>JACWQW010000029.1:45412-343573 GCA_014849355.1 Cryphonectria radicalis
ACCTACCCCCCAACCAACCCCGCCGCCCCGCCCCCAACCCCACCCCCCCCGACCCCGCCCCCCACCCCACCCCCCCCCCCACCCCCCCCCCCCGCGCGGGGGGGGGGGGGGTTGTTGTTTTTTTTTGATTTTTTTTTTGATTTTTTTTTTGAATCAGTTGAATAAGAGGGAACCTTGATGGTGCTCAGTCAGCGTGATTCCCTGATTCTGCTATTGTACTGAATGTTGACAATAAGCTGCTCACAAGAGAGAGAGAGAGGGTGAGTCAAACGACGGGCCTCAGTAAGGGCAAGCCACTGTTGAAAGTGATCTAGATGGTTCCGTGTACACACCCCAGAGTACTCACGTGTATAATAACATTGTTGTCATAGCTCCTATTTTTAGTATAGTATTCCAGCCAGTGCTGGTCACTTCCCAGGTCTCGTGCCTAGACCGTCGTCATGTGGTTGCTGTGACAAAACTGCATTTTCACCCGGAGGTTGAGGTTAGGTTCTGACTTAAAAAAGTAGTCAATCTGATCACCAGCCAGATCTGTAGAACACACTGGAAAGGGAAAGGGAAAGGGAAAGGAAAAGAAAGAAAGAAAGAGAAAGAAGAAAGAAGAAAGAAATTCTGAAGAGTTTTGGAATTGTTGGTATTGCAGGGCAAATTAGATAGATGCCATGAAAAATAAATAAAATAAGGAAGAGAGGAAGTGCCATTTAGACAGGTTTCTTTGCAATCATTATTGAAGGGTGAGGAACCTGGAGCCACAACAGCCAGAAATGATTGCAGAAGTGCATGTTGTTAGGACAAGTATTGAAGTAGCATAGAGACTCTTGTGTGTGTTGCTTTCCCCATCTTGACTTGTTCAGGATTAATCTTCTCCACAGGGGTATCATTTTTGCCCACAGGTTTGCTGTTGGTTACCTCATATCTCCTTGACATGGTCTTTGACCTCAACATTCTTCCCTCCCACAGACCCAAGTGTTCGGATCTTGTCCACAAGCTCGTCCTTCTGGTCCATGGCAAGGATGTCGTCAGAGCCGCCGATGCTTATGCCATTGATGATGATGTTGGGTACAGTTGTCCGGCTGGTCATCTTGGCCAGGCTCTGTTGTATCTGCCTGCCCAGGGGGTGTATGTCGAGCTCAACAACATATGGCTCAGGGGTGATGTTGTATTTGTCAAGCAAGACAGCCTTGGCCCTCTTGGAGTACTGACAATAGGTCTTGGAGAAGATGATCACTGTGCACCTCGTCAGTATACAGTCTCGACTGTATGTGGCCAGACGGTCTCACCAGGAGACTTCTTGAGGATCTCGTTGAGAGTCGTCTCAACCTGGTGGTCCTCCTCCGTCTCCTTGCCCCCAGCACTATCACCGCCGGCCTTGTCGCCCGACAGCTTCTTCTGGCCACCTGCTGAGCTCCCCACGCCAATGACCTGCTCTGGCTTCTCAGGCTTCATCACCTTGGCGTTGGCCGAGTCCTTTGCCTTCTGCTCGGCAGCCTCCAGCCGTGCCCGCATGTCCTTGGCCAGCTGCTTGTCATCCTCCTCCTCCTCACTTGTGGAGCTGCCTGTACCCTTGTTCGTGTTGGGTACCGCCTGGGCCACACCCTCGCCGTGTGCTTTGTCGAGCCCCTCTCTTGTCTTCTTCCAGAAGTCATTGAATGTCCTGCTGTCTACCTCTTCTGATGCTCTGAGCTGGGATGTATAGACGAGGGTCATGACAACGGCAGCAATGACACCTATGAAGAGCAGCCGCAGCCGCCTTGAGGAAGGCATGGTGGGCTGGTCTCAAGGGCGGGGGACTTGATGCGCGGTGGCGGCGGCAGCAGCGCGAAGGGGGTTCAGACTTCGCCGTGGGACCAGTCGTTTGTCGGGCCCACTCAGGGCGGGTGGACGAGATAGGATGTTGAGGCGATCGAGGGGAGGACCTTGCGTGAGGCCTGCAGAATGCGCCGTCGCACTGTAAGGAGGAGTTTGTCGGCTGTGTTTTTGGTGCTCTCTCCCTCTCTCCGAGCTGCCGTCTAATACAAAGAAAAAGGGATGGGGGCCGGCGACTGCGCCCTCGATAGTTTGCCAGGCAGCTTCGTAAGCCTAAGATGAAGCACGCAGCGAAGTGACTGGGCTGGTTGCAGCTAGCTGGTTGGAGGAGGCAGCTGTCAAGAAACCAACCAGTGGGTAAAGAGGTGTAGCTTCGATGTTACTTGGATCGCAACGTCGTAAGGGCTGGGTATTATTAGTCGTGTGTCGTCGCGAAAACGGGAAAAGAGTCGCGTTGCGTAGAACTGGAGAGGGAGAGGGGAATGAAATTCTGTTCCAGCTGCGTGCAATGATCGGCAGATGTATCTCGCGCGTATCTTTCGGGTATTCTCTGGTACGGTACTGGTGGAAAGTTGGTGTTGTGATGCGATGCTCGTCCAGGATGGTCTCGAGGCGGAAAGAAGGGAGAGCTTTGAGCTAAGTACACAGCAGTACGGAGAGCTTGCGGCGTATCGCGTACAGTGCCGTGCAGTGCCGTGCAGTGCAGTATTAGCGGCCCCCTTGGAGTGGCTACATGCAGTTTGGCGTCGTGTGGGGGAGAGGCGATGAGGTCAACCCACTGACCATTAGCGGCGGCCCGCAACGTCCACGCACTGTCGTTTTGAGGAGCACCGCTGTAGCATGTGGTGTGTCAGACGATCCGAACATTGACAAAACGACCCATCAAAAAAAGAAGTCAGCCCGAGTCTCCAGCCAGAGCAGACACCGACAGTTGCCCCCCCCCCCCAACGGCTGTCTGTCAGTCGATGATCCACCGCGGGTTCGGATTTAGAACAGAACACTGTTGTTGCAGTGGTCGTCAATCACAATCGCCGCTTCCGCCGCATTGCGTGGCCCACAGTGTCGCAGCAGTCCTCTCCCAGGTTGGTTTGTTTGGCAGTTTACTTGCTATCGGTTGACGTGTTTCGGTCTAGATGACTGCTTCTCGTGCGGACTCTCCTTCACATCGTGGCTACTGATGAAGGAGTCACGGGATCAGAAAAAAAGGGTTAATGCATGCTCAAGCTCGCTCCTCCTGGATCGTCTCTGCTCCGGATGCAGTGATGGCTGGCTGTTGGTTCAAGTTGCGCTTTTGGAGGGGAGAACAATTTGTCGATATGGCACACAGGAAAGTCCTAGTCCTTCAATGAGCCGGACACAACAAGGCGCACAAGACCAGAAATCTCGAAACAGGGCAAGATGCATGCAGGAGTGGATTCCTGCACGGACAGAGGAGGGCTGAATAATGCACGACAGACAGACAGGTAGCTTGACCTTTGGAGCAGCTGGAGGTCCGCATCAGTGAAACGCAACGCTCGCCATGGGCCCAAAGCGCCCCGTGAAGGCTCTAATCCTCCTCCCGAAGACGAACAGCACCAGAGAAAGCGACAGTATGATATATGCGACCCCGACGAGCTCTCCAAAAGCGTGTTTCACGCCTTGTTGCTTAATCCACATGGAGATGTACGTCGATATCAAACAGGCAATCACATTGCGGATGATGAAAACGATGACGATTGTCTCGCCCGCAATCTGTTTGTGTGGGAGGAGCAATCAGCACACACTCCGACGCCACCACGAAAGCACGGGAAAAGAGCTCACAGGTCGGTATGCATCGACGGCATAGGTGATGATGATGTTGGCAGCCGCCGTCGCGCCGAAGCCTTCCATGCCATACCCGACAGCAGCTCCACCCCAGCTGTCCTGGGCCGCAATGACCAGTCCGTACAGCAACATGCCCATGGGACCCACGACTGCTGGGATGATCATGGCGGGCAATCGGAACTCAGGCTCAGGATGCTCGCCTCGCCGTGCCGTCATCCGCGTGGCGATCAGGTCGATGAGTCGACCGCCGGCGAAGAAGGAGAGGAGAGACCCGATGAAGCCAGAGATGGCCAGCAGCCCGACGCTGTGCAGGGTCCAGTTCCATGGTGCAGCTGTAAAGGTTTGCGAGGCTACAAGCTGCACAGCGATGTTGCTATCCGTTGAGGGTCAGCGGGCACAGCAACAGAAACTGCGGATACCACCACCAGCAACTTACCATCCGATAAAAAGGCCGCATATGAGGCCAGCAATCAGGACCGGTGGATACGCGACCAACAAAACAGTTCGTGCCACCCAGCCGAAGAAAGAGGCGTGCTGGTTGTAGCCAATTGTGAAGCCCAGGGAGGCAAGCCAGCTTCTCCTTGGCGCGTACGCAGACGCAGGCTTCTCGAGGTCTCGGCCCTCTGGCCCAACGACATAGGCACTCTCCTTGAGGAGAAACAAGGCCACAAAAAACGTCGCGCCCGAGACGATAGCCATCACACCGCACATCCACTTCCAGCCAAGGTACTGCGTGATGTACGCATTGAACAAGGGCCCCAGAAAGGCGCCGCAGGAGAGGGCCAGGGAGAAGAACATCATCCCATGACCTCGCTCGTGAAAAAAGAACAGTTCAGCAACGACACTAGGGACCGGTGCATCTGCAGCCGCTGTGAGAAACCCGCCGACAATGCGCGAGGCCAGGAGGCTCTCATACGTCGTCGAGTAGAATCCCCATATGTTGGTCACGCAGAGGAAGACCAGGCTGGCGAGGTAGCCTGGCCTCTTCCCGATAATGCGGATCAGTGGCATCCATACCAGGGCGCCAAAACCCATGAAGAGTACCTGCAGTGATGCTATTGCATTGTCGTCAGCAATGGCAAGCTGGAGAGCGGGTGGAAAAGGGGGCGGGGGGCGCGGGGCCTACTCAAGTAACTCGCCTCAGTCGAGCTCTCACTAAACTGTTTGATGATCGCCTGTACGGCTACCGTGAACGCAGACGAGTTCATGAACGCCAGAAACGTGAACCAGCAGATCACCAGATACGTTGTGTACTTGTCCCATTGCGACCAGTTCTGTCATGATGGTCAGATTGTTTCTGAGCAACCAGCATGCCTGCACACACAAGGTCCAGGCGAGTGCAAAGGACGGGGGGGGGGGTAACGGTAAGCTCACCAGCGGCTCGTTTGGATCGTTCGAGGGTTGTGGTCGCAGTATGATGCCCTTGATGTTCTTTTTCCCCGTGACGATCTCCTCTTCAGCGACTTCTTGCTGGACTGCCTTCGGCTTTTGAGATTCATCCATGGCGGTGGTCATTGCCGCGCGGTTTATGTTCACGGCGCTCCGTTCTGCAGAAGACAAACCAGGGCGGCGTTTGCGAGGAGCGCCAACAGTCTCGGCCCCCTGAAGCGTCGTGCAGTCAACCATGTACTACTGTTGTTACTTTCAAGCCAATGCTATTCTTGGAGGTTGGTATGCATTTCTCTCGGCTTTTTTCTTCTTCTTTTCATTCTTCTTTGGTTTTCTTTCCCCCCTCCCCCTTCTCCTAGCGGAAATAAACCAACCCCAATCTTCTTCCCCGCGACCCATCAAAGCACCAACTCTCGTGGCCAATGACGACAAGCTTATTGGAAGTTATCGGCCAGGTTCTCCTCACTGCTGTGCCGTACCTCCGAGATTAGGCCAGACCAGTCGATCAAAGACAACACTTTTCCCTTCGGATTTATACCACAGCAAGAGGCCCTTTTTGTTCCGCGGGCTAGAGCTCCGGTCGGACTGCCATCCGGGTCTTGAGCTGTCTCGGCCGCATGCGTTGACCGATGGACCGATGACCTGCCGAGAACATACCGAAGCCGCGAGCACCGTCATGCTTATTACTTGTTGCTTTTTGCTTATACACATCCTATTTTGGTGATGTGTATTGCTTGCTATGAGGAGTGGATATAATATAAAATGGACGAAGCGGACGGCAATGATGGAGGCCACTCTGGTCATCCAATTCTCATCACACACACACACACACACACACTTCCTTTCTATACATTGTTGATCGCTAACAAACGGCAATACGAGCTATCGTCTACTTCACTCGCCCCAATTGTGTCCTCGCGCTTTTATGAAAAATGTCGCCACCCTTCATCACCCTTGAGGAGCACTTTGCCCACACAACGTCCTATACCAAGCAAGCACCCGGCATAGGCGGCATAGTGGACAACCTCTTCCCCGAGGTCCTCCACCGCCTCCCGGATCTTGGCCCTCTCCGGCTGCAAAGCATGGATGACAACAACGTCGCCCGGCAGGTCGTCTCCCACATCCCCATGATCCTCACGCCGCAGCAGGCGAGCGCAGTCAATGACCGGCTCGCCGAGGCATGCAAGGCACACCCGGACCGCCTCTCCGGTTTCGCCGCCCTGCCGATGGCTACGCCTGAGGCCATCGCCGCCGAGTTGACGCGGTGTGTGCAGGAGCTAGGCTTCGTCGGGGCCCTGATCGGAAATCACGCCGACGGAACCTTCTACGATGGCCCCGCATACAACGACCTCTGGGCCACGGCCGAGGCGCTCGACGTCCCCATCTACCTGCACCCGGAGGGGCCGAACCAGGCCATGCAGGATGTCCTGTACACAGGCAGCTTCTCGCCTGTGGACAGCAACATACTAGGGACGTTCGGGTACGGCTGGCATGCCGAGGTCGCCACGCACGTGCTGCGCCTCTTCGCCGCGGGGGTGTTTGACAGGTTCCCGCGGCTCAAGGTGATCGTGGGCCACTTTGGCTCGTCCCTGCCCACGTTCCTCGACCGTGTGGCCTGGGCCGAGAAGCTCGGTGGCTTCAAGGACCGCCAGAGGAGCTTCAAGACCGTGTATGGTGAGAATATCTGGATTACTACGAGTGGCGTCTGGAGCCTGGACCCGTTGGCGACCATCTTGAGGAATACCAAGATCGATCACATACTGTATAGTGTGGATTACCCCTTTTCCACGAACGAGGATGGCTTGGCTTTTATGCAGAAGCTGCAGGAGAGTGGGCTGGTGGATGAAGAGCAGTTTGCCATGATTGCGTATAAGAATGCGCAGCAGTTGCTGAGGGTGGGGTAGAGAAGGGGTGCTCCTTTTATATTGGGCTTGAGTAGAACATTTTTCAACGGGGATGGGCTTCATATAACTAGGTAACAGCAGACAACTTCGCGGATCATTATGCAGAGAAACAGAAGTTTGCGATGATATTTTCTGGTGAACTCATCTATCTCCCTCTCCCATCAGCTCGAATATTCGGTCCACATTCTGTGCTTCAAGCTGCGGCCTGATCCTATAGGATAAGCACACCATCCCTCAGTCGTAGCAACACTCATAGCTCTTCCCGCCAGGGCAATAGCCTGCACAAAATTCTTTTGTTAATACATGAAAAAAAAAACGACTTGCTGGTGGATCGTGCAAAGGGAGGGAAGGGATAAAAAAAATTGTTCTAACCAGGAATATAAGACCCAGCACAGCCAAGATTATTCCAGGAGCAGTAGGAGATGCCGCCACAAGGGTCAGTCGACGCCGAACCATCGAGGCCGACCACGCAACACTTGATGTTGTTCGGATCATTAGGACAGCCTCCGGAGATGTAGGAGCCGCCGTAGTCATTGCAGGTGGCTGTGGAGACACAGATCCCGTACTTGAGGTAGTCACCGGTCGCTGTGCCGGAGCAGTGGCCGTCGATCGTGGCCAGGGTCGTGAGAGGGAGCAAGGAGAGGATTAGGTACTTAGAGGAGAAGTGCATTTTGTTTTGGTATGGTGTTGCTTTTGGGAAGAGCTTGGATTTGTCTTCCGTCTGGATAAAGACCCTAGGTTGGATTTCGTGGTACACCTTCTTCACTTGAGGTGGAACGAGTTCATGGTTTATATATAATTTTATGTCAAGTTCTAGGCTGGTTCCTCGCCCCCCCCCCCCCCAACCCCCAAATAAAATCCCAAGTAGCCCACGAGAACGTTTCTGTTTTCATTACCTCACAATATCACCACCCCAGTCCTTGCCTCCTATGTAAAACTAGCTATTGATTCAGCAGACCAACGAGGTCTTGTATGATGCCTATATGCTGCCCACCTCAAACTTCGGACCGGTGTGCACCACAAAGGGTTTGTAGGTGGGCTCAGGAGGTCTCCAATAGACTATAACCCTAGCCATATGTAGGTCTTACGCATTATAGTATCAAAGCGGCCTGAAAATGCTCCCGGAAGTTGGTCATTATTGCTGTCCTTCAAGGTGTCGATGTCGATAACCTGCATGACCCTGCTCCTCTTTACTTCATAGAGCATGGTCGGAGGGATCAATGTGATTTGTTCTCCCTGGGATCCTGGTAAGGTAGTGACAACAACAAGTTGTGTTCAGTCCCCGAAGACAAGCTTGGGCCTGTGTATATGTACAAAGGTTCATAAGCATAAATATCTGGCTCACATACGAGAAGTATCATCACTCCGACAGCACGCATTGTATGAGTATTTTATGAGGGAATTTGTGATGCTCAGAGCACAGATTCCTTGGTATTCATGCTTTCCTTTTACAACTTCCTCCATCAAAGATCATAATTGCTATACAAAATCGTGAAGATACCTCAAGTAGTTAAAACAACACTTGTCTGACTTAGTCCCGGAAGTTGGTCTTCCTTTGTCGGCCATGGGCTACATTCGGTACACACAGCGAGGAATCGCCATGTGTGGCCAATGTCATTTGATTGGTGTGGCGATGACTTCTCCGAATTTTTCAGCCTGAGGCAGTTCGTTGTGCTGTGCCCTCACGTCGGACCCTCCTTGTCAAACCCCTCCTGTCAAGCATCAACCTTAATTCTCACCTGCAGGAAATGTGAACGACAGAAGGCCAAGGCTGCGCTACTAATCTTACATGGCTTAATTATGAGCTACCACATGGTTGCAGCAATCGAAGCTAATTTTTCTTTCATGGGGAAAGCTTCTGGAGGCAACATCACAAGCCTCAGTGGCTATCGGGCTGCCAAGGAAACGTTCGGAGCGAAGATGAGGCTGAAACCAACCCCTCGACTGGTCTCTTGGGGCCAATTCAACCCCCATCAGCGCCCATGACATTGCTCAGTCTCATGACTGACCAACAGCAGCATAATACCTTGCAGTAGGGTGCCATGCTGCTTACCATTCTGACATACGACCTCCTCCTCCTTCCAGATGGCTCATCAAGCATTATGACGGCGGTCTTGAATAAGTACCCATGAAATATAATGGCACGCAGAAAACCCTGGAATAAATACCTACTCAGTGTATGTTGGTAACAGCTGCTCACATCGGACTCCCTTTATGCCTGTTGTTATCCACTGATACTGTATGTCTACTCTAGATCTCGGTCGGACGCAGATCTTGGCAGATGCATGGCTGGCACCTGGAGGGCCATCTGCACATTTGATGACATGTGCTAGCATTCCTGCGAGGTCAAGCGATCTTCTCGTTAATCAATTCGAAGATCCTGATTCTGACGTATGTTGTGTTGCTTTTGCTGGCAATTTTCACCTCTTGGGCGGTTCTAGACGACGTTGAATACATAGATCTGTCTACCTTGGTGTTTGCCCTTTGTCATACAGACTCTGTTTCTGAGCAAGGGAATGATCCGTGTATTGCGGATAGATTTGAGCGGGTAGTTTAGGCCTAATATTGCCTACGTAATTAACTGTAGCAAGAGCATGACAAAATGTTTTCTAAAAAGCAACTCTTGAGCTCAGAAGGTTTCCCTTCCTTCGTAGAGAATCTATTCAGTAATCAGTCATGATTGATCGACAGAATCCATGTTGCTGCTCCGCAATCCGTTTCCTAATCTTGAGGCCGCCTGAAAGCTCAGTCTCAGAACACAGATTTTATCGTCGTGTTATTACGTGCTGAGAATCAGCTTTCTTCCCGACACCTCGACTTGGTAGTCCACGAGTAGGCGAATGTACCTAGGCACGCCTCGAATATGACAGCAAATTCACTCGTCATATCCAGCCCGTACTTCCGTCTGAAATATATATGGCGATACCATTGAGGATCCTCTCACTATTGTGTTGGAGAGCCCACTCCTTGTCAGCTCCGGATGGACCAATGGACTTATACGCCTAGACCCACAGCGGCCCAATTGGGCAATCCGATAGTATTCCCCATAGCTCGGCATAAATGCTAGATCTCCAATGGAATCATAAAGCTTCCATCCACAATATCAGAAAGCAGGCTGCGAGACATAAAGAAGCTGGTGATTAGTTGCAGCTGATTCGGAAGAGCCTTCAGCTTTACTGTGATGTGGTGGTGTGTCTTATAAGCCAGCGAACACCGTCGTGGTCTGCCTGGATCAGCGAGGAGGATACTAATAAAAAAAAGTTAAATGTATTGGCAGTATAAAGATTGGCTATTACACAGTATGTAGAGACTGGATGAACTATCAAGAAAAGCACTTGACACTGAGTCTGCGTCTCATATCGCCCCTATTCAAGCTTTGGCCCTGATCCAAATGGCCAGCCTTCGCATGCCCGAGTGTGGAGCATGACCATTACGCCTCCCTGCCATGTGATGAACAGCCGTACAACAGTAGAAGAAGAAATACAAAGGTCAAGGCTTCTTAATGAGAATCTCCTTGCTCATGCTGGACACGCTGAGAGAGCTCTTGAGCCTAGTATGAGACTTCTTGTTCGCTGCTCTGCCATCTGATCCGCTCATGTCGAAATCGCTCTTCTGATCATTGTCTGTACCGTGGCTACTGCCTTTGTTCGATTTGAGGCTGCCCAAAGCAACCACCTCTGTTGTAGCCGAGGGGGTCTTGGTGAAATTCGTCGGCCACTGTGACTTTCGATTCAAGGTTCCGTTGTCGTCGTTGTCGAGTTGGTCGAAGCCCGAGCCGCCCGTCACCCTGATCTCCACCTCTCGTGTGATGAGAATCTTATCGAGGTTCTCCCGTAGGTGCGGCCAGAAGACCGGCAGGGCAGCCACAATCGTCGCGATGTTGATTTCGATGATGGACAGGCCGATCGACGTGGCTCCGTACCAGCTCGGGTCGAACTCGGGTTTCGTAGAGGCTCTGTTGTCGACGACGACGGCGAAACGAACGACAGAGCATACCAGGACCCTGGGGGAACTCTTGTCAGCAAAGATTCTTCAGGCCCCATCTCCCTCTGTCAACTGGATCGGAATAAGTGACAACTTACACTGCCCCAACCGCATAGAGTCCGATAAGTGCCATGCGTGATTTCTTGTCTACTCCTTCCTCCTTTCCCATGCCCCATGTAGACACGGGAATCGAGAGCACAGCAATGTCCAGAGCCATGTTCAGAGTTGCATGCGAGATGTATGTTCCCACAAACACATTGACATCTTGTGACCCGTATGCGTACCGCACGGCAGTCTCGGTTGAGTCCCAGAGCCCCGAGATGGGAATACATGGCACCCAGGCCAGGAAACTGTAGGTAAGCCCCCAGAGCGAGGCCAATATTATGAGGCCGATGGTGAGATACCTACGCTTGTCCATCAGCGCCAGATGAGCGTGCTCTTGAAACAGCCGGAGGTATTGTGTGAGCAGAGACAATTTGACGAATGCGAGAGCCCTGATTATTTTGTTGTTGGTCAGCATAAGCGACGGGCCTGCATCCAGCAAGACTAGATGCTGATAAAAATGTAACGGGGTTGGGGGATACAATGTTTCGTTATTGCACGAGCACCGGGGGGAGGGGGGGGGCGCAGGAACAACATACATATTGTATGTGCCATTCGACCACCAGAATACTTGGCTAAATTTCTTAATACCATCGTCCCCGAGGAGCACGAGATGTTTGCCTAGTCCGACATTAACCACTTTAGTAGCAGTTAGTAAGTATTGTGTGGAAGGCCAGAAACCATGGGCGACGGAAACTTACAAACAAGGGAGCCAACGGTCGATATCCACGTTGATAGCTGTTCATCTCGGTCAGCAAGCCGCAAATGATTACTTAGTTGATGTGCCCGACAGAGCAGATGCGACCATTTGACATACAAAAAGCATTATAATGAAAGCGTCATCTATCCCAGGACAGCATGTCACGAAAAATCTGACGTATAATCGAAGACCTGTACAGATTGTCATGAGTGCCTGAAAGGTTAATCAGCATTGCCGCCACGCCTAAAAAAGGGGAGTTCAAAAAATAAAATAAAAAGGCATACTAAGCATCCAATAGCAACCCCATACATGGCCGCCGGATGGTTGAAAAACGGTGTTGGATCATCGAGGTTGTCGACCGTCCCTATGGACGCAAACAGAGATCCAGTCATGATTGGCATATAGGAAATTCGCGCGCCCGTCTTCTGTATTTTTTTGTGATCGTTTTCGTCGACTGATAATTGATTGGCGTCCACGCCCGACCGAAGGGAATCGAAAGCAGCCTGAGCTTGAGAAATATAACTTGGAACCGGCCTTCTCACAACGGAAATCTTCTGCCGGAGTAATTTGGGCTTCAAAAAAAAAAAAAAAAAAGGCAGCCTGGCCAGCAAGTGCACATTCAAAGTTCACGGTAAGGTTTACGTTGAACTACGAATTAGACGTCCCTTGAGGGGGGGGGGCTGGGCCATCAGATCTTTTGTTTCTCGACCTGATGTGTTGAGCCCCACCCTTCAACCGTTGCAATGATCCGCAGGAGGTGACCCAGCAGGCGGGCTTCAGGGCTGAGGGAGTTTTAGCTCTCGTGAAAGAAGAAGGATCGTCGAGATTCATATCCACAAGCCACGAACTCTTCAACCAGGCTGGAGAGAAGAAAGGGGGAGGGGGGGGGTGCAAGCACAATCTAGGTATTTAACCAAGCTTCGAGATCTTTTTTCTTCCTTCATTGCTCCACCGGCTTAGTGCCCGGCCACATAGCAGGGTCTTCGCAAATCGCATCGTTTCAATCCTCGCTTAGGAATATCTGATCCATGTCACGAACGAATCTTAAATTCCCAGTTAAACGTCATGTCGCGATTCGTTACCGTTCTGGGTTTGTGGTACTACGCTCCGCTATAGTCGGGGCACTTGAAACGGGGGAAAATGCAGGTTCGCATCCGGGCGCCGCCAAAAGAAGCCGGGTGTGCCCCTGAGGAGGAGGTTGACCGGAAAGTGGGAGAGCTTACGAAGAGCAATCAGCAGAGAGGCTCGAACAGCACTGGAAGATACAATGGGAACCAGTGTACAAGAGCGAGGCCCTTTTGTAGAGAGACTGGCATCTGACAGCTATATAGTTGGACCATTTATGCATCCCTGATTACTGGGAGTAGTCACTCCTTTTGGCTGTCGCATTCGCATACCTTGTCTCCGTTTTATTCCGGCTCTCGCTGGCGCAAGCATAAGTGCATAGTGGATAATCTCTGCTTACATGATATTGTGCGATGTTACACCGCATCTGATTGAAGATCATTGGAGATGTGTCGCAGGCCGAAACGGATGGTCAATCATCGTGGAGAAGTGGGTTATGTTGGTTCATACTAAAAGTATATCCCCTACTGCTTGTTCTTAGGGCCGTGCATGTGCTTCATAAAGCCCGATCCTTGCAGCGAGGACAGTCAGAGGAACACACGCGAGATTGGCAAAAGCCTGAGCACGACTCAGGAACTGGTACACCGCATATTAGATTCACCAACTGGTTTATGAACCATGGTATGGATCCCTTCGGCAGTTGCTCTTTTAGCATAGCTTGAGGACGCTGAGCCCTGTCCTGGAAGGAGGTTAGACGCATTATTATGTCCAGAGTGGATGTTCACAAAATGAATAACATGCATTACCCTGCCTCTGGAAACCAACATATCAGACGCTTAATCAAGATGTTTCTCTGAGACTATCTGACCAGAAGTAATTCTGTAGTCACGCATTCAACTTCAGCCTTGGTCAAGTAAGTACTGATGATATTGGGGTTTCCGCGATACTCGTCTCATGATGAATCATACTCAATACTGAGCCGCGAGGACGAATTGCCAAAGACAACACAATCTGAACAAGTGCTTTCATACCCCTCCCTTTCCTGGTTGACTCTCCTGCGCAATCCCACATCAATCCGTGCCTACTTGAGCACGTAATGCCTGCCAACGCGTTCTTCAGCCGAGCCACGAAAATTGTGGGCTTCAATAATGAGATGAACACATCCACGCTGACGTGAATCATGAACCAAGATAAAGAGAGAGACTGTGAGCCCCATGTTGTCGGTTTTATGATGATAAAGAGTTCCTCAGGTTCTGCCGGCCTGTTCAGAGCTCTCAGATAAGGAGAGTGAAAAGGCTGGCACTTTTGGCTGGCAAGTAAACATGATACTTCCTAGGGATAAGACGTGTGCATAGCAAAGTAATTCCACCGGAAGATCCCTGCCTGATATAAAGAGAGAGATAAAGAAGAAAAAAAACAACGAAAAAAAATTCACAGAGCGAGTATTGACGGTAGGCTCTGTAGTTACGATCTAATCAAAATTTCGCCTCGCCTGGAGCAAGCCTACTTAGTCAACTAGACCTACTTACAAAGTAGGTTGCAATCAACCCTTCAGATGCATCTTGAAGAACATTAGGAAGGTCGGAATATCTTTGACATTAACGACGAACAGCAGGTGCCACAGTAGCACAATGGGAGCGGGAAAACCTCCCGCCTACCCGCTCACTAATACAAGCAGCCAGACGCCTTCATGCACGGTCATTACTAAGCTCCCGGTTACATCACAGACGACGTGACGAAGCAAGCCTCTCTGTGAGGCGATTTCTGCAGCGTCTAGATATTGTATGCTCAATATTCTTATAAGAAGGGCGCCTGAGAAGTGAACGAACGCCTGAACCTAACGAGCGTGCACCCGTCTTTTACCCTTCATCACACCACACCAAGAGACCATTCACTTGCTCAACAAATTTACTACATTATTCTTCCCCCAGCGTCAACAAGATGAGTACTCCTCTCACCAAACCAACCGCAAGCAAGCCTGCGCAGGGTGTCCCCTTCTACACACCGGCTCAAGACCCTCCTGCGGGAACAGCCACGGCCCTAGACCCAGAGGATCCGCACAAGATCCCCACCCTCTTCCAGCCTCTCACCATCCGCAGCGTCACCCTCGTCAACCGCTTCGTGGTGTCCCCCATGTGCCAGTACTCGGCCGATGACGGCCACCTGACTGACTGGCACCTCGCGCACCTGGGCACCCTGAGCGCACGCGGCGCCGCCCTCACCTTCGTCGAAGCCACGGCGGTCCTGCCGAACGGGCGCATCTCGCCCGAGGACTCGGGCCTGTGGAAGGACAGCCAGATTGCACCGCTGCGGCGCATCACGGACTTTATCCACTCGCAGGGCCACAAGGTCGGCATCCAGCTGAGCCATGCGGGGCGCAAGGCGAGCACACTGGCGCCGTGGCACGGCCAGAGGGGCAAGCCTCACGTCGCGGGCGAGGATGTGGGCGGCTGGCCCGACAATGTTTGGGGGCCCAGCGCGATTCCCTTCTCGCACACGTATCCGCAGGTGAAGGAGATGACGGTCGAGCAGATCCGGGAGACGGTGGAGGCGTTTGGGCTTGCGGCCAAGAGGGCTGTTGAGGCCGGGTTTGATGTGATTGAGATTCATGGGGCGCATGGCTATCTTCAGACAGCGTTCATGTCGCCCCTTAGTAATGTGAGTACTTTTTTTTTTAATCTTAATTTTTATTATTATTTAACTTTGATCCTGTTGGCTGTGAGAGTCTGCTAATGAAACTTCTTTTTTTCCCTTCAGCAACGAACCGATGAGTATGGCGGCAGCTTTGAGAACCGCATTCGTTTCCTGATCGAGGTCATCAAGGCCGTCCGGGTGGTTATTCCAGACACCATGCCCCTTTTTGTCCGAATCTCAGCCACCGAGTGGATGGAGTGGAGTGGCAAGGAGACCTGGGACCTGCCCCAGACCATCCAGCTAGCCCACCTGCTCCCCGACCTGGGCGTGGACCTTCTGGACGTCTCGTCTGGCGGCAATGCCGTCGAGCAGAAGATCCAGATCCACCCGTACTACCAGGTCAACCTAGCCGGCGAGATCCGAGCCAGCCTCAAGAAGGCTGGGAAGGGCAAGATGCTCATTGGTGCCGTGGGCATGATCACCGACGCCGAGATGGCCCGGGATATCGTGCAGAATACCTGCTCATATGTCGTGGGCGAGGACCCGGAGAAGGGCGACTTGAAGCACTCGCAGGGCACCTCGTCGGAGGTGCACGAGGATAAGTCCAAGGCGGACGTGGTCATCATCGCGAGGCAGTTCCTCAGGGAGCCCGAGTTTGTGTTGAGGACGGCTCGACGCCTCGGGGTGCAGGTCAAGTGGCCTAACCAGTACATGCGCGCAGAGTGGCCCGACTCACAGAGGATTTGATCCACTGCAAAGAGTAATGGATGAGAAGTTGCTCACACGGGAAAGTTGGATATCGAAGTCATAAAAGAACCGCATATTCTGTATCTTTGGGTTTGGCCATATCTGCAATAAATGAGTAAAGTAGACATCGGACTTGCGGTTTCATACTGAACAAGAAATTTATGAAAGTAATCCTTTCTCTTATGAATAAAAGGAAAACACTTGCCCTACAGGTAATATTCCAAGCATAAACATCACTGGCATCTTTCCAACTCAGAACCACAAATCATATTACACACATCAATGATACCATTGCGAAAATCGGATAATCGTATCTCGACCATTTGAACACCAGAAGAACATCATGACGCCAATTCCACCCCTATCCAGGTTGCCCGAAACCCCTACTTGCTCCAGCAATGCATGGAATGTAGAAACGAACGAGTACTCAAGAAAATGCAGATCCACCAACACCTTAAAATAAAAAAAAAGACAAATTTCTACTCCTTTCATGGCTATAACGCCACCAGACGACTTAACTGCTTAAGTAAGCACCAACTTGTCAACGCTGCGTCGATGATCGACCGCCGATGTTAACAATAACAGCAGACATGGCGTTCTTCCTGACAGCCACCATCGCGGACGCAGGTGCGACATCGGTCAGCGAGCTGATGCTGCCCGCATAATCGGACGAGTCCCAGGGGCGCGAGGACAACCCGTCGCTGTTCTCGGCGGCAGTAATAGCGCCTGGGTCTTCTGCGACGACCCAAGACGTACTCCGGCCCTGCGGTGGGCCGCCGGAAGCCTGTGGTCCATAGCTGCAGACGTACCGCCGAATGCTCTTGAAGCGCCGCAGACTGGCGCCTCCCTCCAGGCTCCCGTGATCAGAGGGCGTGGGGGGCCGTGGAGGAGGATCTTGCGCCGCCGCGGCGTGTTCCCCAAGTTCCAGCCTCGCTCGGTGAAACATGTTCACGGCCGCGCTGAGCTGGAGTTGGTCCCTCGCTCCGATGAAGAGGTCATAGCCTCTGTTTCCGCTGGCGGGCCGGGGCCGGGGCTGGGGATGCGCATTCTGCTGCTGCTGCTGCTGCACCTCCTGGTCGATCGCCTCGCCAGAGCAGAAGCCCACGCCGGCGGGCAGATTCTGGACCATCTGCGTCTGAATGTGGTCAACACCGGCCCCCGCAAAGCTGATGTCGACAACTTCTTGCTGGCGCCGGGCAGGCTGGGTGGTGATGATAGGTGTCTTGCGGTACTCCCCGTCCCCGCCCCAGGGGGGAAGCGCCCGAGATGACGGCCCTGGGAGCCGGGGCTCAGAGATGGGGAAGTCGGCCCACAACATGGGTGTTCTATGGCTCGGGCCCTGGCTGAAAGGTCTGAAGGGCCTGGTCCATGTGGTTGGATTCCGGGCCACGTTTGGGACTTGTGTTCGACGAGAGCGGCGGCGGATGAAGATCCAAAAGATTACTAGGAAGACCACAACTCTTAAGTAGACAAATCGTATGGTCAGTTGAGCTTCAAGAAAAGAGGAGTTGAGAAATAACTCAGGAGACTTACATAACCACAAAGCCTACAGTCGCGCCTATCCAGATCATCTCCATCTTGCTGAGCTTTGGGCCATGCTGCTGCTGGTCGACTGCCGTCGTGGTAGCTTGGGGCGGCATCGGACTGGAGCTCGAAGGAGCCGTCGTCTGGCTAAGGGAGGCGTGTGTGGTCGCCAGGGAAGAAGACGATGAGGAAGCGTACGTGGAGGTGAAGGAGGAGGGACTTGAGATGGAAGAGGCTCTGGTTGGGGACGGCGAAGAGATCCCACGGACGGTGGTCCAGGAGCGGGCTGTTGAAATTGGTGCTCTTGTGGGCTCTGTATAATAAACAGAGGTCACGTATGGCCACCAGATGATCGATGTGGACGTCGTACCCATGATGAGCCTCGTGTGGTAAATCTTGTCTTGGCACAAATGTATGGTCTTTGGAGTCGAAAGAATAATTACTGCAGCAGAGGTCCTGTACTGTGAATATCCTCAGAATCTGAACACCAGTTGCAAAAAGCAGAAGTCGGACGTGGATTCTCTCGAAAGAAGAGATTGAATCAATGTATGCAATATATATATATACAAAATGGTATACGCCCTGATGTCTCTTGTCTTGTCTCTAGCTTTTTCTCAATTTCTTCCTCTTTCTTGACAAAAGATCACTTCTAGTGCCACGTAGTTGGCTGTGGGTCGGAAGCCAACCAGCTTAGACCGATCATAGTGAATTTGAAGTATGTACACATTACGGTCAAAATGAAAGAAATTATGACTCACTATATCTTCATATTTACTACTTGGTTACCTCCTTAATAGGTAGGGTGCTCAGACTAGGTTGGATAACTCATGTTCGATGAGCTCGTTGCTTGATCTAAGTAACTTGAGTATTAGTTACGAGATGGACGGTGCCAGGTGGCCCGGACAGATGGCTGTGTGGATTCCACACTTCTCTGATCCTGCTGTAAAGACGAGAGACTCTATTTTGCAATTGTATCCCAAGGCTATATGAATACTATAAGAAATGCAACCAAGACATCGAACACATGGTCAATACTTATGAGGGCTGTGAGTCTACCTGGTTCTTAGGGCACATTATAGGACGAGTAAAGTGCTGAGCACCAGACGGGGCCTTTAGTTTTTCACTAGAAATAAGGTAAAATCCGTACTTAATGCTGACTGTCACATCGACGAACTTGAATACCAAGTATGGAGGCGCAGCACCACAGCAAAATTACTTACTTGTACTTGAAGTAAGTGCTTTAGTGGGCATCTGGGTAACAAGTATCTATTGTAAGTATGCCTAGTAGCAAGTAATAATCGTACTTGGATTAATACTTAATTAGTATGAATGCAACCCTGACAATTACTTAGTGCAGTAGTCATGCAGGCCTAGGGCGCCGGTGCCAGCTTGCCAGGGCAGCCCCTGCTCAGAGACAGGGCCCCACAACCCCTCACCTTTCCGTCGTGGCAAGTAATCGCGACTCGCCAAAATGTTCATTTTTGGATTTCAGACGGCCGTCACCTCGCCCTGAAAAGAAAAAGCAACTCCTCTTCTCTTCAATTGCCATCGCTTCTTGACTGTACAAGATTGGAAAACAGCGGCCGCCATGGATATCGATGACATTCTTCGTGAGGTCGACCCCAGCTTCGTCACGGTACCCCACGAGATCCGCGACCTGCAGGCCCTCACGCGTGCTTGGGTTGCTGAGCGATGCGCTCCGGAGCTTTTGGAGTGCGCATCCTCTCCCTCCTCCTGCCTTTTTTTTTCTTTCTTCCTTCTTTTCTTTCTCTCCTGTGAACTAAATTGTTCGAGACCAGCGTAGAGGCTGACTGAACGCTTTGAGGTTTCCCGTAGGTGGCCAGCAGATGGACTTTTCGAGCGTATCAACCAGCGCATTAAGGCTCAGATCGAAAAGGTCGAGGACATGACCGGCGACATGGACCCAAAGACTAACTTTGCCTTGATCGTGATCCAGACCGAACTGGAGCGGTACAAATACATCGTGCGCAGCTACGTGCGCGCGAGAATAGCAAAGGTAGGTTCGAGATCCTTACCTCCACTTGCAGCCCGAGGCCGGCCGGCCGCCTCGTGGCTTCCACAGAGAGAGAGAGAGAGAAAGAGAGCGCGAAGAGAGGCTGGCAACCAGTCTTTAGCGCTACGGCGAGGCTGACCTTTCATGTCACAACCACAGATCGACAAGCACACACTGCACTACCTCTCCACGCCCACGATGCGCGCGCGCCTCTCCGAGACGGAACTCGCCTACGCGACTCGCCACCAGGCCATGCTCCATAACCACTATCTCTCCTCGTTCTTGTCCTCGTTTCCACCGAATCTGCAGAACCTCAACGACACCGCCGGAAATATCAGCATGATCGATACGCCAGACCTCGACACGGCAGTGTTCATCCGCCTGCTGAGGGACTGCCTGGTCGTGGGGAAAGGCACAGACGAGGACGGCAGTTTGAATGGCAAGAACGGAGATATCCTCATCCTGCGATGGTCCGACGCGAAATCTCTGGTCGACGCTGGCAACGCCGAGCTGGTATGAGCTTATTTATGAGCATGTAGGGCTAGATCAGATCGTCCAGCCCGAGAGCAGCAGTCTTGCAGGAAAGAAAAAGAAAAAAAAAGGGGGGGGGGGCAGAAGAAGAAAAGCGGCTGCAAATGGCCCACTTTAAGCAGAGGTCGGTCTGTTCGCGCCGATGATGCTGCTGCTGCATCCTCCGCGCAACATGCGGGCTGCGAACATTTATCGGCATTGAGCAGAGTCCAGCGTGGCCGCCGCATCTGGAGGCTCTGCTTCCTTCGGACAACGGGACAATCTGGCTTCCAATTTGGCACACTATTTTGGTGTTCTATGGACGACATATGTGGCGCAACAACCCACGGATTTGTCAGCACAAAGCAGCGAAGGGTCGCTGTCATAAAACCGAGCGTGCTCTGTTGAGCACTTGTTGGAAAAGCCACGAGACCCACTGCAGAACAGCTTCCTCCAACCAGGTTTCTCCAATGGCTAGCGTATCGAGGCCGCTGTAGCGCATTGGCTTGTCGCTCGGAGCTAAGGCCTAAACACCATAAATTCCTATGGCCCAAGAACAGCCCAACTACTGCTGCTTTCGGCCGGGGCTATGACCTCGAGGTAGTTGGAGAGACGGATATACCAAGCTTCGTCCTGACAACCTACTTCCCTGCCTGCCTTTTTGTGTCTCGGGTTTTACTCCCACAAACCCGGCCAAGAACGCGAGGCCGACAGGCACCATGACGAGTCCATCAGGCTTCCAGGTATAAGTATAAGCTGGATCAGTCGATCTTGAGGAAGACGTTTATGCCCGTCACGAAAGTACTACTACTCCCGTTACTCACTCTTCCATTCCGTCTGCAAGCCGCATCGACCAAAGCGTGAAGAGACAATTCAAAATGACTGCCAAGACTATCGTGCTTATTACCGGCGCCAACCAGGGCCTGGGTTTCGAGATCTCCAAGAAACTTGCCACGGACCAGAAGGACTACCACATCATCATGGCCGGACGCAGGAAGGAGGCGATTGAAGAAGCAGCCCAGAGGCTGGCGTCCCAGGGCCTGTCTGTGGAGCCGCTCGTGCTGGATATGAACTCGGACGAGTCCATCGAAGCGGCGGCCAAGACGGTGAGCGGGGCACACGGGCATATTGACGTCCTCATCAACAACGCCGGTATATCGGGGGCGCCCAAGGCAGCCGACGGCAAGCCCAACAGTGTCCGCGCCGAGTACCTCGACATCTACAACACCAACGTCGCCGGCACTCAGGTTGTGACGGAGAACTTCATCCCGCTGCTTGAAAAATCCACCCTCACGAAGCGCATCGTATTCATGTCCTCCAGCCTTGGCTCACTTACCTTCAAGGCCACCAATGAGCAGGTCAGAAAGATCCAGTGGTGGCCCTACACCATCTCCAAGACGGCCATGACCATGCTGGCCTTGTTATATTCGGCAAAGTTCGATGGGAGGAACGACTGGAAGATCAACATCTGCTGCCCTGGTCACTGCGCGACGAACCTGAGTAAGTCCAATCCGTCAATCGCATTCTGCCCCCTCTCTTCTAGCACACGGTGATGTCTCTTTGTCTGGGCTTGCGGGAGCTACTCTCGTGGGGAGGGCCTGACTTGGCTTCCCCGTCCTCACCAAGTAGCCTCCTGCAAAGTAACTATCCAGATATGCGAACATCTTTACCACAAGGGGAAATGCTAAAACAATCGCCCCTTTTGCTCAGACTCGTACGCGGGATCGATGCCGCCGGAGCATGGCGCAATTAATGCATGCCGGCTGGCGACGTTGGGACCGGATGGGGAGACGAATACCTTTACTGATGTTGAAGGGACGGTGCCATGGTAAATGCAGTGAGGGTGGCGGCATTCGGGAGTGGTGGTGCTGTGAAGTGACACAGACCTGGATGGTGTCGGGCCGCCCATTGGCTGCTTGCATAGTAGCCTGGTATGTTATTGCGAGATCCTACCAGCAGATGTGGGAAGAGAGAGAGAGAGAGAGAGAGAGAGAGAGCAATCGAAAACATCTCTACTTTTGGAATAACAAGCAGAGCTGCCGTGACACCGACGTAAAGGCTCGTGTGTCGCTTCTCGTCCTCGGTGTTCATGGTACGCCTGGATTTAAATTGACACACCAGCGCGTGGCCGTCCTGATTTACACAGTAGCAGGAGAAGCAAGAAGTTCACAACATACATACTGGGCGCGAGCCCTGGACAGGTCGTATAGAAAGGCGGCAGGCGGCAGGCGGCAGGTGGCAGCTGAAAGAGAGAAACAAAATCCACACGTGCCCCCTCTCGTGTTTTGGCTCGTTATAGACACCCAACAGGAAACACCAGTCGGCCTTTTGTTTCTCGTACTGCAACAGCGCCAATGCAAGCACCCGCCCGAACTGCACCAACCGGATTTGGTTTGCAGGATCTTGGCTAGAATTTATGCGTGAGACACACACACACACACACTGTGTAAGGAGAAAGAAAAAAAGAAAATGAGAGACAGAGAGAGAGTGTGTGTGGGTGGGTGTGTGTGCCTGCATGGAGGTGTGGTTACAATTTTAGCAGCAGCAGCTAAGGGCGCGTCCGTCCGCTCTATGCCGTGAGACCCCCTCCCTCCCAAGCCCCTGAGAAGGAGGGAGAAGGGGGGATCAGTCGAACTCATCTATATAGTACATAGTACCATGTTCCCCTTCGTATCTGCAAGGAGGGCGCAGAACCATCCCATGACTTTGAGGAGAGTTATTGGTCACACCCCCCCACCCCAAAAGTCGGTCGATCTTTTTTCACCATCTTGTTTTTCTCTTCTGCAGCTGGGGACCTGGCTTCCTACAAAACATACGTGGCAGGTGGGCTTTGGTGGGAATCGCACAACGCAGGGGGAGCCGACCAGACAACGAGACAGAGCTTGTTGTTGGAGGAGGAGGAGGCGGCGGCAAGGGCAAGCGACTGGGTGGAGAGAGCCCGAGGCGAGGAAAACGCAGTGGGACACATCATCGTCACTGTGGATCCGGGGGGAACAAGTCTGGGGGAAATGGATGGATGGACCGCTAGGAAGTGGTCCGAGATTTGTGGGCGATGAGTTGATGCCTTGGTAGTGAAGGAAAAGAAAAAAAAGACAGAAGAAAGAAGAGGGGGGCCCCCCGGGAAGGTGTCTCGGAGCCCACGAGGATTGCCTCACGGGGACCTCTCATGACTATCTATCTATCTATCTCTGTCTTTCCACTACCCCTTAATATTTTCATTGTGTCGAGAAAGAAATAAACGCCCAGTGAGCAGGAATAGACACTCAATCTGGAATTTTCTTCTTCTTTTCTGTTCCTTTTTTAATTTTTACCACACCAATATTGGGAAGGGGAAATAAAGCACTGACTGCACTGGACGGGAGGACGGAAATTGGACCACCCAGGTTCTTCTTGGGAGGGGGTGGCGGGCAAGGTTAGCCGACGCCTACCAAAAGTGGCACCCTCACCAGTTGCCCGCCAGGATATCACTAATTTTAAGGTTACCCCAATGATCGACAAGGTCAATACAGTGGGATTTTTTTATTTTTTTTTTGGCCCGGCTCTGAACAAAAGGGGGGCCGAGCTGACTGGCTGGCTGGGCACATGAGGTTTCTTGGTGGTATTGTGTAGTATTGAAGTTGATCCTCCTCCCGGATTTTCCAATGCAGATCCTTTTCTTTGGGTCCACCTCTTGCTGGGAGGGAGAGGAGGGATTGAGAAGAAGAAGAAGAAGAAGAAGAAGAAAATCCCCACAGAGAATCCAATGCTTTCGTTGAAACCTTCAATGTTCTCAAAAGATCATGCTCAACAAAACGGAAGCCTTTGATCCATGTGTACTAGGGACTCGTTCGACACGGCAGAGCCAAATACATATATACACTATGACAAAGAGATCCCGTCGAACACGAGCCTCATAGCTCTTACTATGTAAGCTCCTGCATGAGCCGTCACCCGCCCACAAGCTGTGGTTGGCTGGGGGCCCGATGACCATACCACAAGCGGTTCTAGAGCCTTCTCTCGGAGCTACGGTGCCACTGTGCTTGTAACGTCTAAACGAGATCCGCCCGGGTTGGGAGGCCGGGGGGGGGGGGAGGCAGGAATGGAGGAGGATGGGTGGCTTTTTCCTCTTTCTTGGCTCCTGATCCCAGATGGCAAGGGATTGTGCTGTGGAAAAAGGAGGTCAAGGTGGCAAGGCATGGTTCATAGGATATCTCAGACAGGGAAGAGTAGGAAAGGGAAAGAAAAAAAAGAAGATCCTGGGGGCATGAAGAGGAAGAGGAAGAGGAACAGGAGGAATCTGGGCCTGAAGAGATAGAAGAAGAAAACAGAGGCAATAGAGTGAGAGTGACCTCTCACAATAAGGCATGCAGTGGCACGATGATCATGTCTCCTCCCCCGTGTTTCTTGTTCTGTATTCCTCCGTGCGGACCCTCCCCAGAACCGACCCCCCTTGGGCTTTCATTCATGTGCTATAGTACCGTAGTAGTATGTACTAACGAAAGGGGACGCAGCGGGAACCCAGCCATGAGAGATCTATGCGTGATCCAAACATCCATTTAAAAGGGCCCAGCCCTCCCTGCCTCTCACGCCTTTTATTTCTTGACCTGATCTTCTTCTTTTTCTTTCTTTGACCTGTCTTCTTTTGTCCCTGCTAAGCAAAACCTGTCGTTTACTCTCTATCTGGTGTATTAATTGTTGTTATACGAGGGTTTGTTCTCGTTCACCTACACTCGCTCAACAGCTTTATTTTCTCTTCCTCTTCCATTGTCCATTCCTGCAGGATAAAAGAAGAATTTGTAACTATACACCTTCCAAAAAAGCACCCATCCAAAATGCGTTTCGCTACATTCCTCGTTGGCGCCTTTGCCATCCTCGCAAGTGCCCAGAGCTCGGACAGCAGCACCGACGCCGCCGCCACCACCACCGTCTCCTCCGCAACCACCTCTACCTCCCTCACCGCGGCTCAGTCTTCCGAGGCTGCCTGCCTCAAGGCCTGTGATTCTGGCGATGTGGATTGCCAGTCCAAGTGCATTGCTGTAAGTGAACAAGACCATTGTCAACCCCCACACCCCCCACACCCCCCACACCCCCCAACCCCCCCACAACAGCTTATGCTGCGGTACCTCGAGCCGGCCCTCGGACCACCACCGCCCAATGCTGCCCGACTACCTTTCGACAAACACTCTGCTAACCCAACATCTCCCTCGTGCAGGTCCCTGACCCCTCCGGCTCGCAGGTGAACGCCACCACCGAGTGCGTCGCCGACTGCAACCAGGGCAACGGCACTGCCGCCGACAACAGCGCCTACGGCGACTGCGTCCAGAGCTGCATCGACCAGAACTACTTCACCTCCACCGGCACCCCGGCCGAGGCCACCGGCTCCTCTGGCTCCACCGGCACCGCCGCCTCCGCCTCCGCCACGGGTACCTCATCGGGCACCTCGGACAGCGACTCCTCTTCTGGCACCAGCACAGCGACCTCCTCGTCGTCTTCCTCCTCCTCTACAAGCAGCGCTGCGGATGCCATCCGCGTTGGTGTCACCGGTGTAAGCCTCTTTGGCCTGCTGGCTGCCTTTATGGCTTTGTAGAAGCGTTGAGAAGGTGGATCTCTCTCTCTCTTTCTCTCTCTCTTGGGATTTGGGGTCTTTTGATAATGATGAGGCAATGTTGGGATGGAAACGGGGTATTGGATATTGGTTATGATGAATTTGGCACAAAGCACCGGGTAATTAATGCAATGAAGACTGGCATCAGTGAGAATAAAAAGAAATTAAAAAAATCCCAACGTCGTGTGTGGAATTAATGAGACCAATGTCTTGGTCTCGTAAACATTCTACAGTCAATCCCGCTTGAGGCTTTCGGTGCACATATCACTCCAGGAAGGCAGAGCTTACCAACGAAGGCCAATATCTGTAGTAGCTTGCGTCCATGACTGGGTCGGATTACTCTCTCTACATCGGAAGGCCGAGGGTAGACAATGGGGTCGGTCCGAGGATACCACCCAACAACAACAGTCCAGAAAACTTTGCTATTCTTTTATCGACCTTGTAGGCAGCGTCGGCTCGATGTTTGAGATCCACGGTATGCCGAGCTTCTTCATCTCGACCGCAAGCTGAAAGAGGTAGTCCAGGCTGTAGCAAGAGCCAAGTCAGCCATGAATCCACATGCTGGACGTCCGAGCCAGGGGAGGAGCGCGAGGGACGACAGCAGTCCACATACCTCTCACACTGCGTCTTGGCATGCTCGACACTGTTGCCCCAGACATAGACCCCATGCCTCCTCACAAGCACGGCATACGCATCGGGGTACCGGTCCATAGCCTCCTCCATGAACTCGGTCAGGTCCTCCTCGTGCGCCGTGTTCTCGATCACCGGAATCCGCAGCGTGTCGTGGTACCCCAGGTTCCCGACCTCGCCGTGCGGGTACCCCCGCGCGAACCCCTTGATCTGCTCGATGTTATTGATGCTAAACTCCTTGCCGCCACCACCTTCGCCCTGCTGCTGCTGCTGCTCGAGGATGAGGGTGACGAGCACTGCGTACGGGCTGTGGGTGTGGATGCAGCACCGGGCGCCCCGGCGGGTGAAGGCGCTGAGGAAGAGCGGGGTGCATTGTGAGGGCTTGAAGGTAGGTGGGGAGCGTAGGTAGACACGGGAGCTTGGGCGGATGGGGCCGTCGCGCCCAGAGGAGGACTTGTGCTTCTCGAGGGTCTGCGGTAGCGAGAGGACGTAGAGGTCGGAGGGCTTCATGAGCTCCTTCTGCACGCCTGAGGGGGCTATGTAGACGAGGTCACTGGGGGAGGAGGACGAGTGTGTCAGCCCTACGGAGCAGGCAAGGCAGGGCCAGGAGCAGGGAGAGGAGGAGGAGGAGGAGGAGGAGGAGGAGGAGGGGGTTGGCCCTACTCGTCACGTATCGAGGCGCCGCCGCCTGTGCCCGTCACCCAACCCAAGGTCCAGAACTTTGCGCATAGAGAGGGGATGAGGTTGGCGGGGTGGTTGAGGTCACCGGAGCGGATGAGCTCGTTGTTGTTGCTGCCCATTGCGTCTCGCCAAGAGCTCTCGTACGCCGCCTCCTCGGTCGATGTCCAAAATGAAGAGATGTTGTCCAGGTCTATTGCACTTTGAGGGCCTTAGTTTCGCGGTCGTGGGAGGGGAGAAGACGGCTGCAATACCTGTTATGAAGCTGTCACTGCTGCACTTCATAAAATATTATGGAGATAAGTACTTACTTAGGAGCCACTCCTGGTCAGAGCACGTCACTCTGGCCAGTGTGAGAACCCCTCCATTCCTCCTCTCCACTGTTAGGAGAAACAGTGTCTCGGCAGGCAGCTCGGCAGAAATGTTCCTTTTTTTAATTTTTTTTTTTAATAACACGTGGGCATGTTGTCATTGCCTATTGGAACTTATTTTATGTGCCTAGTACCATGTTTGCAGCAAAAGTATCTATTTTTCTTGTTCTTTTTCTGTTTTCAATATCACTGGTAGCCTGTCTTGCCTGTCTGATATGATTAACTGCATCTGAAGACATAACATTCTGTGTCTGTGGGGTGAAGGGAAGGGAAAGGGTTCATTTCATTGGGGATGTACTGTGGTTGTATGGTCAGGGATGTGTTCTCCAACTACAGCATCCACAGAAATGATAACCTCTTCCCAAAGCATGTGACTCGGACATGATCTGATACAGCCATCATTGGCGGTAAAATATGGTGAGGTATGTGAACCAATACTGTGGTGTCAGGTCAACAATGCTTGAGGACAGCTTTCACATATGCAGGATAAAATGGATCTGTTTATCCCCCTTACAGGTGCCTTGCTGGCCAAACTCCTCCCCTTCAGGCTGTTATTGTTACATTGAAGCTTTCCCCGAAATTACCATATGTGCCATGCTACAGAAATGTGTGTGCGTCGAACTTTCCAAGAAGTTCTCTCCAGGTGGGTCCACAGTGTGTTTTGGTGCATTGGTGGCCCTGCAGTCCCTGGTGAAGGGGTCTCGGTACGCTGAAGAAGGCAGTACCTCTTTAGTGGTTATTCTTCAGTTAGGCACCTGCTAGGCTAGGGGACTCCCGATCGATCCCCGCACTCAATAATGCAGTGACCACCTGAGAGCCCGTGACCCCCCCTGTCCATAGCATCATGATCCCTGCCCCTCGGCCGGAGGGGGGAAGGTTGGAGCTGGCTGTTGCCGCATTGAATTTTTGGGGAGCTTCAACAACCGCCAGCGTGTCCTTTTTTCCACCCGCGACGCCTTGAACCCCGAGGATAAATCCAGTCCAACTTCAGTCTCCAGCACTTGTTGTTGACTGACTCCTGCACCAGCCTCAACTTCCCCCCCACCTCAAGCTCTGGGAGCAGCATCCTTTTTCTTCTTCTTCTTCTCTTTACTCCTTTCCCCAGCCAATTCCCTTCCACCACTTGTCTGCGCACACAGAGGAGGGAAGCTTTTTTGTCTGATCAATCACCCGCTGAGTAGTGCACTTGACGAGAACTTCCTACCACATCATCGACAGCAGTCATCATCACCATGAGGTTCACACCTTTCATTGCTGCGGCCATCCTGGCCTATGGCGCTGCTGCTGATGAGGCCCAGAAGCCTCTTGGCGACGAGAGCTCCTCTTCTGCTGCTGAGTCTGCCACCTCTGTTGATGCCTCTCTGCCCACCTTCACAGTAAGTTCAAAGACCCCCGACGCCCAACCCTCTCCCCCTTCAGAGCTGCCTCATCACAACACCAGCGCGCAATGGCGCGCAACGGCGCGCAATGACCCCCTACACTACAGCAGGCGGGCAGGCAGGCAGACAGACAGACAGACAGACAGCATAGGCCAAACAGAAAGCTAACTGAATAATTGTATCATCTAGCCCACTACCATCAAGGCACCCTTCCTTGAGCAGTTCACCGATGACTGGGACCAGCGGTGGAAGCCCTCCCATGCCAAGAAGGACATGAAGGACACTGGCAAGGATGAGGAGGAGTGGGCCTACGTGGGCGAGTGGGCTGTTGAAGAGCCTACTGTCTTCAAGGGCATGGAGGGTGACAAGGGCCTTGTCGTCAAGAACCCTGCTGCTCACCACGCCATCTCTGCCAAATTCCCTGAGAAGATTGACCCCAAGGGCCAGACTCTTGTTGTTCAGTACGAGGTGAAGCTCCAGAGTATGTTTCTGACCCAAGAGATGCCACGTCCTTGCTAGCATTTTAATTTTTGACCTGATACTGACTGGTGAAAACCTTGTGTGTGACAGATGGCCTGGAGTGCGGTGGTGCCTACATGAAGCTCCTGCGCGAGAACGAGGCCCTCCACCAGGACGAGTTCTCCAACACCACCCCCTATGTGATCATGTTTGGCCCTGACAAGTGTGGCCACAACAACAAGATCCACTTCATCTTCAACCACAAGAACCCCAAGACTGGCGAGTATGAGGAGAAGCATGTCAAGTCTCCCAACGCTGCCCGTATTGTCAAGACCAGCGAGCTCTACACCCTCATTGTCCACCCCAACAACACCTTTGTCATCGAGCTCAACGGTGAGCAGGTCAAGACGGGCAGCCTCCTCGAGGACTTTGTTCCCGCCGTCAACCCCCCTGCGGAGATTGACGACCCCGAGGACACCAAGCCTGAGGACTGGGTCGACGAGGCCCGCATCGCCGACCCCGAGGCTACCAAGCCCGAGGACTGGGACGAGGACGCCCCCTTCGAGATTGTCGACGAGGAGGCCGAGAAGCCCGAGGACTGGCTCGTCGATGAGCCCCTCACCGTCCCCGACCCTGAGGCCCAGAAGCCCGAGGACTGGGATGACGAGGAGGACGGCGACTGGGTCGCGCCCACCGTGGCCAACCCCAAGTGTTCTGAGGTCTCTGGCTGTGGCCCCTGGACCAAGCCCATGAAGAAGAACCCCGACTACAAGGGCAAGTGGACCGCCCCCTTCATCGACAACCCCGCCTACAAGGGCGTCTGGGCCCCGCGCAAGATCAAGAACCCCGACTTCTTCAACGACACCACGCCCGCCAGCTTCGAGCCCATCGGAGCTATCGGCTTCGAGATCTGGACCATGCAGAGCGACATCCTGTTTGACAACATCTACATCGGCCACTCGGTCGAGGACGCCCGCAAGCTCGCCGACGAGACCTTCCACCTGAAGCACCCTGTCGAGCAGCTGGCGGAGCTGGCCTCGGTCCCCAAGAAGGATGACAAGCCCAGGTCGCCCAGCGACCTCAAGTTCCTGGACGACCCCGTCCTGTTCGTCAAGGAGAAGACGGACCTCTTCCTGACCATCGCCCAGAGGGACCCCATCGAGGCCATCAAGTTCGTCCCTGAGGTCGCTGGCGGCATCGGTGCCATCCTCGTCACGGTCATCGCCGTCATCGTTGGCGTCGTCAGCAGCCTGGGTGGCTCTGCCGCGCCTGCTGCCAAGAAGGCGGCCGCTGACGCCAAGGACAAGGCGGCCGAGGTCAAGGACAAGGTCGCCGACGCAGCTTCCTCTGGAGCTGAGGCCGTCAAGGACACCACCACCAAGCGCACCACCCGAAGTCAGTCGTAGTTTGACAAGGTGAAGCCGGGAAGGCTTGGGAGGGAGTAGTGATGGCTCATTGAAGGGCGCTGTTGAAGGAGGCTCAAGATAAGAAGGGGGTCTTCTATTATACCTCTGAGAGTCTTGAGACAAATTGAGAGAGAAAGAACAACAGTAAAAAGAAAAGAAAAAAAAACGGGATGCTTTTCTTCGCACAGGGCAGGGTCTGAGCACGGCGTAGCAGGTGTGTATTTTTAGGTCTTGCAGGAAATACGGACTCTTCTTCATAAACCTTTGTTGGCGTGTGTGTGTGTCCTCTGTTGTTTGTCGTGACGAATCGAGTCTTGTCCTCTACTTGATCTTGACCCAAAGTACACACATATCATCAATGTCTTGCTCTGGCCTCTCTCCCTCTGTCTAACCTCATTCATCTGCATCCCGCGTAGCTTCCGGCAGCAATGAGAAACACGACCGGCCCGGCCCAAGAAACCCAGCCATTGCCCCATATGTGCCACCATGTCTCATTGACTGTCAATGTCATTACGCAACTGAACTGATACTGATAGGGGATTATTATTAAAAAAAAAAAAAAATTTTTATTTTTTCTTTCCTTCTCACTCCCATTATTTCTTCTTGGGCATGCTGATATCCGGACTGCCCCTAAACCGGCAATTGGCGGCACAGGGCTGGGCTCCAAGGGCGCCCATGGCCCGGGATATGTGGAGTAAGTAATCGCGTTCCCTCGGGTTGTCTCCCCGCATTATTTGGAGATGGGCAGCAGAGGAAGGAGGGAGGGGTCCTTGGCCTCTGGGGTTGTTGCCCACGATCGACGGACGACCCGCGGTTGCCAGTCCTGTTTGTGGCCTTTTTCTCAACCAGCGCAGTTGGGATCGATCTTTATCCTCTGAGTACTCGCTGTCCTCTCACTTTCTGATCCTTCTCTGGGTCAGGCCTCTTTACTTTTGGACATTGTGAGGCAGCTTCTCGAGAACGAACTCGTTGTCGATTTTGTTGTGCCCATTGGTTCCCTTCTCCCCTCCTCATTCACCTCCTTCTGCCTCCGTCCTGCTCTCTCGTCACAGAGATTGGCCCCAATGCGTCGTTTATTATCCAGCAGCGTCTCTGCCAGCGCAGCTCGCTCCTCCCAGGCGGCAGCAACCGCAGGCCGTAGCAGGTCAGGTCTCCCGCTGCTCTCCTCGTCGTGGTCCTCCCCTGCGGCTCCGTCCACCTACAGCGCCAGCAAGATGACGCCCTCGTCGTCGTCCTCGGGCGCCGTGAGGAGGATACACGCCACGGCGGCGCACCTCAACCCTGCCCTCGCGTCCACGGCCACCTCATACCCGACGACTCATGAGAAGATCGCCGAGGTGACCAACACGCCTTACTTTCTGGACAACGAGTTCCGGCCGTCGGCTGCGGACCAGCACATCCCGCTGTACGACCCGGCCACCAACAACCTGGTGACCCGGGTGCCGCAGATGACAGACGCCGAGCTCGAGGCCGCCGTCGCGAGCGCGGAGAAGGCGTTCCCCGCCTGGCGCAACATGAGCGTCCTCGCGCGGCAGCAGATCATGTTCAAGTTTGTCGCCCTCATCCGCGAGAACTGGGACCGCCTGGCCGCGAGCATCACGCTGGAGCAGGGCAAGACCTTTGCTGATGCCAGGGGTGATGTGCTGCGGGGGCTGCAGGTCGCCGAGGCCGCGTGTGGCGCCCCTGAGCTGCTCAAGGGAGAGCTGCTGGAGGTTGCCAAGGACATGGAGACGAGGACGTACCGGGAGCCGCTGGGTGTCACGGCCGCCATCTGCCCTTTTAGTGAGTCTTTTTTATTCTCTGAGAAGACCAAGAGAGGAGAGAGAGAAAGGAAGAGAGAGAGAAAGAGAGAGATAAAGAGAGAGAAATAACTGACCAGTGGTATCCTTTGGATGATTTAAAGACTTCCCTGCCATGATTCCCCTCTGGTGCATCCCCATCGCGACGGTCACGGGCAACACGCTCGTGCTCAAGCCCTCGGAGCGCGACCCCGGCGCGGCCATGATCCTCGCGGAGCTGACGCAAAAGGCCGGGTTCCCGCCCGGTGTGATCAACATCGTGCACGGAGCCCACCGCACCGTCAACTTCCTCCTCGACCACCCTTCCATCAAGGCCATCTCGTTTGTGGGCGGCAACAAGGCCGGCGAGTACATCTTCTCCCGGGGGTCGGCCAACGGGAAGCGCGTGCAGGCCAACCTGGGCGCCAAGAACCACGCCGCTGTCCTCCCCGACTGCAACAAGAACCAGTTCCTCAACGCCGTGGTGGGGGCCGCCTTTGGCGCCGCGGGCCAGCGGTGCATGGCGCTGTCGACGCTGGTCATGGTGGGCGAGACCAAGGAGTGGCTGCCGGAGCTGGCGGAGCGGGCCAAGGCCCTCAGCGTGAACGGCGGGTTTGAGGAGGGCGCCGACCTGGGCCCCGTCATCTCGCCCGAGAGCAAGGCGCGCATCGAAGGGCTGATCGCGTCGGCCGAGGAGGAGGGCGCCACGGTGCTGCTGGACGGGCGCGGCTTCAAGCCGGCCAAGTACCCAGACGGCAACTGGGTGGCGCCGACCATCATCACCAACGTCACCAAGGACATGAAGTGCTACCGCGAGGAGATCTTCGGCCCCGTGCTGGTGTGCCTCAACGTGGAGACGCTCGACGACGCAGTGGAGCTGATCAACGCCAACGAGTACGGCAACGGCGTGGCCATCTTCACGCGCAGCGGCCCCACGGCCGAGACGTTCCGGCGCAACATCGAGGCGGGCCAGGTTGGGATCAACGTGCCCATCCCTGTACCGCTGCCCATGTTTTCTTTTACTGGTAACAAAAAGAGCATTGCGGGCGGCGGTGCCAGTACTTTCTATGGCAAGCCGGGTGTCAATTTCTACACGCAGCTCAAGACAGTCACGGCTCTCTGGAGCGCGGCCGATGCGATTAGCAAGAAGGCGGATGTGGCCATGCCTACGCACAGCTAAAAGTTTTTGTTTTGAGTGGTCAATATGAGAGATTGGCTTGTATGTAAATCTGTCTATAAAGGATGAAAGTGTTGAGAAGACTGTCTTTTGAGAGTCTGTCTGTGTGAGGTTGTTCAAAAAGTAGTGAGTGAGTGAGTGTCAGTCTGGAGCAATAATGCATTGAAGAAAATAGGCATGCAAATTTACTTGTGTAGAGCAGGTCTTTTGCTATTCCCATTCCATCATACATGCCAATGAGGCTACCAAATATTCAATTTATTTTGATATTTATAGAGCACTAGTTCAACTTGTACCCACCTGTCCGTATTATCTTGTTAAAAAGTCGAGGTGAAATGAAATGTGTAAGTGGGCAACTGGTCATTGAATGGTGAGTAAGTATTTAGAAGCGGGCGGGCGTCGGATATAATCCATCTCCGGTCTCTCTCTCTCTCTCTCTCAATGACCGCCTCTCCAATGACTGACTCTTGATACACCAGACAGCATATCAGAGAGAGAGAGAGAGAGTTGTCATTTACTTACTCCTAGGACAACAATAGATCTCTCTGGGGCCTGACCACATCACGAATACTTACATAAAAATCTCGATACCTTTTCCGCCCTCAGAACTGAGGAGGGAAGGGGGGAGAGCGGGTGGTGGAGCACACCATGGAGATCATCGACCTGCCCAATGACCTGTTCCTGCTCATCACGGCACACCTGTCCGCTAGGACCTTGATTCTATGCCGAAGGGTGTCACGGAGGTGGCGTGCTGCCTTCACAGACCAGGACCTCAACCTACACCTTCTCAAGTGGCATTTCCCGAGGTGCCGAGAGCTACGGATGGCCTATGTCGCAGGGGGTGGCGAGGTCCCGACCACAGTCACAGCAGCAGAAGGAGGAGGAGGAGGAAGTCTTGACTGGACAGGAACCTTCACCCTCGTGGCCAGAAGGTATCACCACCTGCGCACAGCCACAGCCCGCTCCATCGAGAAGATCCGCCTCGGCACCACCACCGGCCCAGACTACAACAGAGACCACTTCTACCCCGTCGCTCCCTGGGACCGCTATCTCCGCCTCGATAACAAGACGGCGCCCTTCCACTACCCTGATCCAAGCTGGTGCTACGGCCAAATTAACGACGAGGAGGAGGAGGAGGAGGAGGAGGAGGAGGGTAACGGCGCCGCCGCAGCAGCAGCAGCAGCAGCAGTGTTGGTCTACCGCGTCCACCCTGCCGACGTGGTCGACGAGGTCCGCGAGCACATCTACCCATGGCGCCTCCTCGACCTGAACACCCGCGAGGCCGTCGAGATTCCCTTTCCCTGTGACCAGGACAGGATCGTGCGGCGGGTGCGGCTGGCAGAGGGCGTGCTGGTCTTTGAGTGGTGCGAGAGGCTTCCCTACCACCAGCTCAACGACCGCGAGGAATGTCACCGGCACTACGTTTCCGCCTTCAACGTCAGGAGGAGGACGACGAGGAGCCACCACCACCACCAGCAGCAGCAGTGGGACATCACCCATCGCGCTGACTTCAAGCTCCACTTCCTAGGCCTCCCCCTCAACACCCACGACCGCTTCCTCTCCGCCCACACAGCCACCCACTACGCCGTCTACGTCTGGCAGCCCAACCGCTCCCCCTGGGGCGAAGATGACCCGATAGAATCCGTCGTCGTGTGGGACATGTCGTTGTCGTCGTCGTCAGAGGCCAAAGTAGTCAGGCGCATGAACTGGTCCGCCCTCGCGTTCTACGGGGTTCGTCAGAGGTTGGCGCCCAGGCTAGCCGGACTGGGCTTGGATGGCCGAAACCTGTATTTTGTGGAGGAGGAGCACCGGTGGGCTCAGGGGACGCATAGTAGCTTGAGCCCGCCGCGGGTGCATCTTGTCCGGAGCACGGGGGTGCCTGTGACCCCTGGCCCTCGTGATACCGTGGACGGTCACCCTGCTGCTGTGGAGGATGACGACGAAGAAAACGAGGAGGAGGAGCAGGTCGTCCAGGGGCCTGCGTGGCTTGACCAGTGCGGCGCAAATGGCGACGTCAACTTGTCCTTTTGCTCACGACTCCACGCCGCCGCCAGCCCCTCCTCCGCCTACCAGGGCCCTCTCTGGTTCAATGACAACCACCGACACAACCACCACCACCACCACCACAAGACCAGCATCACATCCCCAGGTATCTGGAACGGCTCCATCCCTTCCTCCTTTTTATCCGCCGCACACCACCACACGCCGGCGACCTTCTCCCAGGACCTCGAATCCTCCCTGCGCACCTCCCCCACCCGCTGGCCTGGCTGGGCCCCCTGCTGGCGCCACGAGGAGTTTCCCTACCTCACCGTCAGCGAGGCGGTAGACTTTCGGGCGGGCGTCAGGATCGCCGCGCGCCACTGTTTCATGCTCGAGACTTTGAGTGTGCATGTGCGGCCTCTGCTGTCTGTGAAGGGCTTGCATGGGGGTGGTGGGGGTGGTTTGAGTTCTTCTTCTTCTTCATCGTCGTCGTCATCATCATCGCCATCGTCTTTGTCCTCGTCACCTTCAGCGAATCCTCCCGCTGCTAGCAGGAATGATCACCGAGGCACAAGGTCTGGAGGTGTCGACACGCGCATGAACGGCAGGCTGGAGGCCGTAGACGATGCCCGGAAAAGGCGACGAGCTGAACCTGTATATAATAGCGGCAGTGGTGGTGAAGGAGGAGGCAATAACAGCGACGCCGGGAGGCACGAGAAGGGGAGGGATGGGAACGGGGATGGAGGCGAGGAGGTACAGTTCGCGGATGAGATGTGGGACGAGCTTCTGGGGAAGGGGTTCATCTGTGGGGACGAGAGGTGGCTTGTTGGGGAGGACCTGCAGGGGCGGATTACGATTGTGAGATTTTGAGTGAAGGGGACTTGAGGATAGACAGACTGTAGACTTGGGGGAGAGGGGGGGGGGGGGCTTCTCTGTTGATTCATACCGTTCCGTGGTCTTCGGTATTGTTCATTCAAGTGCTTTTCTTTTCGACTTCAGGTCTTGCAGCAAAAGATCATCGAGGTGCTCAAGCACAGTTGTTCCCAACTACAATTTCTCGGAATCTTTATCATCTCAATGCATTAGCTATGCGGAGAAGAAAGTCGTGAGACTGTCTTATAATATTAACTCATCACAATGTATGCAGGCCTACCGTAGCACCCAATAACTCGAATCTCGATATAATATCAACATTCCAAGCATTCATACTGCTCGTGAGCGATATGTAACTTATATTAGCCGTAGCTGAATATCTCTTGGGACTCTCTCTCAAGAACCAACCAAAACTTTTTATCAACAATGCGATAAAGCCAGCAATCAAGAGAACTATTGCAAAACCTGGCACCCTTCCAGCATCCTCTTCATCACAGTCTTTAGAGAAGAAGCAAAAAAAGTAAGAAGAGTCATGAGAAGATCCAACTCCCGACCCACAACCACTTTTATATCTGATCACCCACTAACTCCGCAAGAGAAGAAGAACAAGAAGGAGAAGGAGGAGGGGGGAGGGGGAAAGCTACGAGAAGAAACAAGCAAGGCTAAAGCAACCCCCCCCAGCCGGAGAAGGATCCACGAGCTAATGAATTAATCACAAGGGAAAAGGAACCCCCCCCCCCCCCCTTCAAAGCCCACTACACCGACGGAACCGAGAACCAGTATTTCGTCCCCGAGCCGGGTAGCAGATCGTTTCCGCCGTCGTCATCATCATCATGGCAATCTGGAAGAGGGGAAGATGCCATCGCAGTGATCATCATGTGTGGTACGGGCTCACACAAGCTCGACAACGGTAACCTTGACTAATCTACTTCACGCCAAAGACAAGAAACGTATGCATGCAAAAGTAAAGGTTCGATCATATGTCACTTTTGTGGTGGGGGGGGAACTCTCCTGTGAAGAAGAAGAAGGATTATCGTGTGTGTCCAGAAAGATGGATGGAATAAACCTCTGCGCTTTGCCCTGACTTCATCATGATGATGGTGGGAATGCGAGCGAGAAGGAGACAAAATAAAACATATTTTTATAGGGGTTCGAGGAGTAATGATTGTAAAAAGTTGTGCCAGAGGGAGAAAATCTAGTGGGAAAGGAAATGGACTTGAAAAGACACCCTGCGTTATTCACGAAACGAGAGCACATATGCACTTTGCTCTTTTGTTCTTTTTCTTTGTTCCTTTTTCCTTTTTCTATTTTATTTTCATTCTTTGACTCGGTTTTCCTCTTACGATCCTTCTAAAGACATGACAGAGGGCAAACTGAAAAACAAAAGGGCAAGTGGCTAGTGTGATCATTCTCTTCACAATCAAGTGTACGTGAGCATGCCAAACGTTGCCCATCCATGCCCATGATCCTACTCCTTCGTCCACTCAATGCTTTCCGGACCAGGCTTTCCGCAGTGCTTAGTATTTACTTGGAGCATACAAGGAAGCCATGCAATCCTCCTCCACCGCCACCACCGGACATACAAATAATGCTTCAACAAAGTATATATGTTCTGTAAACAATACCCAAGTAACATTCTTTCAAGAGTGGCTCCGACCCACAACAGAAGAAGCAATAGCCAGCCCAGCAGCAAGCATCATAGCCGCCGGAAACCGAGACGCACCAGCCTCCTCACTACCATTCACAACGGCCGTCTCTCCATCATCACCATCGTCGGCCGCCAGCATGCTCTTGTTGGGCTGCCTCTCCTTCCTCTGCTGGTCTTGCTTCTTCTTCATCTTCATCAGCTGCCTGTCCCCCTTCTTGCTCGACCTGTGTGCCTTGCTCGTGGGCATCATGGAGCTACTACTCTTTTTGTGCTTCACGAGAACAATTTTTCGCGGCGATGAGGAGGAGGCGGGACTCTCGGGAGCTCCAGCGCGGGACCCTTGCGCACAATTATCTGCTTCTGCTGCTTCTGCTGCTTCTGCTGCTGCTGCTGCTGCCGCCGCCGCCGTTGCTTGTCTAGAGCTCTTCTTGACGACGATGATGTCCTCGTGTTCGCGCCCAGCACTCGCAGCCCCAGGCATCGTGGGCGCAAGATCAAACGCATGTGTACCCGTCAGCGCGGTGCGGATCCCGAGTTCCGCCCATCGAGACTCGTGGAGGCCAAGAAGACCCGCGGTAGGGGCACCAAGGTGCTTGGCAGAGTGCAGACCATCATCATCATCATTATCATCGTCGTCGTCGTCGGCCGCGGGAGAGGGTGTGATTGTGTCGACGGAGTCAGTTGAATGTCGCCCGATAGAGACGTAGTCCTCCCATGACGACGAGGATGACGACGAGGAGGAGGATAAAAGGCTGGCCGTGCTATGGCCAGTTGTCTTGGACGTAGCAGCAAGGCTGGTGAAGAGGGACAGCGGAGGGAGTAGCTGCTGAACGTTGTTTCCAAGCCCAACTTGTGTTGTTGCGTAGGCGGGATGTAGGCTGGATACTGATCTGGCGTTCCTGACGGTCGGTGCCGAGAGTCGAGTTGTGGATAAATCCACGGGCTCCAGATCTCCTGTCGGGACCGGGCTCGCCTGAATGTTCGCGAATTCGGGCTCCTGGGGAGGCTCCTCGGTGCCTACGATACCCGTCAAGATGAAATCGCTGCTGGGGGTTGCACTCGATGCATCCCTACGTCGAGTGGTGCATGTCTTGTCCGGTGGCTCCGGAGCCGTTCCCCGTGCCGGCCCACCCAGCTCAGCAGCACTGGTGTCCTCCAAGACAAGTGGTTCAACCTGATCAAAACCAAAGTCGAATGCAGCAGCAGCATTTTCACCAATCTCGGGGGTGAACATCTCGCTCGCATCCGAACTTGTCCGGGCATCGAGTCCCGCGTCCGAGAAAGGTATCTCATCTTCAGTCTCGGGCCCATCGGACATCCCCACGGGCTGGTCTGGCGCCACGGACATGGCCCCGTCCCCGATCGGGTCCGAGTGCTGAATCATTGCAGGTCTGATGGTTTCACTATCTTTGTCTTGCGTAGTAGGAAAAGCGAAGTTGAACAGTGACAGCTCATTATGCCTTGTGGTCTGGTCTACCACTGACCCCTGGTCCGTCACTGTCGACTTCTTCAAGCCCGCCGCCAATGGGTCGACACCAACAGCGGCAGCGCCCACGTCCACGCCCACGATGATGTCTTCATCATGGCTCTTGTGCGTCTCCTCGATGTCAAGATCGTCCGTGGACTCGACGCAATGGAGCAGCCAGCCTTCAGCAGGGAGGTCTTGTGGGTGGGGCGACGGCGGATTCACCACACTCTCGGCCGCGGCTCGCTCTGTTGTCACTGATTTCGGGCAGCCGGGCGTGACCTGAGGAGAAGGGGGAGTGAATTCTGGGGAGATAAGCTCGCGTGGGGCAGCAGGGTCCTGAGGGGGCTCGGGCCCGGTGGGTCCCTGGTGCATCATCTGGCGGTGAGCAGCAAGAGGAGTCTTTTCGTCTCCGCTCGGCGACATGAGCGCTCTTGGAGTGTCCACCGGAGCCGAGTTCTTCGCCGTTGTTGCACCGCTGGGTGTCACAGGTCGGGCGCTCGGTCCCGCCTCGTCGGATCGAGGCATAGCAGGTTTCACTTCCGTGAAGCGCTCGACCTCCGGGAAAGTTGTGCTACTCGGGGCCGAGGTCTCTCCCGCCATCATCCACGGTATAGAAAGCTGCTGGGAAGCATCCGAGCCGCTTCTGAAGGGGACGATCCCATGAGTGGTGGTGATGGGTGGAGAGGACCGCCCGATATTTGGTGTGATGAGCATGCTCTGGTCTGGTGAGGACGTGTCACTTTCGGTGAGCGCTGGCATGGAAGAGTGTGTCGAGTTCGAGTCTGTGTCACAATCTGACCTCGTTGACACTGGATAGACCTCAGCAGCAGGCTTCAGACCACAAACAACATGGCGACCAGAGACGTTGTCGTCGTCACCGTGCGTGCCTGCCCCGTACGTGATAGTCGGCAACCTCAAGTCGATCGCCGACCCTAACTTCACGATACCACGATGAGCCTGCTCCCGATTGTCCGAAAGCTGCAGACTATTGGCAGCTGGATCCTCGCCCGCGACAACAGCCGTGCCACGCTCACCACGTTGTTCTTTCTCCTTGTATCTGGCAGGAACAAGCGGAAAGACTCTCGAAGACTTCCTGAGCGACACTTCTGGAGGGGTCACGGGGCAGGTTGCAGAGTGGGCCAGAGTGTCGGATGAGGTCGGGTAAGAAAAATATGGTCCAGTGGGACGTGGCGAGTAGCGAGGGCGCGTGTGGCGACGTGGTTGTTCCGGTGTATGTGGCCCGTTGGACACATCGGCGAGATCGCAGGTGTCCTTGCAGATCACGTCCATGTCTCTCTGTATCCGTGCCTTGAGCCTCGCAAGCAGCACATGCTGCTGGTCCTGCCCCAAGGTGAGGCTTTGCGGCACGGGTGTCTGCTTGTGGTCACGAGCAATGAGTGCTTTGTCTACGATGAGATGGCCGCGTGTATATGTGACCATTCGAACCGCGACATCGTGCCCTCGAAGAACGTCTCTCACGCCGGTGCGTAAGCGATCCAGCAGGGCCTCGATGGTGCGCCGACTGCGCCTCTGCATACCATCGATGATGAAGCGGGCACAGTTCTTCGCATGCCAGCCATGGCCAATCAGCTCGGCGATCCGGAAGTCGATATCAGGTAGCTTGTTCACCAGCCTGTCGGTCCTGTCTCTGGACTGTGCAAAGCAGTCCGAGATCTTGCTGACGAACTCATCACAGTCCTGGCCATCTGGACACGTGAACAACCTCAGCCGGCTCTGGATACCGCGATGCAGATGCTCATACACTGGTCCAAGGTTGTTGAATACACGAAGCTCGACGTCGAGGGCATTCTCGTCAAAGTGCTGACAGCCACTGTCCGGGAGGCCGTCGGATCCATCGCAGTTCACATGCTGGAGGTCGAAAGCGCTCTTCTTCTGGTCGAGGACATCCTGCACGGATCTGTACGCCTGCCACAGCAGATCCTCGCTCAGGCCGAGGTTGAGGGGCGAGGGCTGCCTGCTGTCCACCTTCAGCCTTCGTGCGACTTCGGGTTGATACCGTGCCGGGTTGTTGCTCTCGAGGGTGAGCTCCAAGGAGTAGCCGGGCACAAGCTCCCACGTCTGTGAGCGCTCCACGAAGAGCCCCCGCGGGATGCACCTCAGACCCAGTGGACCTGTGAGGGAAGGCTTGAACGTTTCTGGGCTTCTAGGAGGAGCATGCTCATTGTGAGCAGGCTCGTCCGACCATTGAAACCCCTCGTCGTGGCGGCTCAGGAATAGGCCGATGATGCTGTGGGTCGAGCGCGCCACGTCCATAGCTGCAGCGCTGGTGAGAACATGCTTCTGGTAAGACCGGAACACCCTCTCGGCCCAGGTTCCAGAGTGACCCTGCCGCTGGATGTTGAAGGTCAGCTCGAAGCGTGGTGACCTCGGCCCTCTGTGGAGGCACTGTGCAGGGTTGAGGGCGTCTGGGTCCCTGCGGGTGATCAGTTCCTCGCTGCAGTGCTTGATCCTCCGCAGCAGGCCTCGACATATCCGATCCGTAGGGGTAAACGACTGTGAGCTGTAATAGGTTCTGTTGTAGACGGACTTGATGGCCGGGTCGTGAAAGTCGATGTGGACATGTATAGCAAGTGGTGCATCCCAAGTGATGCCAGCCTTTTCTTCCTGGACGGGCGACAACATGGCATTCGAGTCTGGTTTCATGTCGAGTATGTTGGACTGGATGAACAAGTTGCCAATATCGACCTCGTCAACGTAGTGAAACTGTCGACCCAAGGCATGAGGGAGCGAGTCCGCGCCACGATGAGGGGTGTCCCAGGCCATCTTGGAAAGAATAGATGGATGGTCTTTTTGTGCTGGCAGATAATTTCTGAAACACCTTGGCCTCTCTCCGGGTTCAGATGAGCTATGTGCCTGTGCTCCTGTGTTTGGGGGCGGCCCAGATTCATGCGACTACCCGCCACAGCAACACGGGATGCGAAAGGAGGAGGAGGAGGAGGAGGAGGAGGAGGAAGAGGGTGGGACCAGGTCCAGGTTGGGGAACCAGATGGACGACGGGCCACTCATGGATGGTGACTTGAGGTGAACAGAAAGATTGTCATTTGCTCAATAAGTGAGAAGAGGGCAAGGGATGAAACAGTGAATGTATGTTACTCGCACAAATGAGGGCGCGAGAACGAAGAGAATGGTTGTTATTGGACTGATGGAGGCGGGCAGCGGGTGGGTGGGTGGAAGTACTGTGTAGTAAGTAGTAATTGGAGGGTTGGTGGTGTGCACAGTAAGTAGTAGTAAGTCTGGTAAGTAAATAAACAATACCTAGACTAAGTAAGTATTCGATATGGTTGTTGGGCGGGTGGTGGTGAGTTAAACCAAGACAGGTCAGGTCGGGTTGTCTACTCTAGACGAGAACTAACAAAGCATCCCTGGAGAAAATAGAGAGAGAGAGAAAAGAAAAGAAAAGAAATGAAATGAAAAGTTTAAAAAGGTGATTGGAATGAAGACAGAGAGAGGGTAAGGAACGGCTGAGGCATATTGTAAGGCCTCGGCCAGGTTTTCTCTCTCTTTTTTTTGCCTCACCTTCAGCCAGACCGTCCAAGCTCCCCCGGCTATGCTTTCCACTTCAACCTGCAGCAACCTCCTCCTGCTCCTCCACTTCCACCTCTTCTTCTTCCTTTCCCACTCTGCGCCTCATAGGATTGACCTGGGGAACATCATACGTGGGGCCATCCAGGCGTTCGGGACAGGTCGGAAAAGCGAAAACTGGAGCTACTACAGGAGCCCCCTCATCCTCGTGTAAAAAAACAAAGGACCCATCATGAGAAGAAAAGGTGGGATGACGGACGGCCCGCGCAGAAACCATCCTGCGGCCTGTCGGAGGGCGCTTCGTGGCATGACACGCACCAATCTAAAGCCTTTGGATCGATCTTGCTTCGGACCTCACGAAAGAAAACAGGGAACCTAGACAGGCCGACGAGAGAAGGAGAGATAAGAGGGCTAACCGGATTGCGTGCTGCTGCTGCTGCTTCAGGGCCGGGAGCTCTCTTCCTCGTCGCCCACCGGGGCCACGTTGTTCACCTTTGGGAGTCCACAATTCTTTTTTTTTCAAATCCGGCTTCTCCCCTTCGACAAACCGTCTCTACTGGCTCCAGCGACCTGCATCACGGTGGGGAAGCCGCTGCTGCAGGCACTGGCTATTCTCGACCTAGACGTGCTACCATAGCAGATAAGACTCCACCTCGGTTCGCGCTGCAGATGCCAGCGAGGACGCCGTGCGCCGTGTCACCATGGCAGTGGCAGATGAGAGAGCTCCCTGCTTTGCATATTGCATGTGCAGATGCAGGGGGAAAGCTTGGGAGCTGGGGGAGGGGGGAAAGGAGGAGGTTTGACACGCATAGCCTCGGGGGTCTTGAGGAACGGAACACTCCAGGCGCGTATCATCTACGGTACCTGGCACGCTTGAGTACTATGCAGATAGTACTTCTTCCCCTCCCTTTTGAGACACACACACACGGCTTGTTGGCCAGGAGAGCTGATCTTGGCGCCCCAACGTTGCTTGACCAACTGGATAGACCCCCCGTCTGGACCCTGTCATGCCTGGCAACCTTACATACGCGCCGTAGTCTCCCTGCGTCCAAGGCCACTCAACTAGACGCGAGCAGATTGATTTGCTGGCATTTGCTGTTCCAGCCCCGACCAGCCAGCTGTCCACTGATCATCCATATCTCCTTTCGTTGCAATGAGAACCAAAATGGCTTTTCTTTCTTTAGATCCCTTAGCAGGTGGGGAGAGAGAGAGAGAAGAGAGCAAGGAGGAGGGGTCTTCAATACTGGCCGGGAATCCGGGGGCGGGTCTCAAGAACTCGCCAAGGCGCCCCCCCCCCCCCCCAAGCCTGTAAAACTCACACCACTTGGGATTACTTTGGGCTGACCTCTTCCAGGGCTGGTTGCCATTCCTGTCCCCAGTGGAGTGATCACTTTTTACCATCTCGCGATCGAGAATTTGGGAAATCTCGGGGTACCGGGGAAAAGGAAACGAAACCTACTTTTTCCTTTCTGATTAGTGCTCTCTCTCTGCTCATTCGCCCATGGATCCCAATTGTCAGGCCATTGCCATGTTTTTTGTCTTTTTTTTCTCTTTTCTTTTCTTGGCTCGTCCCCGGCCGGGCGATGCAGGTCATCTTTCAGGCCCGGCGGGAGATCTACTAAAAGTGAAGATGGGACGATTCGGCGGCTAATCGAGGCGCCACATGTCATGATTAAGTCCAGCTGCTTATGCTTTTATATTTCTGGACGACTTATCTTTTCCTACTAATGAAAGGAAAAGCAAAAGAAGGGGGGGGGGGTTGGGGGTTAAGAAAATCCATCCGCCGAGAAGTCATGGTCAGTGCTGGGTCAGCGCTTCTCGCTTGCGCCTTGGTCCTTGCCGACCTCGGTGTGCGCCTGGATAATCATCTGACGACTTTGGTGTATAATGACTCTGATTTGTGGTACGACGTGATATTACCTGTAAGCCTCCTCCTGTTCTAAACAACGTCAGGCTCCCGGATTAAAATTTTCAATATACTATGTATGATTGCTAGGGCAATCGAAAGGGTCTTGCGCTTTAATGAATTGAGCCTGATAGCCCTCCTGGCACACCGTCGTACTTGAGTCTTTGGGGCGTAGTATATACGAGGTTGACCATTGCTTTTCAAATTATCTGCGTATATTTTTGCCTTTCGAAATACCATGGTCAAGGCGTAATAATTATTATGAAGCGTTGGCTTGGACTTGAGTACGCACCGACTCAACGTATGCATCGTAGAGATCACAACCGCAACCGTCCAAGACCATTATCATCTCGAAAGACTTTGAACTTTCTTGTATTATCCTCTTGATTTGGGGGCTTTCTTTCACTGGTTCATGCCGCTCTCAGTAGGGAATTTGATCAATTGCTCAAGAATCATCACGGAAAAGGAACCATTGAACATGGGTGTCGATGAATATATAATATATACACATCATCACGTCATGATCATATTCGAGGCCACCACCCGGCGAGCATGAAAATCTCGAATAGGGCACCGCTTTACTCGTTATCAAGCATAGTAATATCATGTCTAGGACCGGCTCAGAAGGTTGACCCGGCTGTTGACTGCGCATCACTCCATTCAATCACGCGCGGATGAGCCACGACCTTCCGAGCGTCGAAACCGAGCACCTGGAGCCCGCTCAAGGTGGCCGCACGAGACAGCGCGACATAGCTCTGACCTGGTTTGACGTGATCAGCAAAAAGAAAGAGAAAAAGAATGCTGGTTCGAACCAGAACTTTGATGGATGAGGAGGCAGGATTTCATGTTTGGGGGGGGGGGGCTCACCTTTCTCAAATACCTTGTTGAGGTCGACCTTTACACGCTGGATGGTCTGGCCTTGAGCTTTGTGGATGGACATGGCCCAGGCTAAGACGAGAGGGATCTGATTTTACCCGTGATGAGAACTCTTGTTTCAGCTGAAACACATTCTCAAAAAGAAGAGAAGGTATTCACTCACCTGCACACGCCTTGCGAGCAGATTACCATCCGCGTCCTCAGCTCGAAACTCCTCCCGGCCCACCAGCAGTGTCTCTCTCCCCTTGAACGTCTCAAATTCGACAAGAGGCAACAACTCCTGGTCATCATCATTCCTGTTGTTATTCTTCTTCTTTCCCTGCGAGACCACAGCCGGGTCCCCGCAGAATCCCACCACCCTCCCCACCGTCCCATTCACAAGCGTCTCGCTGACATTCTTCACAAGCATGACCTGCGCCTCCCGCTTGACTTCCAGCACTGCCACGGCCGTCATACTATCCAGTAGCCTCCGCCGCTTCTCCGGCACCGCCTGGCCCGAGTCCCGGGCCGTGAACCTGAACACGGGCCCGGCCAGGTGTGCCATGCGCGCGGCGTTGGCGCGGTCCACCTCGGCGCGCAGCGGGAAGAGCTCGGTGGGCTGGAGTTGGCCGTCGGCTTGGGAGAGGGGGCGGGAGAGGGACTTGAGGGTTTCTGCGGCGGTGGGGTGGATTTTTCCTTTGCGCATGGCGTTGAGGAGGGTGATGAAGTCTGCGTATGGTTTAGTCTGCTCAGCGAGTGCACCACAGTTCACACGTTGTTCAGACAAAAGATGTAGCGGGGAGAAAGGAAGGAAAGAAGAAGAAGAAGAAGACGAAAAATGTTCTTACCGCTGTCTTTCTGGCGAAAGACCTGGGTGAGGGTTACGGTCCTCTCGATACACTCTTTCCACGCCGAGCTTTGAAAGGCGAAACAGACTTCTTTGCTGGCCGGTGTGACTGGAGGAAGCTGGAAGAAGTCGCCCGTGACAACAAGCTATTATTTCATTACGCATCCACTTAGCAAGCTGTGTCACTGCACACAACAACAAGAAGAAGGAAAAGAGGCGAATGGGCCCCATTTTTTGTCATCACGACTCACCTGGATGCCTCCAAATGGCTGACTTGTCTTGCGCAACTCCATCGCAAGGGCAGCCAAGGTATCCAACAACTGTCCGTCCACCATGGACACTAGGGTTCGAGGGGGGAAATGTCAGACATAACATAATGAATCCCGCAGACTATTCAAACCCTTCAACTTACCTTCATCGATGACAAGCACCCTAACAGCCTTCCAGCGCCGATGGGCCGGCCTACACGTCTTGATGAAGCTGATGAGCTTGCCGATATCGTGCATGCCGGGTGTGACGGCGCCCCAGGCATAGATAGTAGTCCCTTCTTAACAATTAAAAAAAAACCCCCCCACAAGTGAGCCCACCATGTCTGAGCAGGAAAAAAAGAAAGAAAAAAAGGTTGCAGGAAAACCTCAAGGTCTTGCTCCTCTTCCCCTCAACATACCTCCGATGTTCTGTGCCGCAATCCCAGTGCTCGCACATACAGCCAGGCACTCTGGCCTCTTAGCATACTTGTTCCTAAGTGCGCGGACGATAGCCCTCAAGAGCAGCGATTTGCCTGTGCCTAAATTGTTTTGTTTGTTTGTTTTTAACACATACTCACACAAAATGTCAAAAGACCGCTTCCCTTTTTTCTCTCACATGTAAATAAAAAAATTAAAAAAAAAAAAAAATAGGGTAGCTCAAAAAACGCACCAGCCGAGCCGGTGAAGAAGATACTCCTCCCCTCGTCCACGACCATCTTTAGGACCGACCTCTGCTCGTGGCTGAGCGAGGGCTCCGAGGCAGCGTCACGAGGATGGTTTTGACCAGCCAGCACTTTCTTCCTGGTCATTACTGAGGAGAAGAAGGAGGCCACGTCATTGGAAGCAGCCTTGGTGGTGGCCGCATCTTGTTGGCCTGGTGGTGGTGGTGGTGGGCCGGACCGCGCCTCGTCTTGCTGGGGTCCTTGTCGTCTCGGCGCAAAGAACGCGTCTAGGCGAGGCTGTTTTGTTGTTGGTCCTGTGTGCTTGGTTCCTCCGGGTTGCCTCGACGCCTTGCGTTTGGTTGATGTGGACATTGTAACTAGAGACCAAAGAGGAGGGAGGAAAGGGGGGGAGGGGGTGTTGTGAGTCTACGGTGGAAACAGGACCTCAAGCCACAAGCAGGAGGGAGGTTGGAAAGGTCGTGTGTTAACGGAGGGCCCACTGGAGCCTCTTTCGTCTGAAGAGCGAGTGGAGCTCACAGCACAAGGGTTAGGGTGTCCACCGTCAGGGAAGAAGTAGAAAAAAGAAGAAGGGCAAAGGAAGAGAAGAGGGGGGGGGAAATACGAGAGAGACAGAGAGAGGAGGTAAAAATGCTGGAGGCCGCAGTAAGGTAAGCAAGCATGTAGTAAAAATGCTGAAACATGTGAAATCACAAAGAAATGTACAGAGGCTGATGTCTGTCTGATCCCAAGATGTCAGGGTATATGCTCCTGTCACATGCATTACTCTCTCTCCTAACAATAATGCAGAGACTCCCTCTCTCCAGACTCACGAGGCCTCAGAGCACACAATCTGGAGGCTGTGGAGGTGCGAAACAATGTTGGATCGTCTGATCAGTTCTTTCAATGAGAAAGACTCTCAGTTACTGTACTTAGTTGGTATCTCCTGCAGACATGGATATTTGTGGTCCCGAAATTTGTCTGCCCGGGCCTAAGCGCCGGCCCCCCTCGCCCTCCCTCCCCCCTCCCCCCTGACATGCTGTTGGTGATGGCTTGGTTGATGGATGCCTGCAGCAGCTTGTGCCCAATGCAACATGTGTTCTTGGTTGACCTCTTCCAGAGCCTGCACTGCCCTTCTTGAGAGAAGAAATACATGCAGTTTTGAGAGGGGTTGTTCTTTGTCAAATGAGTAACATGATCCCTTCGCCTCTTTTCACCCTCCCTTTCCAGAGCCGTACGTAGTAAATCTCCACAGAGCAGGTTGCAGATCTTTGAGATTTAAATTGTCGACTTTTCTTCCTCTGTAGCCCTCGAATCCGACTCACATTCATCACACACACACACACACACACACACACACACCCCAGCCCAGCTTCCACCACACACAAGACCAGAACAATTGCAACCATGCCGCGCCGTCGAAATGCAGAGCCTCATGGCAACAACACCGCCAAGACCAAAGGCAAGGCCAAGAAGAAGGCCGTCGTCAAGGCCTGGGAGATGTATATCATCGATGACACACTCGAGGCAAACTGGGAGCGGTTCCTTCACGACCTGGGTTTGGGCGACTTCAAGAGCAAGTCGCAGTGCAAGAAGGTGAGTGACTTTGTGTGTTGCCAATCTTCTTCTCAAAGAGAGAGATAGAGAGTGAGAGAAAGGCCCTTTTTCGAGATCGATGCTGACCCGCCCTCTTTTTTTTCTTTCTTTCTCTCTCCCCCGCAACCCTGTGGAACAGGCCCTCAAGAATGTATGGGTTAACATTCAAGATTTTCTGCGGGCCGTTGAACAGCGCAACGCTACGGCCGAATTGATGAGCAAGGACGAGCAGGTGCGCCAGGCAGCATTGGCGGAGCCTGTGGACGTGGAATTTTTTAAGTCCCAGCGGGCGCTGGCGGAGTACACGGTGAGAACCAAGAAGGTCTTTCCGCGCAAGAATATCACGGAGGGGAGTCCTCTCAAGTTACTGCTGGCGAACATCCTGTAGTCTTGAAAGGAGGCAAGGGCTGAGGGAGAAATACCTGTGAAGAGTTGAACGGTGGTTTCGAGCCCCTGTGGAGGTTGTGTGGGAGGAAGAGTTCTTAGCTGAGTGAAAGGGAGCAATGATGATGGTGTGTGTGAGTGAGTGAGAGAGAAAGAGAAAGTGAGAGATAGAAGGGTGTCCATGTGATTTTCGTAAAGAATAAATTGGATTTACTTCCTGACGGTCGTGCACGTTCTGCGCCACGAGTGACGAAGAAAAGAACCTCCAGCTCCCTCCCGTCTTCTTAGGGCCTAATCTCCCATAACCGCACCTTGCCAATATCATTGCCCACGGAAAGCATCATCTCCGCCTCCCTCCCACTTCCAAACGCCACAGCCGTCACGCGCCCCAGCGGTGTCTGCTCCGTCGGCCAGTTTCTGTACACCGTGCAGCTCGGCAGGTGTACAAGCTTGAGCGCGTCCTTCTTGTGCTGGCTCGCGAATGCCAGCAGCTGGCCGTCGCCGCTGAAGGTCGTCGTGGTGATGGGCGTCGTGAGCTGCTCGCAGCGGCGGGCGGGCTCGGGCTGCGCCTTGATCTCGAGATTGCCATCGTCGTTGGTCTTTTCGACAAGGTCGTTCCGCTCGTAGATATTCAGCACACCACTGCTCGAGCCCATGGCCACCCAGCGGTCCCCGCCTAGGCCCTCTGGCCCGCCTCTCCCGCCTAGAGCCATCACTGTTCCGCCCACGGAACCCTCATCCCTCCAGAGTCCGATGGTCCGCTTTGTCGCCAGCGACCATTCTGCAACCTGGCCATCACGCCCCAGAATTGTGATCCCTTCCCCGTTCCTCCACCAGGAGAAATCCGCTATGCCGCCCCTGCTGTCCAGTCTCGCCTGTGCAACCCATTGCATGCTGCTGACGGACACGATGTTCAGCATGCCGCCGCCCTTGCGGCTCGTCGCGATGAGCGCCATGTGCCGCCCGTCAGGCGCAAGCCGGAAACGCTCCATGGTGCGCTGTTCGTGCTGGTGACCCTGGATCTTGGTGACCTTCTTGACCAGGCCTGTAGACAGATTCCAGCTGTGAAAGAAACGCCGCCGCCCCGCAAAAATGATCTCCTCGCCGTTGGGGTGCAGGAAGGCGGACCGGCGGACAGGTACGGACTTGACCTGTACCGAAGTGAGCTGCGGGTTGGGCGTGGGGTGCGCACCGGGGCTGACGTGGTGCAGGTACAGGATGGATGCGGTGGAGCTGGAGAGGAGCACGGGGTGCTGAGGGTGGAAGGACAGCGACTCCACGGGCCCGCGGTGGGTGTCGGGGATGTCGCGCGTGCGCTGGATGTCGAGGACCTCTGGGCGGAGCTTGCGCTTCTTGCGGCGCCCGCCGCTGCCGTCGAGGGCGCTGGCGTCGCGGAGGAATCTCTCCAGCGGGAGGGCGGACATGTTGTCGTCGTCATCATCATCCCCGCTGAGCTCCGAGCCACTGCCAGATTCGGTATCGGCCGAGGCAGCCGAGGACCGTCTCCTCCGCTTCTTCTTGCCGTCTGTAGCTGCTTCCCTGGCCCAGGCTGGAAGCGGGTTCAGTCGAAGGTACTGCTGCCGTAGCCGTCTGGTGTACTCGGCCCCACTGACAAGGTCGTCTGCCTCGGTCTCGCGCAGCTTGCGCAGCTGCTTCACGCCAGCAAGCGACACGGTCAGCCTCTCGTCGTCGCTGTCCGCCCACGCTGGCTGAGGACCAGCCTTCTTCTTCTTCTTCTTCTTCTTCTCGTCCCCGTCGTCGTGTGAGGCAGGTGCTGCGGCAAGCTGCTTGCCACCAGCGGCCCCAGTGCCAACATCCAGCATAAACAGGGCGGCGTCGTCAAGATCCTCCAGACTGGGCGCCCCCGCGACCGCAACATCACCATCATCGAGCCGCAGGTCCCTCAACACAGCCTCCTCGTCCGAGTCCGTGGCTTCCTTGAACAGGTTGGCGCGGAACCCGGCCTTGTTGCCGAGCACCAGCCGCTCAAGCTCCTCTTCATCTGAGTCCTTCTCATCGATGTCCATGCGGCCAGCGCCTCTCGCCTGCACATGCTCTTCATTTTCGGACTCTGAGAACTGATCACTTTCTTCTGACGAAGTGTCGTCAGACACTGGCTTTTGAGCCTTTCGGGACATTATGGAGATCGAATGTCTTGGTGCTGCTGCTGCTAGGAAGTGCAGGGAGAGAAGTTTGGTAGGGGTGGGCAAGTCGTCGAAAAGAGAATTGCTGTGAGATTTTTCAGGGTTCAGAAAATTTTAGACCTGGTCGCGCCTAACTTACACAGAAGCCTTGCAGTAATTAGTGGGGAAAGGTTTGGGGAGTGCGCTATTGGTTTGGTGGGGGGTTGGTGGGCCCACATTCTATTCACTGGGTGAGATGCTCGCATAGCCGTGAGTCTTTGGAATTTTTGCCTTCACTCGTCTCTTTTGAATCCCTTCACTTCTGCCCTCGATAAGTCTCAATCTTTCAATATAAGTTTGCATATATGATCTCTACCGTGGTGTATTCAAATCAATCATGCTGCTTTTACAGTCATCAGCTGTGAATGGCTAAAAGATGAGGATCTGAGCGAGAGTCGAACTACCGAGTATTAAAAGATACTTTTGGGCCTACTATCAAAACTTCCAATGCACCATCTCAACCTATTGTACATGAATCGAGGGGATGACCACTGGGTATCACACACAGGCTACAATACAAGAGCCATGCCAAGGGCAAGTCCACATACCCATTGCGCACTGCTCTTCCAGGTCACCATGCCTGCACCTCCCAGACCCTGCCCGCTCGAACCCGTCGTACTGTTCAGCTTGACCTGCACAGTCTGCGAGTCCCCCGGCGCGAACAAGATGCCCACGCTGTTGGCGGCCGAGGCGTTGATCTGTTCGGGCGTCATGAGCGGGTTGTCCAGCGAGTCGCAGTCCGGGCGCGCCGTCGAGTTGTCGATGCTGTTGGTCACGGAGATGGGCAGGTCGAAGACGGTGTAGTGTTCGGTGCCGTTGAGACGGAAGCTTTGCCGGATGGAGATGTTGTAGATGCCACGGTCGCTGTCGGCCGAGGTGGGTTGGCCGTCGCCGGCGAGACACGAGGGCCATGTCCACTGCACGTGCTTGACGGTACTGCCTGGCTCAGACGGCATGATGGGCGGGTAGGTCCCGTTCGCGAGGGTCCCGTTGGACACGGTGAAGTTCCGGCCCGTGTCGTAGCTGTACATGAAGATTGTGATGTTGTGGATCAGGCTGGGGCTGTCTGGTGCTGTGTCCAGAGGCAGGACGCCGTCGGCGCTCACGTCGAGGGCCACCTCGATTGTTGCTGGGGAGTTTGATGTCAGCCAAAGGGTGGTGGTCTGGGTGAGACCTCAAAGCCATCGAGTAACATCAAATCTTGGAGGGAAGAAAGAAGAAGATGATGATGATGATGATGAAACAAAAACATACATCCTCCTTCTGGTGTGCCCGGTTGAGGCGAGTCCACGATGGCGAAACCCGGTGTGTAGATCTGGCCATTGGACTCTGTGAAGGTCTGGCCCAGGCCCTGGCTGATCAAGAGAGGCAGCAGCGCCGTGGAGAACAACCGTGACCTCATCGTCCCGGCTGGTGATGTTGATGATGATGGCGATGAGAGAGCAACAAGAGAGATGAAAGGCAGGCGGGAGTGCCAGCTATTCCAGACCGACCGTTCACAAGAAACGAAACGTTAATACTAATAGGATTGATTACTGGACACGTGCTGGAGGACAAGAGGATCTATCTGGTCTGATGAGATTTCAGAGAGACATCAGGCTAGAGACGAGACGAAGGTAAAAGCGACTCTGACAGCAAGTCCAAGGATTCTCCCGAGATGGGGCCCTTCTGGAATAAATGAGGGAAACCCAGCGGGAAAAACACACCCACTCACCCACCCACCTACACACTCTCTCTGTGTGGACGAGCGAACAAGCTTAAAATTTGCGTTGCAGGGGTGTTCATCTGCGACATGATCCATCGTCGTATGGGCTCAAGTCCAGGTCTGCTCAAGTCGACTGTGAACCCTGGTCCGGATAGCATTGAGAGGCGATCCCGTGCACCAGCACTCAATCTCGTCACCCTTCAACGAACGACGTACATAAACCTGGTGGAAGAACACGGTCACGGATGTGAAGCCAGTTGATCATAAAAGTATCGGTAATGGTTACCACAATGGTTAGTACACCAACGTCATCGTGCGCATCAACACCCTCCACCACGTGGGAGGGAGGAGGGGGGGAGAAGAGGGGGGGGAGAAGAGGGGGGGGAGAAGAGGAGGAGGCATGTCAGGAGCACAAGCGATGCACACAGCATATTAGTATGAGGGATCCTGAAACACACTGAAGGAAATGGCAACCAAGCAGGGGTGGCCGTTGGCATAGGGGGACCCACATGCTAATTCCACCCCCTCCGGAACGGCGTCCCGGTCAAGATAGAGACGCAGGGACGCAGAGGTACACTCAGTAAGTTTTAAGCTTGGTTGGGTCCCCTCCGATATCGATCAATGGCAACTCCGACAATTCTTGGGCACGATATCAGCACTGCTCCACACAGGATATCCCGGATTGTGCTGCCAACCAATTGTTTCTTTTGATTTCTGTGGCCTGTGATTGTGATTGTGATCATACATGGTAAAATAAGTACATTCTTGCAGGGCAATGAGAGCAACTGCTGCAGCAGCACCCCAGGACGTGGCTCACCGTGCTGCATTGACGCAGGAATAAGACAAGACAGACAGCCTTACCGTCGATCAGTTCCAGGTCATCATTCATCCTCCTCCTCCACGAATTTCAGCAGGGCGCATAGAGACAGCGGGCGATGGCCCTCTTCTGTCGCGCCGCACGCCATGTGCGTCGTTGGCCTGCTCACAACACTGGTCTGACATTATCCTCCTCCTGGCGTTGTCTCTCTGCTCCACCAGTACATGCTCCTCCTACCATTGGCCGAAGATACCATGCAAGGTCCAGCAGCAGCGGCCTGAGCGGCCTCATCCACGTCTCGCCAGAGGTCAGAGACGCCATCGCCACCAACAGGCCGGTGGTGGCTCTCGAATCCACAATCTACACCCACGGAGCACTGGGCAGAGATCTCCCTAGCATAGTCGACTCTGTCGTCCGCGAGCATGGCGCTGTGCCGGCCACCATCGGCGTGCTAGACGGTATGCCCAAGGTCGGGCTGAGTCCCGAGGAGATCGGGCGGATGGTCGAGGAGGGCGCGAGCAAGATCTCGAGACGGGACTTTGCCCACATCGTCGGAGCGGTATGCACCATGTGCTTTTCTTTTTTTTTCTTTTTTCTTTCTTAGAGATCTGTTATGTTGTTGCTGTGCTGTGGCTAAAGCTCGACGACACCACAGGGACTTAACGGCCGCAAGCTTCACGGCGGTACTACCATCGCCGGCACCATGATCCTCGCACGGGCGGCTGGCGTCCGCATCTTTGGCACTGGTGGGCTGGGAGGCGTCCACCGCGGCGGTGAGGACTCGATGGACATCTCAGCAGACCTCACGGAGCTCGGCCGGACCAGGGTGGCCGTCATCAGCAGCGGGCCCAAGGGTTTCCTCGACATCCCGCGCACCCTGGAGTACCTCGAGACCCAGGGCGTGCTGGTCGCCACCTTCGCCGACGGGAGGGAGGGGGATGTCGACCTGCCTGCCTTTTGGGCGCGTGAGAGTGGGGTCAAGAGCCCGTTTGTGGTCAGCGACGAGAGGCAGGCCGCTGCCGCGATACTGGCACAGGAGAAGTTGGGCATCGAGAGCGGCCTGGTCTTTGCGAATCCCATCCCCGAGGAGCATGAGATCCCGCGGGAGGTCATGGACCAGATCATCAGCACGGCCGTGCGTGAGGCTGCTGAGCAGGGCTTCTCTGGGAACGCAAACACGCCGTACATCCTGAGGAGGATCAGGGAGCTGAGCGAGGGCCGCAGCGCGCCTGCGAACCTGCACTTGGTGCTGTCGAATGTGGCTCGCGCGGCCAAGGTCGCTGTTGAGCTGTGCAGCCTCGAGAGTGAATCGGAGGGGAGGACTGTAGACCGTCACCAGTAAGGGCTGACCTCTTAGCCAACATGCATCATATTAGAACTGACGCAGTGGCTTTGGCCCAGACCACATTTTACGGTAGACTCCATTGGACAGAAGATCGGGGTAAATCCACCACCCAAGGTGCAGCAGGAGACTTCAATCTCCCCGTCCAGAGCCGATATTCTGGTTGCCGGCTCAGTGGCACTCGATCTCAACTGCAATTTCCACAATGACAGACACGATGACCCAAAACCTCTCACCCCTGTCCTCCACACATCCAATCCAGCAGGTATCACACAGTCCATCGGTGGCGTCGGTCATAACGTAGCTCTCGCGGCGCAGAGTATCCACCGGGGCCTAAAGGTCAAGCTCTGCAGCATGATCGGGAGCGACATGTGAGTCCTCACAGCCCTACACACACACACACACACACACACACACTCGCACACACACACTCGCACACACACACTCGCACACACACACTCGCACACAAAGGTTTCGATTGTACGCTTGCTTACACAGTACCGTATGTATCACACAGCGCTGGCGCGACGATTCTGACCAGCATGGAGAAGAACGGTCTCGACACTAGCTACATCCGTCAGCTGGGACCGGAATATCCCTCAGCACGCACGGCGCAGTACGTCGCGGTCAACGACGCCGACAAGAACCTCATGCTCGCCATGGCAGACATGGCCATCCTCACGTCACACTCCTTCCCCACCTACTGGACGTCCATCATCCAGGCCACCAAGCCCAAGTGGCTCGTTGTGGACGGCAACTGGACGCCCAAGGACATCCATAACTGGATCAAGACGGGCGGCATGAACGGCGCGCAGATTGCCTTCGAGCCCGTCTCGACCATCAAGGCGGCCGGTCTTTTCCCCCGGGGCCACAACCTCCCTCTGTTCCCCAGAGTCGCGGTGGCCCTCGCCACGCCCAACCAGTACGAGCTCGGGGCCATGTACCACGCCGCCAAGGAGAATGGCTACATGGACAGCATGCCGTGGTTCGAGGTCATCGACGCCTTCGGGATGCGCGGCGGGGCGCGAGACCGGTTCGTGCGCCTGACGTCGGCCGAGATGACGGACGCCGGGATCCCCGTGCAGAGCGTGCAGCTGCTGCCGTACATCCCGACCATCCTCACCAAGATGGGCGACAAGGGCGCGCTGCTCACGACGATCCTGCGGCCGGACGACCCGAGGCTCCTGGATCCGGAGCACGAGAGGTACATCCTCACGCGCGCGGTCCCGGGCCACCCGCACGTCGGAGGGATCTACATGCGGCTCTACCCGGCCATCGAGAGGGTCGGAACGCCTGTGTCGGTGAACGGGATGGGGGATACTTTTCTAGGCACGCTGGTGGCGGGCCTGGCACTGGGAGGGCGGACGGAGGACCTGGTGGATGTAGCACAGAACGCGGCTGTTATGACGCTCAAGAGCCATCTGAGCGTGAGCCCGGATCTGGGCGCGCTGGGGAGAAAGTTGTTGGCTGCTTGTGGGAAGAGGGAGGAGCAGTAATGGTGTGTACTGACTGGCAGGGGATCTCACAATCGTCTTTTAAGATGCGGTAAAGATTATCCTCCTCATCGTCATCATCGTATACTAACTGACTACTTAAGTAGACTGAAACAAAGAATCGGGAGGCCGAAAGTCGATTCTGGTAGTCATCTCCCCGAGTTGATTGCTGGATGTCCTCAACGGTAATGCCTCCATGTTCTGGGCACTGATAGGGCAGGCTGCCAGCAATAGCATTAAGTATACAGCACATTGTTGACCGCTGTTAGAGGTCCACCAAGTGTGGTATGTGGCAGCATTGCTGTCTGCCTTCTCTGGGACATGGTCAACTGTCCGAAATCTCAATCGTGGGCAGAGGCGACTGGATGACGGTGCTGGGGAACAAGGAGACCATATCTGAGATCGGAGACCGCACCGTGATACTAGCATTGACCATAGCAGTCACAGTGTTGACGACGGACACGACAACAACGGGAGAGGTACATGCACGGGTACGGGTGGCGGCGCTGTGTCCCAGCAGTATGATGGTGCCCTGGGACGTCACCATGGTGAGACCGATATATTTCATTGGGGTGGCTTTTGAGCTGCTGGATGTCGCTTCAAAGAAAAAACAAGAAGAGAGGGGGGAAAATATATATAGTGCTGAGGAACCCTTCATAGACTATGGGCCTGACCAGGGACCACGCTGGCCAAGAGTGAGGGGATGGGAGTGTTATGCAGATGGTATCTCAGACAGACCTTAGAGGGATGAGAGAAAGAGAGCAAAGAAGGAGGACGAGAAACATGGAAGGAACCCTGGATAACTGGGGCTCTGTTGACAAGCGGTGGTTGTGACTGCGTTATAATTATTCGTAAAAGGGCAAATAGGCCCTATGGTCTCTGTTGTGGCAGGAGCAAAAGGCGGGTTAGGTTCTGGCAGTTGCGACTTCTTCCCTGTCTGCCCTCTATGCCAAGCATTTTTTTTTTTTTTTTTTTTTTTTTTTTTTTTTGCAACTGGTAAGTATGAGGCAGTCGCAACCACTACAAGCAAGGTCTAGTCTAAAGGAAAGAAGGGGGAAAAAGAGGATAACGGCAGGCGCAAGCCAGGGTGATATTTCTCTAGGCACGCTGGTGGCAGATCTAGTGGCTGTTATGATGCTCAAGAGCTATCTGAGCGTGAGCCAGTGCTTACATGTAGCATGGATACAGTATTGACTAACAGGGGATGTCACAGGTTGTCCTCCTCATCGAGTCATCATATACCAAGTTGACTTACCAAAAAGTGAGGCTATTGATATAGTATACTGCATTATTTATATCGAGTACTTAATTCAACCAAACCCCTTGCTAAAACAACTATAATGTCTCCCAGAAAAAAAAACACCACGTATGTACCTCTGCCCCTCACAGAATCATATGCACACCACCACAGCTGCCCACCACCATTTATTTAAATACCCATGTCCTCCTCACGTGTTCCCCCCCGCATTCTTTCTTGTGTCCCCCCGGGCCTCGGCTGCACACACATGGCAAGTTTTCAAGCTGTACTACCTCTGTTACTGTATGAAGAAAAGGGACCTGTCACTTCTCCAATAAATTTAAAAAATCTTGAACCAAGTGAGTCCAGCCAATGAATGCATGAACTCCCTTTGGTGGTCGGTTCCTCTTGATGCCGACCGGGAGGGAGTGTATTCAACCAAGCCCTCTCTCTCTCTCTCTCTCTCTCTCTCTCTACCAAGAGCTTGAACTCATCTCATCACCCCAGCTACTACACTCTGTTTTGTCTCCGACTCCCTCTTTCTCTCATCAGACAAGCAGCGACCTCACCCTTCTAATTCAGAACAGCAGGTCGATAATACACCACCATCAATCATGCCGATGCACAACGGTCTCCTCCCCCGCGAGGGCCTCAAGGCCGACGTCTTCGCCCGCCTCCTCTCCAACACAGCCCTCAACCCCCTTGTCACCCTGCCCCTCCTCCTCCTGGCCCGCTTCACCCGGCGCGGCCAGGACCTCGGCATCCTCCACCACACCGCCCTGTCCCGCGTGCGCGTCCTCTTCTACATCGGCGTCGCCCGCTGGCTGAGCAGCTGGTACTCGTCCAAGGTCCTCAACAACTGGACCGCCGACCAGTATGACTGGCGGGGACGCGAGGTCGTGCTCATCACCGGCGGCAGCGGCGGGATCGGGGCCCATGTCGTGCAGTTTCTCAGCGAGAAGGGTATCAAGGTTGTGGTGTTGGATATTCAACCTCTGACGTTTGAGGGTGAGTGAGCCTTGATCAGTCAGACGAGTTCTGGTTTATTCTTCTTCTTATTTTTTATACTCCTACTACTTTCATCAAGTACCTTGCCTGCTTTCATATAATTAAACAAGCCAATAAATACCAAAGGCGAGGGCTGACGGGTTCTTTTATGTACAGCTGAAAATGTGCACTACTTCAAGTGCGACATCACCAGCCCCAAGGAGATCGCCGCCGTGGCCAAGGAGATCCGGGCCAAGGTCGGCGACCCGACAGTCCTGATCAACAATGCCGGTGTTGCGAGGGGCAAGTCCATTCTCGACTCCACCGAGAGGGATGTGCGCTTTACTTTTGACTGCAATGCTCTTGCACACTACTGGATGGTTCAGGAGTTTCTGCCCAGCATGATCGAGAGCAACCACGGCATGGTCGTCACCGTCGCCAGCATCGCATCGTGGGTTACTGGTAAGTAACTAATTCATATAATAATGATAATCACCAAGATGCTCTTTTTCCAACCAAAGAAAAAAAATTCTAATAAAATAACATCACATCAAGTCCCCAACATGGTTGACTATGCCTCCTCCAAGGCCGCCGCCCTCTCTTTCCACGAGGGCCTCACCGCCGAGCTGTCGACCCGCTACGGCGCCTCCAAGGTGCGCACCGTGGTCGTCAACCAGGGCTACACCAAGACCCCGCTCTTCGAGGGCTATAACAACAGCAAGGACTTTCTGCTGCCGACCCTCGAGCCCGAGACCGTCGCCGAGGCCATCGTGCGCCAGGTCCTCAGCGGCAAGAGCGGCCAGGTCATCTGCCCGGCGCTCGCGAGCAGCCTGACCGCGATGGCCGCCATGCCGCACTGGTACCAGTATAACATGCGCAAGGAGGGCGCGGAGATCATGCCTAAGTGGAAGGGCCGGCAGGTCGTGCAGGATCTAGATAAGTTCTATGATGCCAAAGAGAAGGATGTCGAGGGGAGCACGGTGCTTGTGCCGGATGAGCCCAAGTGAAGTGTGGAGAGGGCGGTGCTTGATGAGAGACATGGACGGGACGCTTTTCAAGTAAGGTTGGGTTCCCTTGGAAGGGGGGACAACAAGACTGGTAATTATATGATTATAACCGAAGCGACTGCGATGCCTTCTTGATTTGCGTCCCTTGCTTGCACTTATTAATTAGGAGGAGAGACAGAGCTCATGTAAGGACCTCCGATTGGATTGATAATTTGCTGAAGGCGACTTTTTTCCCCCCAGATCAAAGAAGATAATTACTCGTACGTCATGAATGAATAACATTCTAAGGTCTATGGGGAGTGTGCCTTTGACTGAAATTTTTTTTTTTGGGGGGGGGGGGGTTTCTAACTTTTTCTACTTTCCAGTTCTGCCACTATAATGAATGCTATAGTGAAGAAGGAACATTTATTTTCTCTAGAAACGTCAGATATTATCTCCTAACCCCCCCCCCAAACTCCGTCTTCTGTGTCTATATTAATACAGTAATAAATTAATACATAATGACAACTGCCTCTATTACAGTCACTACCAGTATTCATCCACTTCAACGCCTCTCAAGATCACTCACAAAGACGACAGACCCTCTCATATATACGCTTTCGAGGCCTTCAGCCAAGCACTACTGTTCAGATAGACTGACTAAAATCAGGCGAAATATCATGTAGGCAAAGGCAATCTCTTATCGTTACCGGGGGCGACCTCGGGAGGTGAACAAGACTAATACCAAGCCCTGGGCCCCGTATCTAGATACTTAAGTAGGCAGACGTATATTAGGCAAAACTTTTAGAGACGTTTTCGCAACGAGATATGACGGAATATGAACCTTTTAGTATCATTGGATTGAAGACTTTGGCTGCCAGGAGGACTTAAAATTGTGAATATTGTCGGGAAAATGCTTACCGTACTTACTATAAAGTGTTGTAGTAATTATGCACTCACGTCCTGACTCCGTCGCAATATTGCCACTAGAAGCAATGTAGTATTCACTTCTCGTCAAGAAACAATTACATCATGCTAGAGAACTTATTACTTCTTGATAGTACCAAGACTACTGTATGATCCGCCGATCAATGTTACTGCGACTTCAGGCTGCAGTGGTGTTTTCAGCTAATTAATATGCGACACGAGGATAATGACTACCTGCCCTTCTGTAATCTTCAGCTTATTTATTTAGAGATGAGCTTAAGCGCGCTGAAGTCCATACATCTACAAGTGAAATCTTATCAACATGCGATGTAACTATAGCATCCTCTGGAAGGAGTACAACGGAAATGACCCCAGCCTTAGTCACGGCCCCCAACCTTCACCGATTCAGCAACTACCAGGTTGACGACAGAGGCTCATTGTTGGAAGTGTAAAATCTCTTAACTGCACACGGCGGAGTTCCCGCAATATCAATAGAATAAAACCACAGTGTGTCTGTTCTAGGATTACCAAATCATGCTTTGAACGTTGGCAATCCCCCCCCCCCCTGCCTTGCTCTGTGCTCTCTTCCCCAAGTTGCGTTATGTTGAACCATCAACTGCCTAGGCTTCCTCCTGCAGTGTCCCGACTGCGAACTCTTCCCCGTCAACGCGGCAAAGGGCGGTCTTGTCCTGGCTCCATGCTCCTGGACGTTGTGTTGATGCTGGCCACGCTAACAGATGTGCTCGCAAGAGTGCTCCTCATGATAGAGGTTGTCATCAGCCTCAGGTCGCAGTCAGAGAGTGTCTGTGTGTGACTCGGTTGAATTGCCTCAGCTTCATACCACATGAGTGAGCCTGAGGTCTATGCCATACTTTTGGTTTGGCCCCTCTTCACAAAAGCCACTGTGGGAAAATGTATTGAGCTAGACGTCCAGGTTGTACTAAGGGACCGGTGACCAAGTCTACTATTCATCATCAGAGCATCGCAAGTTTACTGGGTTTCTCCACAATTGACGACTTCAAGAGCTCAACCCAAGCACTATCATGGCACTTGCAGAGGCAGCAAGATATGAATACCTGGTGATTTCAAGGTTGAGTGTGTATGAGATTATAGACAGCTCTATCACCAGCACCATATTGGATTATTTATGTCGAGGACCCTCTTTATATATATATATTATAAAGATACCTATGCCAACTTGTCATGCTTGACAAGTAGCATCATTATCACTACCAACTTCTGAATACTATCTCGATCTGAACTTTCAGAGGCCTGAGGTCACCACTGAGCTGGAAAAAAGATGTGATTATGGTCCTACATATTAGTGGAGTCAAAGAATATGTCTGATCAATATTTTTTATCTCTCTGCTGCTGCTCATTTCCTCCTCCCGGGTGATATTCCCACCTTTCATATCACCATGTTCAACACAAGGCTCCTTCCAATTTCTGAGCCTCAGATTCCAACCTCGGACAGAAAGTCCCGACTGGCTTATCAGGTGACCCTCAGTGCTTTTGTGGTCCAATCTAATGAACTGAGACCTCGGGATAAAAAGACAGGAACGCTTACAGAGAAGATTTGCACAATGCAGTGCTACATTGATAATCACACCAGTCAGCAGACAGGGCTGTCGAGTCCTTGCCTTGTCCTGGTAGGGACCTAAGTCCGCCATGTCTTGGAACAATGTCTCCTGTCCATGTTTTCAAGTGAGTACCTATATGTACGGGGAGATTAATCACATCCATGGATAGAAATAATTATTATTTTGAAGCGAGAATTTGCTCGAGGCTTAGTGGATCATGTTGGCAGGGGGGCACAACATTCTGGTGCTGCAAACCACCCCCAATGGCAAGCAAAACACAGTCTTGTGTGATTGAAACTGGCTGGCACTGTGCCTGAAGATCCAGCCTGGGCTTGTTGCCACCAAGCTGTGAGGAAATCAAAGAGAGACAAGCAGGAAGAAAATACAAATTCCATTTACTTAGTGGTAATGTTGTAAAGAGTAAGCTCTGGCCACTTCACGCATGAGCACCTCCTCAGCACACGAAGTTAGGAACAGGGTTGTTTTCGCAAATCTGAGACGGTGCCACAGGACGTCCATCAAGCCATGTCATGATTCAGTCAGTCAGACTCTGCCCAGAATCGTATAAATCGCCTAGTTATCACTGTAGCAGTTGTTTCTAGCTCAGATGACTTCCTTATGCCAAGGTATTATCCGACCTACGTATCACATTGCTGAGTGCTTGAAGAGAGGTAAATGACAAATGTGTTGTTGACGGCCGGGGAAGGTAGAATTCGGCAAGTCACAAGCACCTAGGCAGCATGCCCGATGAGCCTGTCGATAAGGAGAAACAGGTTGCCATTCAAGATGGGCACAACATGGAAAAAGAAACTTGGCAATATGTGACTGCTTTGTCAAACACTCGGCACCGCTACAGGTTATTGCCCGATCGTACATCCGCCCCGAAAGCGACCCTGCTCTTGATTTTTTTTTCTTCTTTTTCCATCGCGACACTGCCCTCCTCAGCTGAATAATTATGGCCAAAAGGAGTCCACAGCACACGCATGGCTGCGGAGACCCAGGGTACATGAGCACTCCGGGACTCGCGTGAAGGAACTGAAGCGAGCCGCGAGGTAGCTTCGGCCAGATTTGACACACACACACGGATTCACCTGGCCTGGCCTGGGCATTGGCCTATCTGGTGCTCAACATTAGCTTTTAATGCTATAATCTCAAGAGGAGGACACCAGTCCTGTCCCGTAGCGATGAGTCGAACCCTGGGGGGGGGGGCGCTCGGGTACACATTCAGCCTCCCAGAAAGCACAAAGGCATCAGCACCCGTGAGGATCTGCTTGTCTCTGGGACTCCCAACCTTTCGATCTCGGTTGTGCCCCTCTGTTGCTGATGCTGGCTGAGCCGTAACTGCCGGGCACGTACCATCAAGCAGGATTCACAAGCCTGCACAAGCGCTCTCAAGCTGAGTGGTGAAGAGGCTCGTCGCAGAGTAGGGCATCTTTGCCGTCAGCCGACTGCCTTGACCGGTCAGCTGTCAAAAGATGTACCCAAGACCGACTAGTAAGCTCACTCATCAGGGCAGTAACAGGAGAGGGTCAGACCACATTATGTGTATAGTCAGTCAATGTTTGTTCGGCACCATCCCGATCCAGCACCGGTAGAGATGATCGCTTAAACTCTATCGAGTGTATGAGAGGGCCTTGTCATTTGTGATAAGAGAGGCTGGAAGGGGATCGTGGGAATGATTAGTGAGACGGATTGCTCTCTGTGTTGTTCGTCGGAAAGGGAGGGAATAGAGAAAGAGAGTGTGTGGATCTTTTTGTTGGAGACACACACGACACACACCGAATTTTCTCCCTGGTTTCCGCTGCATTTCATGGCTCTTCCTGATCTGTCAGTTAGAACTGGAGCCTAACAGATCGACATGAAAGGGATCGCCTGCCAACATACATACTTGGTGTTGCTGTTACCAAAGAAAGTAGGTGCTTGGTAGGTAGGTGAGTAGGTGAAACACAGATAAATTGATAGATCGATGCCTTGCATTTGTGCCGTAGCAAAGTACTACTACTACTACTACTACCACACTTACTACGTGCAATGGATCAATGCCAAACCGTTTTAGAGGATTCAAACAGTACCTAACCAGCTAGAGTAAGGACCCGGAGATTTCCTGTCAAACATCAGCAAAAGACCCTTAAAAGAAAAGTAGCGGGCCGCGGTCTGTCGAGCGGGCTGACGGGGTGGGCTGATCTTCGCTACTCCAGACTTGGCGTGATGGGCACCATGTGTGCCGGGGGGAGGGGGGGCATCAGTCAGTTCTTCTGAAGGCCCTGGCAGGGCTGGCAGGTTGGCAGCTTTACACCATCAGCAGCGCCTGTTTAGGGCAGTTTTAAGGGCGTGGGGCCTCTGGAGGGTTACAGGGTTACAGGTCTGACAGGGTAGGGGGGGAAGGGGGCCTAGGTGCCGCGGCAGCGCTGTTGCGAGTTGGTTACAGCGCTGCAGGTTCTAAGTCTTTTGTACTCTAGCAGGTGCCGTACCCACCCGCGGGGGTTTCCACCCTGGAACAAATAATCGAACCACTTGTCGTACGTTGCGACAAGCTCTGGACTCGAACCATCCCCGTCCTGCTCCCACTCTCACGTCCCACGTCCCACGTTCATGTCCGCCGACGTCCACGCGCGCGCGCTGGCACCGTTTGCGCAATTCGGAAAGAGAGCGGAAAGAGAGAGAAAAGAGAAGAAAGAAGAGGGAAAAGGAGGACGGATTCCTGGAAGGTCTGGGACGGCCAGGTCGCCACGGAACTAGAGGGGTTAAGGAGATGCATGCAACATCATCCATCTTCTTCTGGCAGTCACAACACCAACAAATTCCTTTTCTGCCCCTCCCTCCAAGCCACGTTGTGTTACATCCTGCTGCAGCGAAGGCATCTTTTTTTCTCTCTTTTTTTTCCTTCCCCCTTCGCTCTTTCTACCATTCGTCTGCTGAACTTGACGCTGCCCTGCAGCTGATTCAAATCATATTGTTCTGATCCAACCCAACACAACCACTACCCCGTTTGAATCTCGTGTCTCTCCTCGGTTGTGTCGCCTCCTGGTCTAGACCCCCCGCCCGTTTCAGTGCAACATACCTGAGGCTCATTCCCCTGTCTTGCTGGATATTTTTCTATTCGTCTGCTCCAGACGACTTGTCTCTCAAAAGTAAGAACAGACACACACACACACACACACACACACGCATACCCCTTGGTTGCAGCCCCAAAATCGGATCCCCCTCCTTTCCCATCACGTTGGGTCCTGGATCGTCTTTCCTCGTCCCGTGACATCTTTCCGTTACCGCTCTGCTGGATCTGGTGCGAACGGGTCTACCTCATACCTTGCATCTGCCATCTGCGGTCCACACGACCTGGACTGACTCGACCCCAGTCGCCACGAGTTCGAACCCATTCGATACCACAACGCAAAAGAAAGACCGTCGTATCACCACACAGCCTTCCTGGCCGGATTTGTGTGGTTTCAGGTGCTCAGAGCTCCTAACAATTCAGCTCGCAGAGGCCCAGAGTTCTCGTTGCGCGGTGCCCGCGAGAGAAGCGACCATCTAGCATCGTTACACCTACTCTACCTGGCCCGTGTACCGCGCCTATAGGCGACCTGCGTTTCCGGAATATCCGACTTCCTGTGCTTCTCGAGACCACTTTGGCGGCACCCAGATTATACCTACCCTCCTTCGACCACGAGCCGGCGCCCTCTGTCTCTTCACCGACGGACGACTCGATCCACATATCCTAGGCGCCGGTCCCATCGCTGGCCCGAGGCACGTTGTTGCATTTCCCGCTCTGATCAGCCAAGACAAAGGCAGCCTCTCAGGCTTGGGCTGCGTGTGTCTGTATGTTTGCAACCATGGCACCAGGCATCCTCGAGACGGCCTCGGAGAATACGAGAAGCCACGACGGCAATGTGGAAACAACAGAGGGCGTCATTGGCGCCAACTGCGTCGACCGCGTTACCCTGCTGCGGAGCATGCCCGAGGCGCCCTCACAATGCCAAGTCTGCATCGTTGGCGCCGGCCCGGCTGGCCTGATGCTTGGAGCGAACCTGGCGCGGATGGGCATCAAGGCACAGGTCATAGACGATAGGGCGGACCCTACACCGGTGGGAAGGTATACATTCACCACCCTGATATCATGAAAATGAACAAGAGAGCAACAAGAGGAGAGTAGTTTTTGTTGTTGGTTCCGATCAAGTCTGACATGGGTTCACAGGGCTGATGGCTTGCAGCCAAAGACGATCGAGACATTCCGACAGATGCGGTTAGCAGATTCGTTGTTGCAAAGAGGCGTCCGTGTCTATGACATCTCCTTCTGGCGAGGAACAGCAGACGAACCTTTGCGCCGGCTGGGGCGCGAGGTGCACTACCCCCCCGTGATCGATGTCCTGGACCCCTATATCCTGCTGGTGCATCAGGGAATGGTGGAGAGCCTCTTTATCGACGACATGAAGAAGCGTGGCGTCGAGGTGAAGAGGAACTGCGCCTTTGAGTCCTACAGTGCCTGTGACTCTTTGATGTCCAAGAAGGTCGGCGCGGCATTGCAGATCAACACCAGGGTAAATGTGACGCAGGACAAGAGGACGATCCTGGCACAATATCTTGTCGGATGTGAGTCTAGAGACCACCACCCAATATGGACGCTGTCGATGTGGCTCCTGGCTGATCAAAAACCCTCCCCCACCAGGCGATGGAGCACACTCTAAAGTGCGCAAGAGCATTCCGGAGGCAAAGCCTGTGGGCATGTCTCAACCTGTGGTGTGGGGTGTGCTCGATGGAGAGATTGAGACCGATTTCCCAGACATTTGGTCCAAGACTCTGGTGTACTCGCAGGAGTACGGTTCTATACTTATTATTCCTAGGGAACGCAACATGACGAGATTCTATATCGAGCTGAAGAGCGGGATGAAAGAGGACCGCAAGACCCTGGGCCAGGAGTACATCATGGCCCGGGCTAAGGAGATCATGAAGCCCTTCACCGTCAACTGGAAGTATATTGAGTGGTTCGGCCGGTACCAGATCGGCCAGCGGGTGGCCAGCCGCTTCTGCGACTCCCACCACAGGGCGTTCCTGGCAGGCGACGCAAGCCACACACACTCGCCAAAGGCATCGCAGGGAATGAACACGTCGATGCACGACGCCTGGAACATAGCTTGGAAGCTGAACTACGCGGTCCGAGGACTGGCGAAACCGGCGCTGCTGGAGAGCTACGAGGACGAGAGGAGGAAGATCGCGCTAGATCTAGTCAACTTTGACTACGAGCATGCGAATCAGATCGCCGGAGGTGACGCTGTTACCTTGGCCGAGAACTTCAAGACAAACGTGCGCTTCATCTCTGGCATCGGCGCAGAGTACGGAGAAAATGCCCTCAACATGATGGAGAGCCAGACATGGCTCCTGGGCGAGGCGAAGCCTGGTTGTTTACTTCCTCCGGCCAAGGTGACTCGGTACCTGGACTCCAACCCTGTTGACATCCAGCTCGACATACCCATGCTGGGCCAGTTCAGGATATACCTGTTGATGTGGGACGTTCACCAATCCAAGATGTTCCTCGAGAACTTCTGCGACGCTCTTGCTGCGGACTCATCACTCATTCGACAACTGTCGGTGGCTGCCAGTCTCTCCTACGCGGCACAACCAAGACTCCCTGCGCCAGAGGATATCTACGTCAGACCGGAGAGGTATACGGCGGTCAGCCACCTTTTCACCTTTGGACTCATCAGTAAGTATCGTCCTCCCTTGCGCCTCTGCCGGCTCCAGGCCAAACAGGAGGAGAATATGGGGTCCTAACAAATCTCTAGCAACGATGCCCAAATCTGATATTGAGCTGTCCGACCTACCGCCTCTGCTGCAAGACAGCAAGTGGACATTCTACCTCGACGACATCCCCGAGCAGGATACGCGCGGCTCGCTCTGCACCAACAAGTGGCTGGGCAGCCTGGGTCCCGGGGAGGTCGCCATCGTTAACGTCCGGCCCGACGGGTACGTTGGCAGCATTGGCAGGTGGGATTCGAGCGTCGACGATGCGGGCGAGGATGCGGCCAGGTGGCTCGACTCGTACTTTGACCGCTTCTTGGAAGTCCCCGAGGTGTTGAAGAGAAGCCCCGTCCCGACCGCGGCCACTCCTGCTCCTGCTACGCCTGCTGCGGCGAATGGTGCTGCTAATGGAAGTGTGAATGGAAGTGCCTAGAAAAAGGATATCCTTGCACACGGTGGCGGTTGTGAGACACTTCTTGTCTAATAAGGATGGATAGATATGATTGTTCTTCTTGTCTTGCTGCAGATCGACAGCATGGAGGGGTTCTGACAAGAAACTGGCGAAAGGCTGCTGCTAGGAGGGTAATAAAGAGAAGTGGCCAGGTCGGAATACATGGTGTAGAGAGAAAGAGAGAAAGAAAGCTGGCTTGTATGAACCAGCAGCAACAACAACAACAACAACAACAACAACAACACAACTCTCAAATACCACAAGGAGAGAAGACAAGGGGATAATGAGGCCGCTTGAGTGTGCTTGAGTGTGTATATAAGCCGGGGGGGAGGGGGGCGGTCGACACGATGCGTTACAAAGGCGCGGTAGCATTTTCCCTGGTGTTTTGGACGCGGGGAAACTGATCTTTTTTTATTATTTTTTTTATTCTATGATGAAACTGAAATCGCAATGTTTATGGCCCACTCACATATTGATTCCGTGCAAATATCCGAAGCAAGAACTATATCCGTCTTCTCCTTCAGGGTCTCTGGAGGATGGTGCTGGTGTTGTTCCAAAGGCCGTGTGTATATCCATCCCATAAGGTCGGGTGGTACACCTCACACCCTTGGTTTGATGATTAGCTTTTCGATAAGATAGAAGAGAGGGAGAGGCTGGTTGGTGTCTTTTGAGGGGGAGGGGGGGGGGGGGGAATTCGTGTGCCTGACCATGGAAGTGGAGGTGAGATATAGTAGGTCATCTGATATTCATTAAGGTCCTAAGAGAGAGAGGGTATCTGTTGCAGAAGGCCGTATGCAAAAAAAAATCCTTTCAATCAATCTCTTCTACGCTCTTGTCTACAACTCATCTCTCACCCGCGCTGCCTCCCCGTCCGGAACGGGTACGACCCCCTCTGTTGCCTCGACAATCTCCTCCCCGCCCACATTACCATCCACGATCCGGCCAACCTGCTCGACCATACTCTCCGGCCCCGCTCCCTTGTCCACCTTCCTCTCCTCGCTCCCGACACGCACGGTTGGCACTGTCCCCTCGACGCCCATCTCGACATCCACCCTCCTGCCGGCGCCATCTATAACCTCCATTCTCGCGCCCGAGCTGGGGCTGGAGCCGGAGCTGACCATGCCCACGGCACCGGAGCCCGTCTTGAAGACTAGGCGGAGGGGCAGCCAGACCAGCCACCAGAGCGGGCCGTACAGCCAGCGGCGGAAGACGAGCCAGCCCAGGGTGGCGACGAGCATGTAGAAGGTGGTCTCGAGGTACCACGTGTCGCTCTTGGTGCTCGTCATCAGGGTGCCGAGCAGGTCCCTGCTGGACGCCAGCATGTCCTCCATGCGGCCGTAGGTCCCGCCGAGCTGGCGCAGCTGGGCGGTCGACCCCTGCAGCGACTCGTGCAGCGACACGGAGCGCGCGAGCTCGTCCTGCACCAGCTGGCGCGCGCGGTGCAGCGACCGCGTCAGCTCCGACGAGGCCGCCGCCGCCGGGTCGTCTGGGTCCCTGCTGGCGCCTGCTCTCTGCGTGTGTCTGCGGCGGGGGCCCAGCGAGGCCGGTGGCTGCGGTGCGGGGGAGCTGGCGCCGCTCCGGGACGGGGTTGAGGCCGCCTTGGTGGCGTAGGACTGTAGTAGGATCTGGCGCTCGAGTCGGCGGGCGGTGTCGAGGGAGCGGCGGGCTGTGAGTTGGGCTTTGTGGAAGTCGATCCGGGCGCTGTTACGTGGGGGATGGGTTTCAGTGATGTATTCAAGTTAGACATGTTTTCTTTTTTTGTTCCATGATACAATTTTTTTTTTTTTTTTTGGCACAGCGGGTTGTCGATGGGCTGCCGCTGGGCGGAGGATCTCATAGCTAGCTCACCTCTTCAGGGCCCCCTCCAGCCTCGCCAGCCCTTCTCGCAGCCTCTCCTTCCGCCTTGCGGCCTCGCTCCCCTCTTTGCCGCCCCTCAGGTCCGTGACCTCCTCGGCCAGCAGCTCCAGGTCCTCCTCCTCCTCGCGTAGGATCTGGTTGACCTCCGAGCTCAGCTCGGTCGCGACGTTCTCGTCGTCATCGTCGTCGCCACGTGGTGAGAGCGGTACAGACCCTGGCTGGAAGTCGAGCTTCGAGAGCCGGTCGATGAGGTCCCTGACCTGTGTGGTTGTCTCCTGAAGCGCGGTGAGACGCTCCTGGACGGCGTCGAAGGACATTATCACTTCTCTGTTGGAGCCTCGCCCGCCCCTTTTCTGTCCTCAGAACTTGCTCCCCAGAGACGAGAAGTATTAAGAGTAGATGCGTCGTAGGTGGGTTGGGCTGGAGACCAGTAGAAGGTGTGAAGAAGACCAAGCACGAGAACACGACATCAGTATAAGCTGGCTACTTTTTGAGCGTTCTAAATGTCCAGGGGGAGGAGAGCCAAGTTGGGGCATTTGCCTGCCCGACGTCACCCTCTTTTTTGGGGGGGGGAGGGTGGGGGGAGGGTGAGCAATGTAGACGTTCTGGAAGAGTTCAGGGCTGACAACCACTGAGGGACCAGCTAGTGTTGGTCCGAGCTCCCGCGGCTCGGGACAGGTCGCTGCGTATAAAAAAACATCCCCGCGAATTTTCGAAGGGCCTGGCGCTGATGATTAACGACGATAATGATTGCCTCGCCAAAACAGCCATTGAGGCAGCAACAGTAACTTCACACAGCCCATCCCCACCCCTCCGCCCAAGATGATTACCCGCTTCATCACCGAGGTGACCACCAAGATCAATCCCTTCTCGGCCAAGTCTAAGTCCGCGCGCCTCTTTCTCACGGTCCTGCCCCCGTCGGCGCGGAGCCAGGGCATGACGATCAACACGAAGCTGCTGCCCAAGACCGCAGCGGAGAAGACCTCGTTACAGGTGAAATTCAGTACGCTTCCCCGCCCTTCTTCCCTCTCCCTCACTTTCTTTCATATTTTCCTTCTCTGGATCTGGTGTGCCTACGAGGAGGAGTGTCTCCCTATACGACGCGAAGATGAACTCGCCACCAAGGCTAACTATTCGATCCACCGCTTTGCAGAGGACGGCAAGCTACTAGACCTCGACTGCGAGAGCATGGGTATCAAGGGCCTCATCGAGGAGTGTGACCGACACTCCCGTTTGCTACAGAAGCAGGCTGCTTTGGCGGACGCATAAGCTTGGTCGCTGCGCCGCGCCTGGCCTTTTTTTTTCTTTCTTTTTCTTTAATACTTTTTTACTGCGTGTAGTTCATTACTACGGCGTTACTTATATTTGGTTCGGCGTTGGTTTCGAGAAGACAAGGAACAAGAACAAGAAGGACAACGAACCCTTTTTTTTCTTTCTTTCCCCAGCCTCGCTGGGTTCTGGCCGAACTTGGCCTCTGCCGCAGGAGACTGGGTGGAGCCTTTATCAAGATCTCATTCATATACAATGGTTGGATCGCTACAGCAACGGCTTCAGTGCCTGTCCAAGAGCGAGGGTATCGTGGTCAGGGACAGACCGCACAATACGAAGACGAAGAGGATATGGGGAGGTGGGAGAGCTTTGTCTCAGTAGCTGTGATAGGAGGGTAGTATACAGACGGGTCCGACTAAAGAGAAGACAAGATACCCGGGTCAGGGAGAAGATTGCTCTACAAGCCAGAGAGTCGAGAGGAAGGGGGTTGAGCCTGTGACGATAGAAGACACCTACCGGGCCAGTGTGGGCATCTGCCCTACAAGGTACCATGACGGAATAGGCAGTTGGACCAAAGAAGAAACTCAAACAAGAACAAGAAGCTCAAAGCACGTTGACCTTTTTATGTCTTTTTCTTTCGCGACCAGTCTGTATATTGGTGTCCACTTTGTACGCTACCAACTTGGGAACGACTACAAATGTAACACCCGAAAAGCCCAGTGACACGTAGTCTCTAGACTCAACGTGCTGCAGAAAGAACCCCCAAAATTTTCGAGCTTCTTCAACCTATAGGCTGATTGCCTGCAAAAGTTCAGGTTGAGCAGCGGTTGAGTCTCGTGTCAGGAGTGCCGCCAGGGCAATTTATGCGGAGGCACCGCTGATGAAGAACCACTTGTCTATCGAGGCGTCGATCTTCTCGGCGGGGAGGTTCTCGTTGGCGGGGATAGGGGGCAGCTGGCTGGGGTCGATGCGGCTGGGGGAGTGGGCCACGGTGACGTTGGTGCTAGAAAAGGGAATGTCAGTAATCCCGAGTCACGCAGGGTACAAAGATGGGGAAAGGTTTAGTTGAAAGAACACACGTAGAGACGGCACCAGGCTGGGTCTTGCCGGTGATGAGTCTGTCCCAGGCCTCAGCACAGTCACGGATGACATCCATGGCGTACTTCTTGTTCTTGCACTCGCCGGTGAAGGCGAACTGGTTCTCGGGCTTGCCATCGGGGATCTTGTAGATGCGGAACCACTCGTTGGTGGCGCGCAGCAGGCCGGGCAGGTGGCGCTCGACGTCCTCAACGTCGTTGAGCTTGGAGGCCAGAGGGTCGTTGACGTCGATAACGATCACCTTCCAGTCGGTCTCCTCCTCGTCGAGGAGGGCCATGACGCCGAGGACCTTGACCTGCTTGACCTGGCCAGTGTAACCGACCAGCTCGCCGATCTCACAGACGTCCAGGGGGTCATTGTCACCCTTGGCCTTGGTCTCGGGGTGAACGGCGTTGGGGTCCTCCCAGGTCTGGTGCGGAACTGTCAGCTGCTGTGTCTGTGGCCTAAAATTTCCAATTGAGAGAAGGGGTTGTTTTTTGTTTGTTGGGGGGGGGGGGGGTGTTGAGTTGAGAATTGGTCGTCGTCGTACCTGGGGGAAGGCACCATAGTTCCACAGGTAGCCCTTGTGGGGGAAGCAGTTGCGGACGTAGCGAAGCTTGCCCTTCTTGGTGTCCTGCTTGATGGGGTTGAGGAGCTCCTCCTTGGAGATCTACAGAGCATCATAAAATTGTCAGTCAAGGTCCAGAGCCCTACGATGTTCAGAGAGCTCTGCAGAGCGGGCTCGGGGGTGGTGTGTGGTGGCAAAATCGGTTCCCGTGCGGGAGTCGACAAGAGCGAACATCTTCAGCACAGCAGGAAGAGAGAAAGAGAAAAAAAAAACCATAGCAACAGCAGAACTCACCTCAAGCTTGGCGTTGGTCCAGCGGGGGATCTCGACAACCATGTTCAGGATGGTCTGCTCCTGGTTGGCATACAGAGGGATGTCATGGAAAGGAGAGACGGGGACGCCATCCTTCTCGATGTACACCCTGTGCTCAAAGGTGTAGGGAGCAGCAACCTTGCGGGTGGTGTAGGCCATCTTGCTGTCAGGGACGATTGGTGTCGACGACGAGGGAGACGAAGAGCCCGAGAGGTGTCGGGCAATCTGGGCTGTGCGGGAGGACGAAATGTTGGGTAGATTGGTCCTCAGCGAGGAGAGTGGTGTTGGTGCTGGAGGGAGGAGGGTGGTGGAATATGAACGGTGAAGGGTGGTGCGAAGAAGTCCAGTTGGCCAGCTTCTTCTAGTCCACCAGAGGTGATGTGGAGGGGTCCGGCTCGGTGGAGGGGTAACAGCCGAATCAGGGGCCAAGGCGCCTGTTCGCAATAGTGGGGCAGCCTGAGCGAGATTTCGTCGTAGTTGCGGTGACCCGAGCAGGGGGGGCACGGGCAGCTTGGACCTGCTGCACCTGGACTTGGCCTGGGACGTGGCCTGGTATGTGCTGAGGGTCCAGCCCAGCACCGCTCTTCTTCCAGGCTGCTGCTGCATGGGGATCAAGGGAGAGGAAAAAAGATCGATCGCTCGAGACGAGGACTCTTGAGGGGGTTAGAGACTCTGAGGTTGTTATTGCCGTTCTGGCCAATAAAGCCTCAGAGTGTAAGAGTTTATATATTTCTAGGAAAAGAATGGCCGAGGGTAAGACTCGTCTTGTTGAGTCGAGGGTTTTGAGTGAGGAATCCGGAAGAGAGAGTAGGTTATTCAAAAATTTGATCACGGATTATTCTCGTCGCCCTCATAAACCCTGCTGCGAACTTTACTACCCGAAAAACTCGACCATACCCAATATTGCACTCAACTCAACACAGTACAGTAGATACAGCACATTATTTTTGGGTTGTTTTTTCACTCAAGGAAAGAAAAAAGAAGAAAAAATTCAAATCTTGAATATGACTACCGAATGCAAAAAATCTACCCAAATCATAATTATGTTCATCGTCATTCGCCTCTTGCCCTCCAGGTTTCCTCCTCTTAAGTCAGGGTATCCGCTGTCGGCCTGAGCAGAGACATCAAATCATCTTCTGCTTTGTCATTAAGATTCCATACTTGCTAGCCGTGAGTGAGAGAGACAGAAGGAGAGAAAAGTACGATAAAAATAAAAAATAAAAATAAAAACCAGCCGTGAAAGAGCCAACAACAATAACACGCCCGCTTGTACTCGCTCATGATATCAACAAACCCGGACGTTCCCACACAGGAGCAAGCCGGCTTTCCTACCGTCTCGGCAGGTTCCCATACGCTCCTCGTCCGAACGCACCGCCAGGAGCATTCCCGTACGCACCCGTACTGAACCCCTGGTGAATACTCTGCCTCACGATCGCCGCTGCCGCCTGACTCGCCGCCATGCGCTCCTTCTGCCGGTGTCTGTCTCTCAGGTAGCCAGCAGCCTCAGGCCGCATGCGCAAGATCCGGAGGATCATATCGTCCGATGGGTCCGCCTGCGCTTCCTTGCGCTTCTCCTCCTTGGCCCGCCGCATCGTTCCCAGGTTGCGGCTCATCATGATGCTCTTGCCGCGCCGGATCGTCCCCATGCTGCCGAAAGCCGCACTGTTAAAGGTTGGGCCCAGGGCGGCGGGCGCAGACTGCCGCGATGCTTGCTGCGCTTGCTGCTGGGCGCGCTGTTGGGTTGCTGCCACCATCCGCTCCGACGTGCGGATCAGGGAGTCAGTCGAGTCGAAGTACCAGAAGTTGAGCGACGCCAGTTCGTGCCACTTAGGCGACTTCAGGACCTCTGCTGGGACACCCAGTACCTCCCCGTCTTCATCCTTGGCGTTGAAGAACTCAAACAGCAGCTCGAGCCACTTGTAGACCACATCGAGCTCGACTTGCGTCAGTGGCTTCTGCGTCGAAGGCTTGTCCGAGAGCGGGGGCACAAGCAGGTTCTCGATGGCCATCAGCACTTCCTTCCACAGTCTCGTCATGACAGCCACCATGGTCGCATCTGTAAGTGTCTGCTTCATGATGGCAAAATTTTCGTCAAAGTAATCGAATAGCGACCGGAGCGCGTTCTCAATGTCCTGCTGTGTGACTGGCGGAGCAGCCGTCTTCCGCGTCTTCCACATGTTGCCGATTGATGCCGCAATGCCACGGCTGAGCAAACTCTTCAGTGCCTCATGAGAAAGCGAGGCATTGATGACAGTTGAGAGCTGATGGGGCGTGTGAGCCATTCATTGCCGTCAGAAGGGGAAAAGTGGCAACGAGGACCAAACTTACCTTGTCAGTAATTTTCCGCACCATATCTCGCTCCGTCCGCTTCAAGTGCCTAAAGGCCTTTCCGAAGTGAAATTGGATATCATCCTTCTCGCCCTCCATGCTGACTCTTATCAAAAGCCGACCCTGAGTGTCAAGGTCCAGCCAAAACTCCCTGGGTAGGTAGTCGCTGAAGTGAACCGGGTCCAGTTTTAGAGAAGTCCGACCCACAAAGTCATGGTCTCCGAATGTATCGTAGTCCCATATTGTAGCGATCACGTTGACGGCGCCAGTGACGGTGACATCAACAGACTCATCCCAACGGGGGTTGAGTGTTCGTGACACAACACGAGTCTTGGCCAGACGCTTCTGATATTCATCCACCAGAACGACGTACGGATCGCTATATCCGTTGGGGTCGCAGGCTTTGATGTCTTCAGCTTCGACAACCTTGACGGTGAAGACATACTTGTCTGGCTTGCGCAGGCGGTCTCTGGGCCCCTCTTTCGCCATCAGCAGCTCAGCGCATGCATCGACGTTCATCGTATGCTCTAGTTTATCAAGCGACTGCATGGCGTATTCTATGTTGTTCAATTTGACGAATGACTAGGCCAGCGTCAGCTCAGAAATTGTCGAGGGACCTTGGGGTCTGTCGGGTTGCTTACCTCTGAGTAGAACTGGAACGGTTCTATCTTCTCCTTCTGGTTCCAGGCATCCTTCGCCATCTGTATCATGCGCTCCTGGGCAGTCCGCTGCGCTGCTGCCAGCTCCACAGCACTCTGGCGGTCCATCTCCTTGGCAAACTTGCCCTCGACAATCTCACAGTAGCGACCTATGCCTGCAGCGAAAGCCTTAGCCAGGGACGTCATGAATTTAGCGTGGTGGACATCATTGTCCCACTTCAGCTGGAAGATCTGGTCCGCTGTCTGGTTGAACAGCTGGAACACGTCGATGATGGAGACACTGTGCCGCTGCGAATCCGTTGGAATGTCGTCGGGGTGTGCCGTCCTGACCTGGAACTGATCCTGCTTGATGGCTTCTTCGACGAACGACGTCATCCTGCTCTCGGCGTCGTTGATCCACCGCCAGACGAACTCTTCTAGCTGGCCCTCGATGTCGAAGGCAAAAGGTTGGCCGGGTATGTATTGGACGTGCGTCTTACGGATCTCGACCAACTCCTTGTACAAGTCAAACCCGTCCTGGACATTGACCTCCAGCCCGGCTTCCTTAGCTGCCGCGACAATGGTCTCGATCAGCGCCTTTGCGTCCTCTTCAAAACTAGGGAAGATCGCCTGCACCAGGACCGCGAATGGAGATACGCCCATGATTTCTGGGTTCTTGGTATATCTCTTCTTGATCCTCTGGCACAACTTCGTGACAGCACTTCCGAGGTTCACCACATGACTGAAGTTCCAGTCCTCCTTGGCCGCAGGTACCTCCGTTTCAAGAAAACCATGGTAGACTTGATCGGCCTGCGCCTTGAGCCCTTCGGCTAGCTGCCTGGAGAACCGGTCCAAGTCTTCCTCTTTTTTGACAAAGCTAGGATCAGGGTAGATTTGATTTAGGAGAAGATGCATCACCACGCCAGCGCTGGGGGCCTTGGGTTGGTAGCAATACATCATCACATCATAGAGTTCTCGCAGAAGTGCGTCATGGAGGGCGCCGAGGATCTGCTGGTACAGGGAGTAGTCTATCAACGTCCATCGGCTCGGGTCGATCTCTGGCAAGGTGGCCGTGTAGAGTTGTATGCGCGGCAGCTTCTTAGGCTCTGGCTGTGGGTTCTTGACAAACTCGAAGCACTCGTCCAGGTCCTCGCCCCTGATCTCCTGGTCTAGGAACTTGCGCACAGCAACCTCAAGAAAGGCGATGTGTCTGGTGAACTGCGGCAGGCGCCACCAGCCAGACAGATCATTCAGCAGCTCCAGTGATTGTTGAGACAACGGTGTAAATGCCTCGAACTCGGGGTGCGCCTGGTCATAGGTCATGGCATGTTGCAGGACTGTCCGGTAATAAGACCGCGGGTCAGGGGGGATGAAGGTGTAGCTAGCCTCGTCGACACTTCGAATGCTGGCGGAGTCGTCCAGAGAAAGGTTGCCCAAGCCAAAGCTCGGTTCACCCCCAGGACCAGTGGCAGCTTCGTTGCTTAGCATCTTTGCCAGATCCGCGTATGCCTGGTCCTCTCCGTAGATCGATGTCGGCCGCACAGGGAGAGGTTTGTCAAAGCTTGTGACCGTCTTAGCGAGGTCCGGGCGGACCCTCAGTATGTCCAACATCATCGATGTAAGATGATCGCGCTCACCCTTCTTCCACTCCTCGAAAGACTCGTTGATATCAAAGTCTTGTCTTCGGAGTGCCCCGTCCATATTCGAGTCTAGGCGGTGCTGGTAGGCCTTAAGATCCTTGAGGGCCGCCTCTTCTGTCCAGATATTTTTGTTCAGGTCGATATCTGACTGCAGCTGAGCAGTCTCCCGGCCAAATATCCTTCCCACGATTTGGACCATATGCATATCCTTGACCTCATAGCTGTGGGGGATCTCGACCTCGATTGTCTTGTGCTCCTTGTCCTGACCGGTGTCGATGAATAGGTCTTGGTCGTTCCGCAACAGCTTCTGTTCCAACGTCTGCAGGCGGGCCATGAGCTCCCTATCCTTCTCAGTCCCGTGCTTCCTGAAGATGGTCATCATGAGCCTGACAAAGAGGGCGAGGTGCCTGTCGATGAGGATCTTCCACGAATGGTCGTCGGGAGCCCTTCCCTGACTCATCGCTTTGACGGCAGCAGCATAGAACTTGAGGATCAGGGGCTCCAGCGTACGGTCCCTGTCGATCGTCTTGCGGAAGTCATGCTCGGTGAAGTTTGTGTAGGCCTCCGCAAAGGTTCTTTTCACGTTCGGGTCCGTGTAGCCCGGCTGGTCGAAGGTGCCCTTGACCACACGCTCCATGCGCTTCTCTAGAGAAGCACGAAAGTCCCGTGGGAGCTTGACTGTGCTCCCACCCGTGGGGATGAACTCCTTGAGCAGGTCTCCAATGTTGTGCGTGTATGACTGGACCCTATTGGGCGCCTTGGGCACTGTGATGTACTCCTTCTTCTTCTTCTTAGGCTGCAGCAGGTAGTGCAGCAGAGCAATGCTCAGGGCATAGTTGTACGCATCCTCGTAGCTGACCTGGCCCTGGAAGGCTCGCGAGCCGGCCCTCGACCTCCTCCGCGTGGCGCCATCCTGCTGCTGGATCCTGTTGATGCTCCTGTTGAGGCTCCTGCTGTTGTGCTTCCCCGTGTAGCTCGAGCCCGTCGACATCTTCAGCGTCTGGGGAAGAAGCAGCTGTTCGCGAGGTCGAGAGCTCGAGAGGAGACAGTGGTCGGTCGGTCCGTCGGTCGGTCGATCTCGTTATGTCTACCAAGAGTGATCTCTCTCAGAAGGGGCGGGGGTGTGCTGTGGTGGGAGTGAGACGTCCGCCCCTTTAGCCTCGTGGCACCATGCCTCGGAGCGCTGTTCTCGTGTCCTGAATGCGGGACCCAGGAGATTTCTTTTTGTTCGAGGAAAGGGCTCGCAGGTAACCGGCAGAATGCGGTGAAGCGAAGTTTTGGGCAAACAAAGTCCCACCCTTCAGGGATTCACGCGAAAGGTATGACGCCCTGGTGTGCCCAGACCACTCTTCCAAGGTTATGTGTGCTTGTCTTTCCCTTTACCTGGGCGGGTGGAGGGCGATAGGGCAGTAGAAGGGAGACCCTAAGCTTGTGTTCAGGAGGTCGGGTGAGTGGGTTCAATCAAGGTTTAGATTGTTTCGCCTCCAAAGTGCCGCTGCAAGTCCTACCTGGGGTACCCAGGTACTTTGGGTACTGCTGTTGTACTCTGGTAGAGCAGCCTGGCGGCGCCCTTGCCCAAGCGCAACGTCATCTGCCAACGTGCAGCTCAAGCGCAGTGCCTCTTGCAGGGGTCGCGGGCGCCAACGACTTGGTGAGCTTGGTGTTTAATGCGCCTGCGGGAGGAGCCCCTTACCATACCAGATCCCCTTCCTAATGTTCCACTTAGATAGCGCCTATATAAATAGGCATTTCAGAACAAGACGGCGTCCCTCTTTTTCCGTGTGTGTTTGACGAAATGCGTGGACTCCCTCATGACCAACAAGGCTCCTCCATGGTAGGAAAATGCAATGTCTAGCGAATACCAAATAGAAACCCACAAAAGACCCTTTTCGCCTTTGTTTTTGTTTTTGTTTTTAAGAAGGAAAAAGAAAGAGAATAAAGCAAAATTTCTTGGTAAAATGAAGTTTTCCATCAGGGCAGAAGTCTATATGGCCTAGAACAGGGCAATGCGAAATGAACTAGAATGCTTCGTACCAGGATAATCCAGTGGCATGAAATTGGAAAGCACATTGAACCAAAATACATGGCCTTGAATACGAAATCATCGTAGCCCTTGCCTCTTAGCACACCAAGTAACTAGTTATATAAACATTGCGCAATGTTGATAAGGCTGAAAACATTGTACTGGGTAGTACTTTAAACATTTGGGTAGCAGGCATCCAGGGATGGTCAGTCAAGCTCTACTAACGCCTCTTGGGAGTACATTTCCCCATTCAGAAAGTCGTCTAAAGAGGGGGAAGCACAGCAAGCTCAAGAGAGCTGCGAGTCGTTATGAGCCGCTCTGGCGAAGAACAATATTTGACCCCTGCGGCGCCATCACTTCTTGCAGAACGAGACTTGGGATTCAGAAGTCGTAGTTCACCCCCCTACTCACTCCGGTCTACCGTTCACGGTGACCTCTTCCTCACATTGGTCTTTGAAACACCGTGGATAACCTTCCTCACCCTCGCTGTCCAACTCACACCCACGGCCGTACACCTGCTGGTGGCGAACTGTCTCTGTGAAGGTTGATAATCCACACCCGGTCTAGGTAAGATGTTTGCATCCTGCAGTGATTATGGCGTCCAGTCGCGAATATTGTCATCTCATTTGCTGCTTCCTGGCTCGCACGAAACTCACCCGAGTGCCAGATCATAGTTTCTGTCGGATGTTTAGTATCTGACAAGAGCCCTGGCGATACAAAGTCGAGCAAGCCAATGAGCTCACCCAAGACGTGCTGCAAGATCGTGACCATGATCGGCTTCCAGGAGACTGCCCAGCCCTGGCAAGACGCCCACATATTGGTATTTGCGCCTCACAACGTTACCCACAGCTTTGCCCACGATGGTCGACAAAATCCTTTGGTCCTCATATCAGAATGATCTTGAGCGTCGCATCTCTGCCGACTTGATATGTACTCAGCCGATTACCAGTTTTGGCCGAAAGCTGGGGCCAATAAGCTAAAATGCGCAACTCTTAAAAAGATCGTCTCCACCAGGGGCGCTCGTTGTGACAGTGATCACACGCCCCAGCCTCCATCTTTGGCAGTCAGCTAGGCTGAGGCTCCTTAGCTCCCATAAATAGCCTGTGGATGGTCACCAAAAAATCCACTTTGAACTTTTGCACAACAAATTGAAGAGGTAGAGCCGCGATGACTTTTGTACGAGAATAGGCGGCGCAATCTCGCCGTTCGTATTCGATAAATCATCAGCGTGCAGAACCTCTCCTATGAAGGCTTTGGGGCGTCGTAATTCCGAGTCGAGATTTGGCCAGGCGCATGATTGCGACCAAGACGAGTGCCGCGACGTTGGAAGTTATTAGCCACCCTCTCAGGTGGACCCAGTGCCGAGGATGATAAGATGCTGACAGTACGAGACAGGATGATTGAACGCGTATCTGTTTTTTTTTTCTTCTTTGCGTGACCACAGGCTTACACAGGAACGACGGGTACACGCCGCTGCGATCTGGTGAGACGTCGAGATGCGAAGGGCTGACAGAGGGCCATTTCGTTTTCTTGAGCAGAGGGCTTGTGGGAGAATTACTACGGTACAAACTGCTTGTATGCAGTACGGTAGTAAAATAAAGTCCCCTGCATCTGCGACCAGTGGACCAGGCCTGCGGCTCGCTTCAAGGTTGCGGTGGTCCCTTGGAGCATGCCCCAAGGCCGCTGAGGACGATCAGATGAAATCCTGCAGCAAATCAAGGTCACCACCGATACAGCGTTTTCAACAAAACTATGTGAGAAGAAGACGAGGCTGTGCAGATGTCCCACACCGGCATGGCCTCTCTTAGTAGGGCTGAAGGTTTGCCATGTGGTTGAGACCTGTCGTCCTGCCGTGTTGGATCTCGTGTCACGCTGTGGTCAAGAGACCTCAGTTGGCTGTTCAAGCCGTCAAGCCAGAAGCTGATAGAGGTACAAGTGCAGGCGTATAAATACCCCTCTCTCTCTCTCTCCCCAAGCTATTCTTAGCGCGCGCAGGGGAGTGCCATAGTGCCATACCAGGGTACAGTAGTAGTAGTACTGTACTGCGTAGTAGTAGTAATGGGATGACGGGGCCAGCCCCCGGGATCAATTCAAGACGCTTCCCAGTCGTGCCCAGCGCCGCGCACTCTCAATTCCAGCTCCTAGAATACAATGAATGTACTTTGCCATGTCCACCATACTTATCCATGACCATGTCGACAATCCCCTGACCAAGGCCAAAGGCCTGACTGGCTGACCGGACTGATGCTGTTGATCTGACTTGGATGAACGGACCTTGGGTTGCAGTCCAACCTTATTTCTTCAGGGCTCACTGCTCTTTCACATTTTAATTGCGGGAGACCGCAGATCCACATCATCCGCATTCGAACCTCTCTGGCGCTCTCACCTGCAGTCAGCAGCAGGCACAGACACGCCAACCCCGCGGCGGCCAGACCGTAGCCTTTCTACTGGTACCTGGTCCAGGACCCCTTGATCAACTAACTCTGACTGCTGCTACTATTGCTTGCTGCTGCTACTGCTGCCACTGCCACTGCCACGACAACTACCACCACTACTGCTATTATTATTACTACCTACCACGACCACCACCACCATTACTTCTACTCTTACTCTCCCAAGAATTTCACCTCCAGGCCACGTCGACAACGACCTCGTCGAGCCCTCCACTACGGTCTCTGTCCCCCCCTTTTACTGATTATTGCTCGGCTCAAAAGCAGTTCCTACCGCTCGGCGCTGCGCTGCTGTCATCTCTACGGAGAGGAGCCCTCCCAAAATATAACTTGACTGCGACCGGCGCCTTGGATCGACGAACGACAACAGCCACCGTACCACCTTGTTGTGCCTTTCGGCTGCTCTCCCAAATTTGGGATCAGCGCTTGGCCCTGATCTAGCATCATGGGGAATGTCTCGAGCAGGCCCGAAGAGGGCGCTGCCCTGTATCTCAGGGACCAGACTCGACGTGAGTTTGAGACCTTTCCCACCACATGCCCTCCAGGAATGCGACGCTGACCGAGTACTCCTCCAGTGTCCATCGCATCGCTCGTCATAAGCAATAGTCGCAAGCGTACTTCTATCCAGATCACTCCCAACGCATTCCCCGCCACAAGAGTCTCCGCGTCGCGGCCCGCCGGAGACAGCACGCCGATCGAGTTCGTCCAGGTCCGTCGACTCTCCGCCCCCCCCTCCCCCCCTCTCTCCTTCTCCTCCTGCTGCTACTGCTGCACGCTTCTCAGAACAGTGGCAACGATTCTGCCTGGGAAACTGACTTCCTGCTGGTGATCTATAGGACCCCGATTCCACATCTGGCGCGCCCGCGTTCATACTCAAGTTGAGCAGCGAGGACGAGCTCATGTTCACATTCACATTCAACGTTCGCCAGACCTCCCCGAGCGCAGGAGCGGACAGCACACCCGTGGATACGCAGATTAACGGTCTCACACACGTCTACGCCGCTACGCCTCGAGAGGTCGAGACACTTGTGACGAGAGAGTTCCACGCCGACCCGAACCTACACAAGAACTCCAATGTCGAGTTGATTGGGGATTTTACGACTGGAGGTAATGCCAGCGTTACATTCGACTGGTCTTGGAAATGGAAGCCACCAAAGACTGCGGAGGATCCCGGCGGTGGCTGGAGGAATACCTGTAGCGTATGTCAATATAGTGCTCCTGCGGAGGTCTTGCGCGTGGCTGACAAATGAACCAGTTTGTACAATACGACCAGCGCGCACACGAGCTACAGACCCTGGCCAGCTTCTCATTCTGGGTTCAGAGTAGGTATACGCCCGTCTCTGCGATTCGTGTCGGTGCCTAACAGGTCGCAGATGTATCCCCCTACGCCGCCCAACCCACCTCACCACCTCCCTTCCTCCTGACCGTTCCGCCGAGGACGCGGGGGCCCTCGTCGCACTCTGTCGAGTCGAGAATCAGCAACCTCGATGTGGACGAACCCGTGTCACCCCCCGATGCGTCGACCGAGGTCAAAAACCCACTGTCACCGACCAACACCAACAGCCTCACATCCGTCACCACACTGGCGAATCCAGAGCCTGTCAAGGTTGACGTCTCTTGCTCGCGGCCCAGCGATGATGTCTCACAAACAGACGATGGCCCCGTGTTTCGGGCGACGATGAAGGCTCTGGAGCAAAAGACTGGCAACATGCGGACGCAGATGAAAAGGATGATCAAGAAGGCCGAGGCTGCTCACAATGCGCAGCTAGAAGCGAACGAGTCCTTTGTGAGCTTCATAGAGGCGCTGAAGGAAGCTTCCTCCACAAACGCAAATGCCGTGCAGCCAGCTATTGAGCACTACTTTGACAAGATTGCGCGCGAGATCTTGTCATACGAGAGAATGAACGCTCTCAACCTGCAGAAGATCGTGATAGAGCCACTCAACAAGGTGTATACCATGGACATCAAACAGGCCGAGGCGAAGAAGCGCGACTTTGAAGAAGAAAGCAAGGACTTTTATGCGTACGTCGGCCGGTACCTCGGCCAGCGACAGGATTCTGTCAAGGCCAAGCACAGCGACACCAAGTATCAGACCAAGCGTCGAAACTTCGAGCTGAAGCGCTTCGATTACTCGTCCTTCATGCAGGACCTATCCGGAGGTCGGAAGGAGCAAGAAGTGCTCTCTCACCTCACCAGATATGCGGATGCCCAGGCGAGGACGTTCCTGGAGGCGGCTAAGCGGGTCGAGAACCTGCTTCCGCAACTGGAGGCATTATCCAGCGAGGTCCAAGTCGCGGACAAGGAATACCAGTTCCAACGAAGAGAGCGGGAAGAGAAGCGAAGGCTTCTCGAGAAGACTAACGTGAATTATGGAGAGCCCGAACCCGTACCGTCCACCAGCATGGGCACCGCGAATGGAAACGGCGCTGTTTCAGACGGCGAGATGAGCCGGGCAGACAGCACCGGCTCACAACTGAGAGCAATCGCCATCGGCAACTCGAACACCTCGGCCAGTAATACTGGTGACCTCTCCAGATCGCCAGGAAGCCTTGGTCACGCCATGATGGCTGCCAGCCCATCACAGAAGTTCAAGGGCATCCGCGATCTCGAGGAGCGCGATGCCGCACTCGCAGAGCTCGCCGACAGGGAGTCGCAGAGGAAAGAAGGCCTTCTCTGGGCTCTGAACCGGCCTGGCGGGCATGTCGACCCTCGAAACCTGAACAAGCAGGGTTGGCACAAGTACGTTCTCAGAATTGCCTTTTCTTCTTCCTTTTTCCTTCTTATCAGACCTTTTCACTAACTCTCTTATATAGGTTCTGGATTGTCTTGGATCAGGGTAAGCTCTCAGAGTACAGCAATTGGAAGCAAAAGCTTGACCTGCACATGGATCCCATCGACTTGCGCATGGCATCCGTAAGAGAGGCAAGAAACGCAGAGCGGCGATTCTGTTTCGAAGTCATCACCCCACAATACAAACGTGTCTACCAGGCGACATCCGAAGACGACATGAACAATTGGATCACTGCGATAAACAATGCGCTCCAGAGCGCTGTCGAGGGCCGTGTGAAGGAAAAGCCGATACAGAGCAACTCTCCATCGATCGAGTCTGGTGGTTCCTTTAGAAGAGACATCAGCTCTATCTTGACTGGCAAAAGTCCGTCACTCGGCCATGCGCAAGCACACCCACCATCTATATTACCGGGCCGACGAACGACCGTCGGTGCACGACCGTCGACAGCACGTTCTCCGAGCAGTACTTACGATGAACACCCTGACAAACTCCTTCAAGCGCTTCGAGACAATGATCAAGGCAATTGCTGGTGCGCAGACTGCGGGTCCGGTTCCAAGGTCGAATGGGTTTCCATCAACCTTGCCATTATCTTGTGTATCGAGTGCAGTGGCATACATCGGTCGCTGGGTACGCACATCAGCAAAGTCCGATCTCTCACTCTTGATATCACTTCGTTCACGCCCGATATTGTCGAGCTTCTACTCTTGGTGGGCAACCGGGTCGCAAACATGGTCTGGGAGTGTCGGCTCGACCCAGGCCTGAAGCCAGGACCACAAGCGACCCGCGAACAGAGGTTGAGGTTCATCACCATGAAGTACGTGGACCGATCGTTCGTCGAGCCTATCTCGTCTACCCTTTCTCGGTACCCCTCACCCGACGAGACGCTCCTCGCAGCCATCAAGAAGAACGAGATCCAACAGATCATTTACGCCCTGGCCCTCCGTGCCAACCCCAACGTCCTCGATAAATCTCGTGGCACCCACGCCATCTTCCTCGCCCTCGCTGCGGCCGACCCAGCCTCACCTGGCGGGTTGCCCCAGTCCACACCACCACAGCCTGACGGAAAACCGGTGCCTTTTCCCATCGCAGAGATGCTCCTGCAAAACGGCGCAGAGCTGCCACAAGGCATGCCTGCGTTCCCGCTCAGCCGCAGTGCACAGTTATGGCTCGACCAGAAGCGAGGCCGCTCAAACGGGCCGTCGATGACCGGCTCATCATCGGCCTCGAATCATCTCGACACCCTGGGCTTGACCCCTGGCGGCACCAGTCCGCAGCTGGCGACCAAGGAGAAGGGCGACAGAGAGAGGGAGCATCGGGTCGCGAAGCGTGCGAGCGCCGGCGGCCGCCTGGCTAAATCGCCTATTCCCGAGAGGTAGGGCTGCTCTGTACCGTTGATCTTTTGGCCGATTCACCGCGGCGGCAAGCACAAGGTGGAAAGCGAGGCGCACGCGAGGAATGTGGTGCTCAGGCTCTCCTCTTCATCATAAAGGGAATCCTGTGCATTTCCTTTTTGACCATGAGATGTTGGCAGCATCTTCGCGTTCTGCCAGAAGAAAGGATATCATGCTTATTCACGCTGGTATCGGGGGTCTAAAATCTGCACAGGCGCCACGGAGTTTAGCTGTTGGGGGCTTCTCTCTCTCTCTGTCTGTCTTGCTCACACATTGGTCGCCACTGCGCTATAAGGTCCAGCTTTGTCTATTTGCTTTGAGACGCTGGTCATATCATTGTCATTATCATTGCCATGACATCATTCACCCATCTGCCTCAAGAGGAGAGGTATTCATGAATATATATATATATACATATATATACTCACACCAAACAACTACATACTCACGGAAAAGGAGGGGTTGGGGGGGGGGGCAAAACGCATGCAGCTTGATTTTCTTGGAAAGTTTCGAAATGGGAGGGGGTTTCCAGTCGAGGAGACCGGTCCGGTTGTATGATTATGAACGAAAGATGATGGCCGATGATGGACGGACGGACGGACGGACGGATGGATGGATGGGCGGACGGACGGTTTGGTACTACGAGGAAACTGGCATGGCATGGCGTGGGCGCCGAAGTTTTTGTGGACAACTTAGGGGTCAGGTTCAGGTTTCACTAGGTCTAATAGTAATATGGAAATTGATTGAGGCGATCGTCATGTCTATTCAGAGTGTGCGTGTTGGATTTTGAACAGGAGTTTGTCCCTCGAGTGTTGCTCCCAAGTATCAACTACTACAAAAAAAAAAATTTGAGAAAGAAAGGGGGTAAATATGATGGTTTCCCCTCGCAAGGAGGGACACAACCAAAGGGCGCACAAAAGGGCGGTGGAATAGGGACAACGGTTTTTTTTTTTTTTTTTTTAATAAGTGCCATATATTAGCACTTCAAGCCATATATCTATGGAATCTGCCTAGCTGAAGCAACTCTGCCTCGATCCATAAGATGGCAATCGACACCCCTAACGCCCATGCTTTTCTGTCGTACAAATAAACAATGACGGGATCCACAACATAAAAATGAGGCATGCGCAGCTCTCTCTCTGTACCTGACCCCCCCCCCTCCCCCTTCCACACCTTGTTGCCTCTTATCAAAAAATCATCAATTCTTCCAAGCATCTCAAGAGTGGTTCCCCACCAAAACATTGCGTGATACTCTTCTTAACGCAAATCCCTCGCGCAAAAGACTCAAAATCAGTGAGCAACAGTGAAAAACATAGTGCCGTTTCCGTGAAAATACGTCGGCTGCAACAATAAAATCGTACCTTGGCAACAAAAGGTGCCACAATCACCACATTTTGTGGACGACGCATACGTCAGAACTCCATTTCAAACGAACCCCCGAGCGAAGCCTGTCGGAAGCGCGCCGTCAGAGTAGTCGGAACATCGCCGTACTAAGGCTTATTTCCCTTGGTCTTCCCTTTGTTTGCCTTCGACTTGGCTGCATGGTTGCCAGTTCCTTTGCGCACCGACGCCGTGGCAGGCCCGGACGTCGCCTCTCCAGGAATGTCGTTCTTGCTGTAGTGGCTCCGCTCGTTGTTGTCGAAGAGCTGCTGGTCGCCCTTGCCACCCATGGCCACAAACTCCTCCGGATTTCTATCGTCGAAGGGTCGAGGCTCCGCAGCATATGTGTGAGGATTCTTCTTGTATACCTCGACAGAATCTTTTCCATTTGTGCCAGGTATCTCGGTGACTTGAATAGAGTTGATACTGGAGAGAAGAGTGCGCTCGCGAACGACACCGCGGCGATTCACTTCAAGCCCGGCAAGACCTCCCACGAGGCCGTCCGTGCTGTCGTTGACACCAGGATTGGAAGCGGTCATCCAAGGGTGAGCCAGGCACTGATCAACCGTGTAGCGCTTCTCGGGGTCGACGACAAGCATACAGTCAATGAGCTCAACTGGGCAGGAAATTAGCAGAAGACGCGTTGGAGGGCTCATGAAGATGACTTGCGTGCAGAGTCGCTGACTGGGTCCCAGTATGGAGACGGATAGTCAAATTTACCCCCTCTGATCTGTTGCGAGAGCGAGTAGGGAAACTCCTTCGAGTACAGCTCATCGGAGAAGGGTGGGAAACCGCACAGGCAGATATACATCACTACACCAAGCGACCAGACGTCAACAGCCTTGGTGTACTTTCGATGCCTGCCATCAGCCAGAATCTCCGGCGCCACGTAGCTCGGGGTACCACAGAGCGTGGTGGTGAACGACTCCTCGCCGATGATCTTGGCGAGGCCGAAGTCAGCGAGCTTGACATGGAGCTCATCGTCCACCATCAGGATGTTCTCCGGTTTGATGTCCCGGTGAACAATGTTTCGATCATGCTGTTCAAAAGGTCAGCACAGCAGACAGGTTTAGTGCATGTGAGTGGGGATTCTCGCTGACATACCAGGTACTTGATGCCCTGGAAGAGCTGAGTGAACAGCTTCCGTGTCTCGTCCTCGGAAAGTTTCTGCTTCAAAACGATGAAGTTGAAAAGCTCACCCTTCGGCGCGAGCTCGAGGACGAGGAAGACAGCGTGCTTCTCGTCGAAGGTATCCTTCAGACACAGTACGTTGGGGTGGCTAACGCCCATCAGCACAGCAATCTCTTGTTGGAGTCCATCCGTCTTGGACCGCTCCTCCATCCCAGGGGTCTTGGTGAAGATCTTGACCGCATATCTCTGACCCGTGGCCTTCTCGACACAGAGGAACACCTCAGCAAAGTGGCCCTTGCCAAGCTGCTCCAGCAAGGTGTACTGCTGAAGAAACTGGCTGGTCTGTCGGAATTTGGGGTACTTGAAAATGAAGCGGGCCTTGTCGAGCACTGCGACCTCGTCGTTCTCCTTCAGCTCTCTCCGCTGGTTCCGTCCGATGATGGCCTCGTTCACGAACGTGCCGTTGCTAGACAGATCCTCTACAATGGTGACCGGGCCGTGGGACTTGTTCTCTGTGAAGATCAAGCAGTGGCGGTTGGAGACGCTGGGGTCATCCACAACGATGTCTGTCCAGAGTCAGCAGTACGCTCGAGAACAATTGGCCGAGGGTACACTGACCACACTCGGGATGACGGCCTATCAGGTAGCCTCCTGACGGCACACCTTTGATCTTCTTCTCCTCGAATTTGATCTCCTCGTTCTTCAGGGCCTTCTTGCCCTTCTTCTTGGGCACGGCATCCTCCACCGTTTCCGGGAGCGGACAGGCAGCTCTCTTCTTCATTACCACACACTTGCCGCCGTACTTAGTGTTCAAGGGGAACAGGTAGCCCCAGACGCCCTCTTTGGTCTCATCCTTGACTTCTTTTGAATATGGCTCGTTCGGGTCGACCACCTGCGAGGGAAACGCTTGTGTGTCCTGCGGCGGTGATGAGAAGCCCTGCGAAAAGGCCTGCAGCTGGGAGTAAGCCTCCTCTCCTCGGGGGAGGACCTGGCTCTGTCGACCTTCAGGCGGGGTCGCGGTGCCCTCCTTAAAGAGCGTGCTAGAGTCGTCCGCGGAGAGGTGTGTGACCGGCGAGGGAAGCTGCTGCTTGGTATCGACGGGGGTTTTCTTGTGGTCCTTGTGCTGCGATGCCACGCGCTCGGATCGGCGTCTCTTGGACGAGTCAATGTTGTTCTCGGCAGGCGAGCCCTGGAAAGGCAGCAAATAAGTTAGCACCCGACTGGCGGACGCGATCACTACCTATGCAGGCGCATAGCATGCACGGTCTGTGATCGTCCAGAGTAGTGGGGTTGGGACGTACGGCAGCCCGCTTCAATTGGCTCTGCTCATGTCGAGGAGCCATGGTGGCGGTATTAGGCAGTCACTGAGGAACCTCTACAGCGAAGTGGATGAGCTAGGTGGGTGATGAGGGGGGAGGGCAATTCACGGTGCAAGCCGAGAGTGGTGAGTTTCAGCCTGGAGCTGCTGGAGGAGGAGGACGAGGACTGGTTGAAATGAGGTGTGATGTACGTGAGGATAAGGTAAGGAATCGCGTGGGAAGCTCAGGGTGTGGAGTTCAGCGAGGGGACTGATGTCAGTCAAGGGACCTCATATCAGAATCTGAACCGGCGATCGAAGTCCAGCATGCTGGGGGAGTAGCGGGTACGGGATTCAGCGAGTCTGCCCCTAGGCCTCCAGGGGCTGAATGGTATTGTTGGGTAGGCAGACTCAGTGGTCAGACCCAGTGGTCACTAACACCCCTCTTCTCCTCGACGCGGGCGTAGGCAGGTGCAGCAGGGATAGACGAGGGTCCCAGGCTCAGGGGTGTGGATGGGCCGGATGACTCGATTGACATCACCTGCAGGGTTCCTCACCACCAAGACACTCGAATCGAGGAACTTTGCGGAACTGAAAAAGAATAACACGATCAGTTCCACCTGATGGTTGCTTGCGATCCGTCGTCTCTCCTAAGACAAGTGTGACTTCCTAATGGCTAACCACGGGTTGTCTGCGCCTGCTGCGTAATTGTTGGCCGTTTTTCTACTACTCAGAGGTTTCTGCGAGACATGGCAGCCTCGTCAAGTCCTCATGACAGGATAAGGTGACTGTCCTCGGTGAACCATGCCGGTCAACAAGAGAGAGAGATGACTCTTTTTGAACTTCTGCACTTCTGCCCACACAGAGGCTTGTCCATTCCCTCTCCCAATACTGCTGTGCGCACCAGCAATGCCATGGTTCAAGAGTCCCAGCGTCATGCCCAAGCAGCTGGTTGCGTGGAGAGAAGCTGTAGCGTGCTTCCGTATGTTTCTGGCAATATAGATCAGATCTCCTGCGAGATACGTCATGGAGGTGACTCAAGACACAGGTTTTTGGGGGCAAAATGCAATGGGTCTCAAGAGTCCCTCTCAAGCAGGTAATACGAGGGCGGTGGTGCTGTGCCAAATGCAACCCCATCAACCCACACCATTGGTACATCCGCTTGACGAGGCTGAGGGGCTGTTCCTTGTGGTCTCAGGTTTGGGCAGGAGGATACCAGAAAGATGGAAAGCCTGTAGCATCTAGGTACGTAAGTATGTCTTCTGTGTGGGCCTTGTAAAGGTTCTTGTCTTCTGCGGTCGAATTAGAAAGGAAGAATGAAAAGAAGAAGAGGAAAGAAAAAGAAAAAGAAAAGGCTCAGGCAGGAGAGAGTTTTGCTTGCTGCAGCCCGTTGATCCATCGCACAGGCGTTGTTGCACAGGTGAACATGACGGCTTTAGGGGGGGGTCCAACTGCTGGTCCAGCAAATCTTGGATTCTGGAGGAGAGGTGGTGCGCCACAGGTGGTCCCACCGGATCCCTGGCTAGCGCAGTACCCAGCCACAACTCCCCGCGCCCACCAACTGAGAAATTTCTTAGCGAGGGCGCGAGCCAAAGTTGAGTGTGTGCCAGTTTAGCCATCAAAAGACTGGCAGCACGAGCGTTTCGGTGGGGTCTGTTGAATCGGAGGGTCAAAGAACCTTTCCTCTGCAACCACCCACCCCAAGGACTGACGAACAATATCAACGGGTTGGCCTTGTACCTTCTCCTTCCTCCGCTGCCCTCCCCTTTCCCACTCAGAACCGACGTCAGATTCGAGACCCAGCTTCGCACAACAATCACCTCTTCCCAACATGGCGCCTCGTGGTCTGGTTTTCGTCGATGGCAGCACCAACGACATCCTGCAAGAGATCGCCGACTATGTCAAGGCCGGCGACGAGATCCGGCCGCTGATTGAGAAGGGCCAGACCGAAGATGCGCTTGCCGCTATCGTCAAGGCCTCACCGGTCTTGAGCTCTGCACCAGAGAAGGAGATTGGCCCTGCGTACAACCTCCTCATCTTCGCCGTCATCAACTATTCCAAGGACCCAAAGAAGCACCTGCAGCCCATCTGCTCCAACCTCACGAAGCCCATCACCTCATCGCCCGTCAACGGCCGCGACCTGGCCCTCGGCAGCCTGTCGACCGTCTTCAACCTCCTCAGCAAGGATGACCCAGTACGGTTCAACGTCTTCCTGCAGATTGTCCGCTTTGTGAAGATGAACAACATGTTCGACACCATCAAGCCTGCCCTGAAGAACGTGCCAGGCTGGCTGGAGGCATGGGGCACCGAGGAGGAGGGCAGGCAGAGACTATACGTGGAGATCGCCGACGCAGCAGAGGCCGCCGACGAGAACAAGATAGCATACGAGCACCTCCTGGAGGCCCTCCGGACCTTCGACGCCGACGACAGCTCCTCCGAGGAGGCCCAGAAGCTCTCCCTGCGCGCGCTCAAGATGATCCTCGTCATCGAGCGCCCGTGGGCCTACGACTTCCAGGGCCTGCGGGCCCTGGCGCCCGTCCAGTCGCTGATGGACACACACCCCGTCTACGCGCAGCTGCTTGACATCTTTGCAGAGCAGGACCTGGAGGACTTCAAGGACTTCAAGCTCGAGCACGAGGGCTTCCTGGAGAAGGAGAAGCTGGACGACAAGACCTTGGAGACCAAGATGCGGCTGCTGACGTTCGCCAGCTTGGCCGCGTCGCACCAGGACCGCGAGATCCCCTACGACGTGATCGCGAAGGGCCTGCAGGTCCCTGCGGAGGAGGTCGAGCTCTGGATCATCGACGTGATCCGCGCACAGCTGGTCGAGGGCCGTATGTCGCAACGGGATCGAGTGTTTAAGGTCCACAAGACCATCTACCGCGTCTTCAGCGACAAGCAGTGGCGTGAGCTGCAGTCGCGCATTGACGTGTGGAAGACCACGATAGGCCACGTCCACACGGTGCTCAGGGTTCAGCAGGTGGAGGCGGAGAAGACGAAGGAGAGGCAGCAGCAGGAGCTGGAGAAGAAGCTTGCGAGTGCGGGGATCAGCGACGGCCCCCCTCAAGGACGTGGTGGGCGCAGGCCAAGGAACGACCATGATGACTAGAGAGAGGGGGAAGCAGGGCGTGCAGCAGGGAGGATTTGTTAGGCCAGAGGGAGACGAGACGTCTCTCCCGGGAAGATTGGACCATCACGAAGTAATCACCTGGAGCAGAGCAAGTTCTAGGTCCTGGCGTTGGGAGGATAGAGCAAGGGGATAAAAAAATGCTTCGGAATAAAAACTTGCATTTATGTTCGACGCTCTATCGGATATCCCAGTTGTGTATGTATGTTTGTTTATCCTGTGACAGGAAACCCCGCCGAAAAAAAAGAGAATCATGACCGTGGCAACAATAGCCTTCTAGGTGTATCTTTGTTCATCTTCCCCCTTTCCCTCTTTGTATGTCCATGTTCCTCATTTTCCACCTCCACCTCTTTAACTCGCGAGGCAACCCCCCCCCCGGGGCCCTCCCCTCTGTCCCCCTCCTAGAACCCCTCACCGAGCCTCGCCGTCAGCGCCTCTCTCGTCTTGGCCTCGACCACCTCCGGCTCGGGGGTGGCATCAATCTTGACGACCCGCCCCTGCTTCTCGTAGTACTCGACGACAGGCATGCTGGTCTCGACAAAGGTCCTGAAGCGCTTGCGGATGGACTCCTCGTTATCGTCGGCACGGCCGCTCGTCTTGCCGCGCTCGAGCAGGCGGGCCTCCATGGTGGCCTCGGGGCAGTCGTAGAAGAGGACAAACTCGGCGGCGCAGACGGACTCCTCGAACTTGAGGGCCTGGTCCAGCTTGCGCGGGAAGCCGTCGATGAGGAAGCGGCGCCGGGCGCCGGGCGCGCCGCCCGCGTCCTTCATGGCGTTCTCCAGCAGCGCGATGGTCACCTCCATCGGCACGATCTTGCCGTCCTTGATGTAGTCCTTGATCAGCTGGCCGTACTGCGAGCCGGGCCGGTCCTGCTCGGCGCGCAGGAGGTCGCCGGCCGAGAGGTGGGTGAAGCCGTAGCGAGAGACGAGGCGGGAGCACTGCGTGCCTTTGCCGGCGCCGGGGCCGCCGAGGACGAAGATCACTAAAGAGAGAGAGAGAGAGGAAGAGAGGGACGGACGACTGGGTCAGCCTGGAGAGGACTTGGAAGATAGACGACGTAGTTGAAGTATGAGGACTTGGAGGCTGGCCTGGATTGGAGGAGAGGACGACGAGCTTACCTGTTGCGTCTGAGATGGGCATTTTGTTTTGTAGGTCGTTGAAGAAAATCAGGTTGTATGTCCCTTTTCTGTTATTCAAGTAGGTATCACGGGCGCGATTTACCAGAGCTGGGAAGAGAAGGTTGAAAGAAAGTCGTAGAGTTGAGAAGCTGGAGAGTATAAATACCCTTGAGGACCCTGATCCGGTGAAGGCCAGCTTGGAAGTCGGTGACGTTGGTGGGGCTTCCTCTCAGGGGCCTAGGCCAACTCACAGTGGTCTGCTGGGCCCCTCGTGTCAGAAGTATCCTTGAGGGGTTCACATGGAGTGATTATATTCCGATGTTGTTGAGTCGACACTTTTTCTTTTTTTCTTTCTTTTTTCCCTCTTTCTGATAATTCTTGTAATACCTTTGTTCTACTATGATATCATATCAAAATTTAAGGTAGATTGACGGTGTTATGCTAAGTCGGAAGAGGGGTGTGACACAGGAATGCAGATGGCTGTCTTGAAGATGTGACCTACACTATTACTCTTTCAGCTACAGCTCTGCCGCCCCTTGATATATTAAGTATTTTGAGGTGCTATCCATCCATACTTGCTTCTGATGCTAATTTTCCTTTCTGGGTTCAGAGTACTCTAGCAGGAATGCATTACTTATATTATCCTATAACTGTTCATTTGCTGTGTTGCTGTCCAGAGGGCATTCTTCATCTCCCTCAAAAACCATCCAGGAAGCAAGATTCCCAAAAACTTCTAGATAGGTAATCAATTTTGGGTCCCCTCAGACAAAGGAAGATTCAATGGGTTTCGTGTACATAAGTAGATAGCACAGGAATTAAACCCTACCTCCCATTTCTCAGACCAAGGTCGAGTGAATGAATGAAAACCCATGCAACGTGCTACGACTTCATAAATATGTGACCGCCCTCCTCCTCCTCGCCTTGTAGAGAGTCAGGCACTAGTTACATCCACCTCAACCCCTTGGAATAGATGAAGGAAGAAAGGGAGGAGGAGGGGGGGGGGGGGCGGCGTTGTGGGGATCTCGAACCCGCCCAGTCTCATATGTGTAAACAGCTGCGAACCAAATGAGACATCAACAAAACTTGTTGCTCCTTGTTAATTTCCTAGCGCCTGTGTTTGGTGGAAAGACAGCAAACAGGTCTCGAAAGAGCGCCTCAATCTAAAAAAGTCTTCGCCCTGGGCGCTTCGAAACGGGCATTGTTCTTTGCCTTCTCTCTTGCTTCCTTTTATCTGGCAAAACAAATATCTTCACAATTGCGATAGGACCAAAACGTGTAGTAGAAGACAAGCTTTTGATTGTTGTCATTCTCTAGACTAAAATATCCTCCATTGTACATACAATACGGACTGGGAGGATTATCCAAGCCCGCCTCACCCTTGAACCGAAAATTAACCAAAGTGAACGGTAGATACATCGTTCTTGCACAAGGTCCCTTGTGAATAAACCAACAAAAAAAAAAATTTCGGTATAAACGTTCTCGTCAAAATTTGTCCCTCCCCAACGCCCATGGTATAGTTTCAACTCAGCTCATCCAGCAAAGCTGCGGTCACGAGAACAAAGGAAAAAGAAAAGGTGGAAAAGATGTCGTCTGCGAGTGCCCTGAAACACGCCCTCTCCCTACCTCCCGTGGAAGCTTGTCTGTGCTGGAGGCGGGCTCTTGATGGCCTGGTCGGCATACGCGCCGGGGATCGGCACCGCGTCGTACACTGGCTCCGCGGCCGCAACAGGGCCGTGGCCCTGCTCGTTGACGGTGATGGTCGGAGGCTCGGGCTGCTGCTGCTGCGGCCTCTGCATGGGCGAAAACCTCTCGATGGGCGAGGCCTCGACGGGCGACAGGCCGGGCTTTCTTGTGGCGGAGGGCGCCTTGGATGGCGGTGCCTGCAGCTTGAACGGCGCGGGGGCACCCCTGGCGTTGGCCATCGAGGCGAAGCCGCTCTGCGGCTCGGGGATGTGCTTCCCGCCAGGGGTGAAGGGCGAGGCGCCGGCTTCCTCGATATCGCCGAGGGAGCGGTAGGCGGTCGGCGGGAAGCGGGGAGACAGGGCCTGCTGCGAGTACCCACCAGGCGACTTGGGGCCGTACACAGAGGAGAAGGACGGGGACTTGGGGCCGAAGCCGGGGGTGTTGGGTGCGGACTGCGTCCGGAGCTGGGCGAGGTAGAGGTCGGAGCGGGCCTTGTCGCGCATGTCCATCGACTTCATGAGGCGGCGCTTGCTGTAGTACCGGTAGAAGACGACCGAGTAGAGGGTGATGGAGATGGCCTCGATGACGACCTCGATGATCATGCAGACGAGGGACCAATTCTGTTGTCTATGCGTCAGCATAATGTTCGCCGCCGGCGGGAAACAGCCTCGAGAGCACTGGTCTTTCTCTTTGTGTGTGTATGTGCGTGAAAGCGTCTTACCTGAAGTCTGCACACAAGCGCATAGTCCACCTGGTTGTTGAACAGCTCGTGGCGGAGGTTGTTGTTACACGACCACCCCCATAGGTCCTTGTCCTCGCTGCTGACCTTGGCGTGCTGCAGGATGATGATGCTGGTCACCCAGATGGCCATGCTGAAGATGAACCAGCCGCAGGCGAAGAGCGTGTAGTAGACGCCGACCTTCTCTGCCCTCTTGTGGCCTCCACGCGTGTACCCGATGAAGACGAGGATGCAGAGGAAGAGGGAGATGCATGAGGAGACGAGGGTCAGGATCTGAGGCGTGATGTTGGTGTTGGCAGCCCATGCCGGGAGGCCGTTCTTGGCTGTGAGTTCCTTGGTGGCATTGAAGATGCTGAAGGTTGACGACAGCATAGCAAGCACGATGAGACTGCAGCTGAAGTTCACGCCGCGGAGCGCAAACTTGGCCATCCGTACTCTGGTTTTGATTTTCTGTACCCCCAGGTCAGCAGCTGCTCCACCATCTCGAGGGAAAATTCATGCACGGCGGTCCATACCAGATCCTTTGCCTGTTCGACGTCCGTCGATGCCTCCCTCTTCTCCAGAACCTGCTCTTCCCTGAACGTTGGGCTAAGCGGGTTGAGCCCACGCCCCGGTGTTCCGGGCGCCTTCATGGCACTCTTGAGCGGTGACCTCGGGCTCATTGGCATTGCGACGGATTCAGGGTTGCTGTTGATGTATCCGAAGCCAATATCTCCGGGCTGTGACTGTGGGAAGACATTCTTCTCCCCTTGTGCCTCGATTGGTGAGTGGATGCTGGTGGCCTCGGCAAACCGCGGTGTCCTTGGCGGCTTGCCTAGTGATGATGTGGAAGATGTGGAATCTGACGAGTCTTTGCGGCGGGTCTCGAGGTTCAAGGCGGCAGGTCGCCTCTTGTCGTCGTTGATCGCCATGGCGTCGATGTGGTATGACGAGAGGTCGTTATGAGAAATTGAAAGAGAAAAAGAAGAGAAAAAAAGAGACCAGATGACTGAAGAAGATAAGGAAGGTGATCTGCTCGTCGACTGTTGAGAAGGCAGTCTGATGAAGATGATAACGACGACGAGGCAAGCAACCGAGGAAGAAAGTAAAAGAAGAGGAAAGAAAAAAAAATTGAGATTGAGAGAAGAGTCCAGCTATCGAGAGAGGAGAGAGAAGAGATCCCCAAGGTCCCGGCGGATGGGGAGGGCAATGGTTTTCAGTTACAAGCAGCGGACGAAGAGGGGTACTCTCATTCGACGACGCTCGTGGGTGAGAGTGCCGATATGGCGCCTTGCATGGAGGAGGGTGACACGGGCGGGAACAGCCAAGGTTCCATACGCAGGACTAGGGTCCACGGCGGCAGCTGGTGCTCGAAGAGCTGATAGGGCAACCACCTCGAGTGTGCCAATGTAAGCCGGCGATTCCTGAAGAAAAATAGGCGCCCAATACGTGTGATCCAGGTGGCGCCAGCCAAATGGGAAGACAGTCCCTTGTATCAGATGGAGCTGCTCCGGTGTGGTAGCTTGTCCAAGCTATAAAAAAAAAAATCTCGGGGAGAAGATCAGACTATGTTGCAGACCGGAAGGGCTTCAAATTTGACGATCTCGAAAGAAAGATACGTTATGTGTGTGTGTGTGTGTGTAAGAGTGAGGGGGGGGAAAGAGGGGAGGGGAAACGTAGAGAGGGCTGCACATGTGCAAAAAGATACTATGCAGTGTTATGGATCACAGGAAAAGTACTCGGTTCCATCCATATGACATGGACTCGTTCGATCGAGGAAAAGAGGAACAATAACATTTCATGTGTAATGTGATATGATATGAAGGGGGGGGAGGGGGGGAGGAGGCCCTGGAAAGACGCATGTTCGCCCTGCGCCCTCGCTCGACCTCGCTCGACCTGAGCAAGACGGACACAAGCTCCCGAGGCGGCCCAGACAGCAACGTTTTTTTTTTGGCGCCATCAAGGCCCTTGTCATTGCAGTTCCGGACTTCCATGTTGAGCGTGGGGGCAAGAGGTGATTGGGCCGACGAGATGGAGTTCCAAGCCTGTTCTAGCCATGGCAGCAAGCCCCCTCCCCCCTCCCAGGAAGAGAACAGGCCTCGTGAAGAACTCTGGTTGGTGACCCTCGGCGGCTATTGTGAGGGCCACGATGGGACGTCGTGGGTGGAGAAGAAGCTTGAGACCCCGTCGAGGACCCCGGCTTCCTTGTCCTATCCGGGATTAAGGTGTGCTTACCCCCCGGTCACTCTCGCTGGATATCACCTGAATCTCGTCTCTGATTGGTCGCTGCCACCATCTACGCGCCCAATCATCCTGCAGATGTGCGTGATTCCCGCTGGGCGCATCTGCAGCTTGCAGCTTGCAGGTGCATCCTCATCCCCCCCCCGGCGGTAAGCAAGCAGGCGAGCTGCCCATTGCCACCCGAAAATCACACACCCCCTCTTTTCTTCGTTCTCTGTCGTCCGTGCCACGCCCTGTCCTCTTGTTGCAGCTGGCGATCGAGGTGATCTGCAGACAAGCAGAGGGGCCAGCCAGATACGCCGCAGTACGCCGGTCCGTTCTTCTTGAAGCTGCTCATTGTTAAAAGGAATCATGGCTGCGTACCATAGGACTTACTATGGTAAGTGCACAAATACAAAAAGAAAGAAAAAGGGTTGAGTGTGGCTGCAGAACCAAAGTCTCCAGTCCCTCACACACCCGTCAAACCGTCGACGACGTCTATTTTTGTCAGTGCATTCATTGTGGGCTACAGGCGTGGCGAGGACCAAATGTCGAAGAAAGGGCTGTCCGATGATGATGACACGCATTATGCACTCAGCATTCGCGCCCCAAGAAAGGGACAGCGATGTCCTCTGAGTACCTAAAATAAGGAAATCGCGAGAACAGTCTTCCAATATTGTGGGTGGTATTGCATCTGTAGCGCGGTTCAGGACATGCTGTGCACCGTGACGCCCCCGCCTGTTGAAGCTAGAGTGCTTTGCTAGTCATGGCCACCACACTGCAGTGGTAAGCTTCTCCTCACCGAGTCCAGCTATTTATAGCGAAGCCTACCCTTTTGTCTTGTGCGATTTCCGGACACGGCGTGCCTTGGCGAGCGGTTGACTTTGCATGAGAGTGATTTATCCGATAGGCTTCATGAAAGTGTCGAACTCTTCAATCCCCATGTTCACGCTGGGTTCAACTGCTTATTCCATCTGGCCCCCGGGTTTTCCCGTAATATGGCCCTTAAGTATCTCTCCACAGCAACGTAGGAGTGGTGGATAAGTAATCATCACCTACTACATGTTCGTTATGTGGACGAAATACCAAGCTGGCAGAGGGGGACGCCAGCACATAAGCACCACGCTGACATGAAACCCGCACTTCTCTCTGGTGGGAGAGACCATCAACAATGTGCCTTGTCATGACTATGACCAGGATCATCTCATAGTTGGCAGTTCGTCTTCCTATAAGCATCTTCATCATGATGATGAATCTGTGAGCATGTCTTGAGCATATCTGCTTTAAAAACTCTCCCCCAGTCTCCAACCCCCGGGTCGGTTGATGCTTTGCGAACCTTGCTGACCAACACATTCTTGAGGCATGAGGTCCTGGCTGGCTGATTACGCGAGAAAGGCGGAGGAGGGCTGGGGAACTATGACCAGAAAAATTTGGCCCTGCAGCTATGGTCAAGCCCGATCGAGATCTCTGGATTCCATGATGAAGACGTCACATTCCACGGGGTAATACATGATCCATGTGCACTCATTATATTCGGGTATGCCGTAGTCATCATATCACTGTCGGTCCTAGGAGGGCACAGTAGCCCTTGAGGAAAGTATGGCGTCCTGGAAAAGAGAGAGAGAGCTGGCAAGCCATTCACGTATGTAGGACACGAAAATTTTTAGTGATGACAGTACGGGAGTTGGATGCCGTCCTGCCATCCCTCTTTTTCACTTGCCTGGACCGGAGTGCATGACATATCAACGTCTCCAGTCCACATGAAGACGACACCCCTTCACTATGGATCATATGAGATGGTTGGTCAGCGAGCACGATGCAGTACACCATATAATGATCTCGAGACCAGCACCTGGGCATCTTTGAAAAATACAGAAGACCCCCCGTGTTGCTGGGCATTTCTCCCATTCAGACGTGCCAGCTATCCAGACCGACATGGATGTATCTGACCACCGGACAGTCCTCATCACCGGGGCCAGTAGCCCTGTTGCTGGCCCCATAGTTAGGCTGTTCCTCGAGAAGGGCTACAAAGTCCGATGTTCGGTCTGCAGCGATGTCTCAGCAAACAAGCTGAAGAGCTTATTCCCACAATACACCTCGCAGTTATCGACGACCCTCGTGCAAGACATGACCAGGGCCGAGGGCTACCAGCATGCTCTAGACGATTCCATTTCTGGCGTCATTCATTGCGCCTCACCTTCCAGCTTGAACCACACCAGCAACACCAGGGAGGAGGCCCTTGACCGGGCCAACGAGAATGCTATGATCCTTCTTGAGGCCGTCCACCGATACGGTGAGAATGTTCGGCGTGTCGTGATGGCCGCTTCATTTGCTTCGCAGGCAAACCCGCACAAGGGCATGTCTGGCATATCTACTTACCACAACGACGAAAACGACTGGAATCCAACGGTGTACCATGAAGCCACAACTACTGTTTCTCCAGTGGCATATCCAGCATCCAAGGGCATCGCCGAGAAGGCGCAATGGACATGTAAGCAGCTGCATGTCCCTGATACATAGCTATGTAAAGCAACAGAACTCCCAGCTGACCCCCCCTCGACCACAGGGGTGGAGAACAACAAGCCCTCCTTCGACCTTGTCATTGTTAATGCCACTTGGATCTTCAGCCCACGGGTCACTCCAGCAGAGGAGCACGGCTGGCCAACCCAGTCCATAAGTGCTGTTTAGGTCATGGTCAAGGCCGGAGAGATCTCACCGCCCGGGCCTCATGGGCCACGTCGACTTCCAGGGTCTTGCAGATGCACACCCCGCAATCTTTCAAAAACTAGAATGCAGTGGGGTGGCCGCTCATTGTGGGCTGGCACTTCAACTGCCAAAGTGCTTGCGGGGGGCGGGGGCGCAACGAGAGATGATGTCCCTGAGTATGCTGATCGGATTACCTGTAGGATATCCGGGCGCTGGGTGGCAGCAGCAGGTTAAGGAGGACAGTGCATGTGAAGCCTTCAATGAGAGTAAGGCTGAGAAGGTCTTGGAGATCAAATATAGGTTTTGGATTCAGTGTATGAGACTCTGATCTTGGAGTTGAAGGGGGAAAGATATATCAAAAGGGGCCTGAAGCCATTACTGTTGGCTGCTTTTCTGTACGACCTTCCCAGATCATAACTGAGAACGATGTTCTGTACTCGCAAGACCCTTTCTCAATCCAGAGTTGAGTGGCTGAAGCTCAAGACTCTAGGATCCATGTGCAGGATAGACACCATAGAATTTGGGAGGTGGTTTCAGCCCCTAGCAAAAGTTCCTGAAAGCAAAATTCATTGTGCGCAGCCGTCTCAGAGGCTAATGATAGTAGTATGCTGCAGCGGGCCAAGAATGATAGAAATTGACCCCATTTAGAAAGCCAACAAAAAAAGAAGAAGAAGAAGAAAAAAAGGAGGAAAAGCAAGGCTTCAGGAGGATTGATACATCATAATATCCTACAATTCAGTAATACTGCGTGAGTCTAAAGCCACAGTCAGTCCATCTCAACCACAGAGGCCCCAGCCACTGTGGCGCGGCCCAGGATGTCTGGTGGGGCTTGGAGGGGTAGGTAGTGCAGCATGTACCCAAGTACCGATGTTCAGTGCTAAGGAAATCTTCTGCAGTGACTCAATCTTGAAAGAGGCAAGAGGCTACCTACCCACCAAACGTAGCAGCAGCCTCCAAAGCATTGTCTTTTTTCAAAACAATCAACCACGCCCCCCCCCCCCCAAATCCGCTTCTCCACCCGCATACCGTCATTTCGGAGTCCTCCTTCGCTGTTGCGATCGATACCTGAGACGAACAGTCTGCACATCGAGTGCTGTTGCCCCTTTCTCACCTTGGACCTAAGACCTTACCATCACGATGGCGGAGAACGGCGAGACGGATAAGTTGGGCAACGACATCAACGGGTCCGACAGCGAGGCCTCTGAGGTCGGGCTGTCGGACCACGAGGTCGAGGAGGAAAAGCCCCTGAAGCCTGCCATGAAGAAGGCTGCCCCCGCGCCCGTCGTCCAGCGCCCACCTCTGCCTCCCCAGACCGAGCCAAAGGACCTCGACGTGTCGACGCTGTCCCCTCTCACCCCCGAGATCATCGCCAGGCAGGCCACCATCAATATCGGCACCATCGGCCATGTCGCTCACGGAAAGTCGACGGTCGTCAAGGCCATCTCGGGCGTCCAGACCGTTCGTTTCAAGAACGAGTTGATAAGAAACATTACCATCAAGCTTGGTTACGCCAATGCCAAGATCTACCAGTGCGACAACAAGGAGTGCCCAAGGCCTGGGTGCTTCCGGAGTTACAAGAGCGACAAGGAGGTCGACCCGCCTTGCGAGCGTGAGGGATGCGGTGGCACATACAGATTGTTGAGACACGTCTCGTGAGTAGCCTCGTCTGTGCGTGATTTGGAAATATCTCTTGGGTGTCTGTGGCTGACGCAAGGTGTTACTTCAGCTTCGTTGACTGCCCTGGCCACGACATTCTCATGAGCACCATGTTGTCAGGAGCTGCGGTCATGGACGCCGCGCTGCTGCTGGTCGCCGGAAACGAGACCTGCCCGCAGCCTCAGACCTCGGAGCACTTGGCTGCTATCGAGATCATGAAGCTGGACAAGATCATCATCCTGCAGAACAAGGTCGATCTGATGCGAGAAGAGGCCGCCCTGGCACACTACCAGTCCATCCTGAAGTTCATCCGTGGCACCGTCGCCGGCAAGTCGCCTGTGATCCCCATCTCTGCCCAGCTGAAGTTCAACATCGACGCTGTGAATGAGGCTATTGTCAACACCATCCCTGTGCCCCCCAGAGATTTCAGCATGGACCCTCAGATGATCGTCATTCGGTCCTTCGACGTCAACAAGCCCGGTGCCGAGATCGACGAGCTGAAGGGTGGTGTCGCCGGTGGCTCTATCCTGCACGGTGTGCTCAAGCTTGGCGACGAGATCGAGATCCGGCCAGGTATCGTCACTCGTGATGACAAGGGTGACCTGAAGTGCACGCCCATCTTCTCCCGCATTGTCTCCCTCAACTCTGAGTCGAACGACCTCAAGTACGCCGTCCCAGGTGGTCTCATTGGTGTCGGCACCCGCATCGACCCTACTCTCTGCCGTGCCGATCGCCTTGTCGGCTTCGTCCTCGGACTCAAGGGCCGCCTGCCCGAGATCTACTCCGAGATCGAGGTCAACTTCTACCTGCTCCGCCGTCTGCTCGGTGTCCGTACTGCGGACGGCAAGCAGGCCAAGGTCGAGAAGCTGGCCAAGAACGAGGTCATCATGGTCAACATCGGCTCCACATCAGCAGGTGCAAAGGTTGCGGCTATCAAGAAGGATGCCGCCAAGCTTATCCTCACCAACCCCGCCTGCACAAACATTGGTGAAAAGGTTGCGCTGTCTCGACGTATCGAGAAGCACTGGCGTCTCATTGGTTGGGCTACAATTGCTGCGGGAAATACTCTGCAGCCCAGCACCAACTAAGTTGATGCATGGCCTCATTATGAGAGCGGCGGTGTTGGTGATCTTTGGAGGGGATGTTCTGTCTCTGTTGGGGATGCCACTGGCTGCGATGGCCAGGGCTGTATCTAGACAGCATTAGGAACACACACAAAAAAAAAGTCAGTTCAGTCACAGTATAAAAGTTACTCCTTATCGACCTTTTCCGTGGTGAGCGCATCTTGTGTAAAAATAAAAGACTATTTGGCCATGGTATAGTCCATTTCCGTCATGAACCCATGGTTCCTCGTACAGTACATGTGGATATTGAATTTTCCTTCCACGACGTTGATTGCGAGGGAGACACAGACTCTTCATGTGTTCGCCTTGCCGGTAATCCGTATCTCTACTACGTAGACGCGTCAAGGAAGGTAAGACTTGGTGATCGGCTTCCAAGATTCACTATGGCTAGCTAGCTAACTGTTTCTATGTGTCCACGAGGCGCAAGGCTCTCCCGAATGTTTATAGTCCTACTGCCGAGCTCGGGGCCTCGTTTGCTTGTCAAAAAGGCCCTCTCAGCGTCTACAATCTTTTTCTTTTTTTCACTTCCTTGTCTTCCGCGCATGCTTCACCAGGTTCTCGATGACACCCTCGAATGCCTCTCTTTCCTTGATCTGCTCGTCCGTCCTATCCTTCCAGTACTCCAGCACCGCCATGGCGGTGCCCTCCAGCCCCTCCAGCCGGCCGATGTGCTCCTTCAGCTCACCGTCCGTCATGCCGTTCAGGGCCTCGTCTGTGGCTGTGCACAGCTGCCGCGCGGCGACGAGGTCAAAATCGGGTGGCGGCGGGGGGCCTCTCGGCTTGGACGATACCGGTCCGTCCGCAACATTCTCCTGTCCCGGCTGCGGCGACTTCAGCCGCGAGGGTGCGCGCGAGCCAGATCGTCGCGAGTCGGAGGATGTGCGCGGGGAGTTCATGGACGGGAGGACGAGTTTCTTCTGCTTCGATGCGGGCAGGATCTCGTCTAGATCGACGGGCACACCGAGGGAGACGAGGAAGAGGCGGCGGATGCGAGAACGAATCCAGTCCGGCGGCTGGAGGGGCGGTGGGGCGACTAGTTGAGACCAGAGCGAGGCGGAGCGCTGGGTGAGGAATATGGGGTTGTCTTTCGAGATTACTGTGGGTGTTGGCGGGACGTCGTCGCCTGCTGTGGTGGGGAAGAGAGCGTCGAGATAGGGCTCCGTCGTTCTGGCTATGTCGTCCGGGTCCAGCCCGTCGAAGTCAGGTATTGACTGAAATGGTATCGAGATCAGTATGGGAAAATACAATACCATAGTCACACGCATGAAGGACAACATACAAATGATAATGGCTGTATGGCCGGTGCTGATGATGTGACAGGGGCAACGGGTGTTTCGGGCTCCTGGAACCCATCGTCGAAATCATCAAACTCCGCCTCCTCGTCGCCCTCCTCGAAATCGTCGAATTCATCCCCAAACTCATCGTCACCATCTTCAGCACCTTCCACCTCGTGCTTGGAAACAGAGGATTTTCGTCTTGATCGGACAGATTTTGGCGAGGACAACGCGGGTGATATTGGCTCAGCTACAATAGAGAATTCTCAGTACCTTGGGAGGTGAAAGAAGGGTCCTGCTACATTTTCGTACCAGTGCCTTCCTGCTCCACCGGCGACTTGATCAGTACATCCGGGGATGCGTCTCCCTTGTGTTTGACTTCAGGGTGGGACTGTGCCTCTGAGTTGCCAGAGCTCTCCTCCACCACCGTCTTGGGGATCGGGTGGCCGCCAGGAGTCGAAGGCGACTTGATGTCCCCGGTCTCATCCTCGCCGTCGGCCGTATTCTTCTCCTCGGGCACAACAGCAATCTCGTCTGGCTCAGCGTCCTCCTCTCTCATCTTGTACGCCTCGGTACCCGGAACTTCGCCGTAGGACGGCTCATGGCTGACCTTCTCGACCCGGAGCTTGGGTATGGGAGAGGCGCTCGGGCTGCGAGGAACGGACTGTGCATCAGAGAAGTGATCATCGGATTCAGATGAATCTGTGGGCAGCTTCTGTCAGTACGATATCCCAAGGGTCGGGTGAGCCATAACTTCAGGGGCAACAGCAGCACTTACCCAGCTCATGGGCTCCGGGATCCTTGGTCCCGCTCCTCTCAGGAGGTGTCAGGCTGTCTCTCCTGCCAGACATGACCGTTCGTTGGGGACGGCGGAGGAGGTGATCGAAGAAGAGGGAGAGGTTTCTGTTCGGGACGGGTGCTCGAGAAGGCTGTGCAGGATATGGAATGAAGACACGTGCGATGATAGAAGGGAGAACAAGGAGGGGCAGAAGGAGAGAGGGTGGAGGGGTCTCAAGCCTAACGATTATACAGCTGAGAGGGCACCTATAAAGACAGGTGTATATGCAGGGAGGTTGCTCAATAGAGAGAGTTCCACAGGAAATGGACGAGCTGAGGAGGGTAACTCCCAGTGCTGGCCTGGTCAGTCGACAAGTTTCGACCTCTTCCAAGGAACCTTGACGTCTCATAGATAGTCCCATGGTCCGGTCCAGACCTCTCATGGGAAGCAAGATAGTGGAGCTACACAGGCTGGGCGGCGATTTCCCGGGCACGACCAGGGTGCCCCACACCCCCCTCCACCCGCACTGTCTACAGACTACTGCTTGACTGGCCTGGACCACCTGTGACTTGGCAGAAGTGAAGGCTGCAACTTTGAACGGCACCCCCCTAGCCCAAAATTTCCAACTCCCGGCTGGCAACAACTAGCTTGGCGCGCTTTGGATTCTGTTTGGATGAGCTATCGCGACAGCAACTTCTACCTGGCGGAACATTTGCAGGAAGCAGACAGTCTCACCTCAACACCAACTGGACAAGAGGTGCAGTCTTTGGCGATTTCTGCTGAGACCTGTCATCTTCCCCAGCACCACAGTCTTGGGGTCAAACACTCCATCACTGGTGCCTCTTGTTTGGGAAAGACCATTACTGTTTGTCTGTTTATTCAGTCAGCGGGCATATCCCATTCTCTAACTAAAGTCAGGCTTCACAGTAACTCAACCCTGATTTGTTCCTTCGCGACTTTCCTCCTACACGCCTTCCCACCTCTCCCCTCTTCGAACTGCAGCTGTCTCCTCCCGAGACCATCAACAATCCAGGTCATCTTGCCCACTATGTCGTTCAACTTCGGCAGTGGCACTCCAGGCACATCTGCGCCAGCCTCCTCCTCTACCACTGCTCCTTCCTCCATCTTTGGTGGCGCCGCATCATCCTCAACTCCTGCCAGCGGCTTCAGCTTCGGAAATGCTACAAGCAACAATGCACCTGCTGGTGGCCAGTCAAGTGGTGGAAGTCTGTTCAGTGGTCTAGGCTCGACCAACAACAATGCCCAAAAGCCTGCAGGGTCTCTGTTTGGTGGTGCTGGTGGAGCGAGTACACCCTCTTCTGGTGGTGGTGCCCTGTTTGGAGGGGCTGGATCGACATCTTCAACTCCCACAGCAGGTGGTGGTGGTGGTCTTTTTGGAGGGGCTAGCAAGCCAGCGTCATCCAACCTCTTTGGCAACAACTCTACCACCCCCACCACATCGACTCCAGCCACTGGAGGCACGACCACCACTGGCACAGCTGGTGGAAGTCTTTTTGGTGGAGCAAACCAGCCTTCAACGAATCTATTTGGTGCAAGCACGGGAAATGCTCCTGGCTCTGGTCCCGGAGCTGCTACGTCTGCCACCCCTAGTGGAGGCTCTTTGTTCAGCTCGCCCACTCCTGCCGGCCAGGCCACGCCCGCGAAGCCTCTCTTCAACAACCTGGGCTCTACGACTCCTGCCGGCGCGCCCCCAGCCGACCCTTCGAAGCCTTCAGCTGCACTCTTTGGTCAGTCAGCGCCAGCGCCCGGGCAGACTTCGCAAGCGCCTGCTTCCAAGTCCCTGTTCGGAGGGACAGCCAAGCCGAGCACCGGTCTTTTTGGTACTGGATCGAACACGACCCCATCCTCGCAGCCTGTCGCAGGCAGCTCGACATCAAACCTTTTCGGCGGTGCTTCTGCATCGACCTCTGCGGCAGCTCAGAAGCCTGCCAGCAACCTGTTCGGGGCTTCCACCGGTGGTACTTCGTCTAGTTCGAATCTCTTCGGCGGCGCTGCATCAGCTCCCAAGCCTGCTGAATCAACGACCGGTGCAAGCGCTCCATCTCTCTTTGGTACTAAGCCCGCTGCGACGACGGCACAGGCAACCAGCACGGCAGCGAGCACGGCCCCGTCCTCCTCGACTATGTTTCCTACCCTGGGCTCCACCCCGGCCAGCAGCAGCTCTGCCCCGGCCTCAAAGCCCTCCCTGTTCTCAGCCACCATGCCCGCGGCTGCAGCTTCGTCTACACCCGCCACCAGTGCCCCGACCAGCACGGCCGCCGCGCCGTCCAGCGCGCCAAGCCTGTTCGGCGCCAAGCCAGCATCGACATCTAGCGCTGCGCCGTCTACTCTGTTCGGCGGAGCAGCTACCTCTGCGCCAGCGTCCACATCCACAGCTGCGCCTGCGGCTACTACCGCTACCTCTGGTGCTCCCAGTGCTACATCAACCGCGGCTGCTAGCCTCGGCAGCACCACCACCGCAGCAGCCGATGCATCAAAGGCAGCCATGGGCAACTCGACCGCCGGGCCTCCTGCTTCGCTGCCGCGGCTGAAGAACAAGACGATGGATGAGATCATCACCCGATGGGCTTCTGATCTCCAGAAGTATCAAAAGGAGTTCAAGGGCCAGGCCGAGAAGGTTGCGAAGTGGGATCGCCTTCTCATAGAGAATGGCGAAAAGATCCAGAAGCTGTTCCTTAGTACTCACGAGGCCGAAAAAGCCACCAATGAGATCGACCGGCAGCTGCAGTCTGTTGAGAGCCACCAGAGCGAGCTCGAAGCCTGGCTCGACCAGTACGAGAAGCAGGTGGACGAGCAGTTCGAGAAGCAGGTCGGCTCCAGCGACCAGCTTGGTGGACCGGACCAGGAGCGCGAGCGGACGTACAAGCTAGCCGAAACCGTGACCGACCGGTTGGAGGATATGGGCAAGGACCTGGGCAAGATGATCTCTGAGATCAACGACATTTCGGGCTCGCTCAACAAGGGCAACAAGCCTGACGATCCGGTATGTAGCTCTTGTCTGAAGTGACCCTCAACTCTTTGGAACAAGTACTAACCAAAGTGTCGAAACAGCTTAGCCAGGTTGTCCGTGTCCTGAACGGGCACCTCCACCAGCTCAAGTGGATCGACGACAATGCTGCGGCGTTGGAGGCTAAAGTCAAGGCTGCGCAGAAGGCGACTAACAACATGAGCACCAACTACGGTAATCAGGCGAACGATGCAGTTGCCGGCTTTGGGCGATCCTACCTAGGCCGCCGGTAAGGTGATATTCTAAAACCTAGCGGCGCGCATCTGCGGGAAGGTCACTTGTCAAACCCGAAAAGAAGAAAAAAAAAAGGGGGGGGGGGCGCTCTTGCTGGGAATGCGCACAGCCCAGGTTTCCCGTCTATTGACGAGCAACAAGTCCGACCTTCACGAAGCAAAACAATCTGCCTGATAGGCCGTTCATGACCATGGGTGTTTCGAGAGTCATAAACTATCATGCCGCCAGGAGATAATTACATCGTCCAGAAGGACATTTTACCAGCACGGTGACGTCTTTGTATTATATGATCGTGGGACTGGAGATAATGGAGAGGCGTGACGGAGCAGGAAAAACGTTGAGCACAAATACTCCATAGTCATGAGCCCCCTTTTTGAGAGAGGAATTCATCCATAGAAGTGCAGAGCCGTGTGCGACACACTTTACCAGAACCACAGAATTGACGCGATTTTATGTACAGTGGTGCGAACTATGAGGTACGCAGGAGACGAGATTCGATCATAATGAGAACTAATCGGTAGTATGTGCCTCTGTCCCCAAAATTCCCACGTCCACGTACCACCCATCGTTATAGCCACGATTTCGCTCCCGTTGATTGTCGCGCAAACCTTTTCCCAAGCAACAATGCTTCCAGTTTTACACGGCATGGACGTGGATCCCAGTACCCATCAACATACGTCGTCGCTTTAGTTGTGCTCGCCGCCCTGGTCCTTGGTGATCTCGTTACTGCAGAATCCGCCCAGTCAGTCTCACGCGCACACAGAGAGCCAGCCAGCCAGCCGGGCAAGGATGACGAATAATAAGAAGAAAAAATGGCCGGGGAGAAGCTGTGGTGAATTCACACGTACATATGGGCCTCGAGCTGCTTCAGATGGGCCTGCTGCTCGGCCAGCTTCTTCTTGAGCTCCAGGAGCTTCTCCTTCTCGCGCTGGCGGATCGCGTAGTCCTCGTTGGCCTTCTCGCGCTTCTGGAAGGCGTCACTGTTATCCCGGGAGGGAGGATGTCAGCAGCATGATCTTTCTCTTCATGTCTCGTGGTAGGATTCGGGTATGTGGCGGGGAGAGCGGTAGACAGAGGGGGTTGGCCGGATCACTCCGCACTCTCTTGTCTTTTTTTTCCCGAGGGGAAGAAGAACCCAAGACAAGGGGCACTTTTGTCACCACCCTCACGCCCGCAGATAGCCCAGCCCGGTCAGGCCCTTTGACCACCGTGCCGAAGACTCAAGACCCGGAACGCCGGGGAAGCACGGCGCGGAAGCTCCGGGTAGCTTCCATGACAAAGAGCGCCCAATGGCCATGGCGGAGGAGGAAGAGGGGGGGTAGGAAGTTGGAATAGGGGACGAAAGAGACTTACGCCTGGCTCAGGCCCTTGGGGGGCGCACCGGTGTCGCCTTCGGCCATGGCGCGGGCGGACACGGAGAATGCTCGCGACGAGGAGATGGCCGGGCGGGTGAGCTTGGTGAGGGATTGACGGAGCATTTTGGATGGTATGCGAAAAGAAAAATCCAAGAAAGGAAGAGAGGAGAGAGAGAGAAAGAGGAGAGGTTGGATGGCGTCTAGACTTGGGACGTCCTGATAGCTAGCACAGGCCGTGGGAGGTGAGGAGTTAGTAGTGGTATGACGTGGGGGGGGGGGAGTTCATACACAGCTTTCAAACCTCAATTGGCACCTGATGTGGGAGTGTGGTGTGAGACTTTACAAGCTTGTCCAAGCTCCAGACGGGTGGAGGGAAGGAGGGATGGGTGCGGCGGCGGACCAATGACGGAATATCTCGGCAGCCTTAGAAGGCAGAATGGGTAGATTGGTGCCCCATCCGTCAGGCCCTAGGGGAAGCGGCATGGCGAGTCTGGCACGTCTGGGTTTTGTTTGGGTGGTGACAGGGGGCCCAAGATGGGTCTCCGAGATGGGGCAGCCAATCATTCTACATGAATACCTGGAAGAAGAGACAGGCCTCAGGGGAGTCGAGGTCATAATTCTGGTCTGTATCTCTCTACCTTGCAATGGGAGGACATGGCTGTAACCGTTCCTCCATGATCAACATCAGCTCAAGGGTTTTCGATGTATGTATGCATATCTATCTCCAGGGCTGTGCCCCATCTGTTGGATTCCGCCTCTGAAGGGAGGATTCGAGGCGGGACAGGTGCACAATACACCGCCGACTGCATCGAGCCTGGACTCTACGACTCATAGGTAAACCACATCAAGAAAAGAAAGAAAGAAAAAAAATCATAGGATCAAGCATGTGAAGTCCTGTCGCGGTCGGGAAACGGCAGAAAACAAGGCGGGCTGGTCCCACAGATGCCGCTGGAATAGCACTTTTACCGGCTCACATTGGTGGTTTGCACAGGGAGCCGACCGCTTTTCAGATGGGGGGCCACAGACAATAAGCGCCTTGTTTGCAATGACCCTTTGGGAGGACCTATAGTAAGCTAAGGCAAATAGGCAGCCAAAAGGGCTGCATGAAGATGAACAGTAAAAATGGTGTGATGCGCCTAAATCACCTTTGAAGCAGATGGGTTGCCCCTTGGTTCTGGGACTGGCTGGGTTAGCAGGGCAGATCTCTTCTTCCGCCTCTGAAGGGATGGGATGCAGCAGATGCAATCTACTGTTCTGGAATAGAAGAAGTAGTAGAGTAGTAACCTCAACAGAAAATTTTCAACAAGATTGCAGGTAGGAAGTCTATTCCCCTCCCCCCCTTCCTTGTAACGCATGATTGACCATCACATGCGGGCTTGCTGAGGACTCACTCACAAGGGCTGCTGCTACTCAGGCGCATATGTCTTTTTTTGGAGTGCAGGAGGACCGCTGGAGTACCAAGAGCAGGCACCCACTAGCTGGTGCTGGTTGTAGTGCATGAGATCACAGCAAGCCTTTCCGCCGCCAATTTCCTGCACCACCCTGTCTCTGCCCGTGTGCCACTAGGCACTTAGGTACCCTTTCCCATCCGCCAGCCCAACACCGCCTTGGACACACCCCTCGCTGAATATCCCCCCCCCCCCCAAACAACCTCAACACTCCACTTTCCAACGTGCGATACTTTTCTTTCCTCAAAACTACAACAAACGCAATTTACATCGTGATCTTCTTCACTTCTCAGCACACAACCTTTCCACAATCACCAAACCAGTCCAACATTCTTCTTTCTTGTCAATCAGGTCAGTCTAGCGCATCCTCAACCACAAAACCTCCCTCCCTAGAGCACCAGAAGCCCCCCTCCCCCCCCACTGTGACATCCAGCTTGTCGCAATGTGAGAGATACCTTGCCATACTGCTGCCGCTGCCGTCATCATGATCCTCATCAACAACGCCCTTGCCCTATCCCCCCCCTTCAACACGCGTCAAGTCCTCTCCAGGCTGTGCGCAAGGCTACTCCAGTTCACACAGCACCCCCATGCTGGATGATCAGGCTGCCTCAGCCTGAGGCCGGCACCTGGGCTCACTGTGGTCGCCCACGCGCGAACCCCACTGTTGGGCGGGGAGCCTCCTTTTAGTCATGAAGTCAGCGAGGCGCAACAACACTGCAGCCTCCATCCCTTCGATAACGTGTTCAACCCATTGATCCCATCCCGTCACCATCACTGATCCCTCCACCACCGTCCTCCGTTTTCACCAGCGCCCATCTCTTTTCGCGAGCTCGCTCCCAGCACCCTGCTTTCTCCCTTCGTCTTGAGCTAATCCAATCCGCCCACCCGCCCCCTTTACTAGACTTCCAATCGGTCAAAATGGGTCACGAAGACGCCGTCTACCTGGCCAAGCTCGCCGAGCAGGCCGAGCGCTACGAGGGTACGTGCCTGCAATCCTATCGCGACTCGATGACCGCCGCGCTGATGTTTGTTTGTTTTGTTCTCTCCCGCCTACAGAAATGGTGGAGAACATGAAGATTGTCGCCTCCGAGGACCGTGACCTGACCGTCGAGGAGCGCAACCTCCTGTCCGTCGCCTACAAGAACGTCATCGGTGCCCGCCGTGCCTCCTGGCGCATCGTTACCTCGATCGAGCAGAAGGAGGAGTCCAAGGGCAACAGCACTCAGGTCGGCCTGATCAAGGAGTACCGCCAGAAGATCGAGGCCGAACTTGCCAAGATCTGCGAGGACATCCTCGAGGTTCTCGACCAGCACCTGATCCCCTCCGCCAAGACCGGCGAGTCCAAGGTCTTCTACCACAAGATGTAAGAAAAGCCCCGCGCGAGAAACGGCGACACGCACATGACAACGAGGACCCGAAAATACTGACCACCTGGGTAACAGGAAGGGTGACTACCACCGCTACCTGGCCGAGTTCGCCATTGGCGACAAGCGCAAGGACTCAGCCGACAAGTCGCTCGACGCCTACAAGGCCGCCACCGAGGTTGCCCAGACCGAGCTGCCTCCCACCCACCCCATCCGCCTGGGTCTCGCCCTGAACTTCTCTGTCTTCTACTACGAGATCCTGAACGCTCCCGACCAGGCGTGCCACCTTGCCAAGCAGGCATTCGACGATGCCATTGCTGGTGAGTTTTGGGTCCTTGACGGGGTCCTTGATATGGCGCTTTGTATATGGGAGATTGGACACTGACGGTGCTTTTACCTGCAGAGCTCGACACCCTGTCGGAGGAGAGCTACAAGGACTCTACCCTCATCATGCAGCTCCTGCGTGACAACCTGGTGAGTGACTACTGGCCCTATTTCCCCCGTCTATCTACGAGGTAGTGTCTTCTAACAGATCCTCCCCCCAGACGCTCTGGACCTCGTCCGATGCCGAGGCTGCCCCTGCATCGAATGCTGCCGAGGCCAGCTCCACCGCCGCCACCGCCGGTACTGAGGAGAAGGCCGCAGAGCCTGCTGCTGAGGAGCCCAAGGCCGAGTAAGGCGATGCAGTTTCCCCTTCTTCTGTCGTGACCGGACTGGTTTACAATGGTTGATCCCCCCGGGAGGAGTCATCGGAGTGCGGTTTCGGAGAAATCAATAGCAATGAGGCATGGGTTACTCAAGCAAATACAAAGACGGACGGGCGATTTTCAGGTCATCCACAACAGGGCTAAAAGGCATTTTGGAGTTTGTTCTCTACAAATTGCTCTAATTTAGACTCTAATGAGGAGGGGACTGGTCATCGTCTGGACAATAAACTGAACTACTGACTTTACTCGGATTTCCATGTTTATGGTTCTGTTTTTGCTCTTTTTTTTTTGTTCATTTTCTTTTTTTTCATGACTTCCTCTCATGCCACTCAGACTACTACTTTAGGCAGTCTCAGTTAGTTCATGGGGAAATGGGTATCTCTTGAGTGTGTGCAATATTTGTCTCCATCATAATGCCTTTGAGAGAACCGTTGTGAAGTCTCGCATTGAACTCTTATATCACCACCACCACCACCGGCCTCGGTTTGAAGTGGTATGGTAGCATCCAGTATAAGATGCGTGACCTCCGCTGGAATCCATGCCCTCTCCCGCGCTCTCTAGCCAACGGGCATCTCCCGTCATCCTGGCCCGCCCCGGCCCTCCTCCTCCTCTTCCTCAACAACAGCAAAGCAAACCCTCAACCAGAGGCTACAGTCCTGACATCCCACAATCAATTCGCCAAGATCCCCCGCCTCCTCCAGATCAGCCTCTCCAAACAGGTAGCCCCGCTCGTTGCCGCACCTGCACGGCCTGAACCACTCCACGTCCCCGGTGCGCTCCGATGTGGTGGAGTTCAGGTCGTCGAGGTCGACGGCCTCGATGCCCGTCTGGAAGGTCGACCGGGTCTGGTGGCTCCGGCTGGCTGTGATCCTGAGGTGGGCGTCGTACTCGGACCGCAGCGCCGGTGAGGAGAGGGTTGCGTAGGCGGTGGTGATCTGGTCGACCGTATAGGTTGGCTGGTGGTGGTGTTGCTGTTGTTGTTGTTGTGGGGAGGGGGCGGTGGGTGAGGACAACAGGGATGGGTTGGCGGGCTTCTTGGTGCTGAGCGCGGCTGCTGGTGCCTTGTCCGGGTGGTGCCGCAGGAGGGCCCGGTGGTAGGCTTGTTTTATTACGGGGAGGACCTGTTCGCGGGACGAGTCATCCAGGAGGGTCTGGGGGAGAGACAGGACCTCATAGTGGGTTGGCTCTGTCGTCATATTTGCTGGAGATGTTGGTGATGGTGGCGGCACATGGTGTTGCGTTGTGTGGTGTTGGCGGCGGCGGCGGCGGCGGCGGTGGTGATGGTGATGGTTGAGGAGGCCGGGCAGGTTTGGGGATGGGAGAATTTTCTACGGTTATGTACAAAGGGGTGCCGGTGAGTTGGGTACTTGATGAGTCACGTGCTAGTCTGGTCTCTTAAGAGAGAACCATCGAGTACATACAGACCGTGCTTATTAGATAGCCTGAGTCTTGAAAGGGATACGAAGAGCAGGGTGATGGGAAGAGGTGGTGTGGGTGCTGAGGAAGAGACGCTCTATGCGTGGTGGACGCATAATACTGCGATACATGCGGTGGCTCTCATAGCTCCAGGCTGACGCGCAATGCCTACGAGCCTTCATGCGCACCTTGGCAAGCTTCCGGACGGCGATGTCCCCAGAAATTCAGCTCCGGTATCCATTATTGATGGAGTTCGTGACAACATATCGTTCTTGGTGTAATGATTGGTTTTTGTTCTTCTTTTTTATTTTTGTATACATATTTGTACAGGTACTGTAGAAGCAGCCCATCGTGATGGTGTGGCAGCTTATTTGGGCCACCTGGTCCAGTTCTTCCGACCAACCTGTAAGGACAATTAGCACAGCCCACAACCGTAAAGAATCATATCACTTGGACTTACCGCCTTCCATTCCCTGATGAGCGCTGGCATCTTGAGCATAGCCTCTCTCCTCTTGTCCATCCTGCAGAATCACACACGGTCAGCACAAGCCCCGCACGCAGCCCTCCCCAATTCCGGACGGAGAAGAAAAAAAGAAAGCAACATACTTGGCAGCCAACTGTCTCTCGTGGATATGTCCCTTGACCTTCTGTCCCACACCTGTTCCCTTGCCCCTCCAGCCGTACTCGACCCTCTTGGCCAGCCTGACCTCGGTCATCTTGCTCGTGTGCGGCAGAAGCTCCTCGACGCCGTGCTCGCGCGCCATCTTGACAAGGTTCGCCTGCCGTCGTAGCGAGTACACAGGGTTGTGGAGGAGTCCTGTCGCCGGGTGCCTCTGCGACTGGAACGGGTTCGCCGTGTCGAGCTGGTACCCCGTCTGCGGCCGGCCCCTCTGGCGAGGCGAGAGCATGGCCTCGGACGGGTAGCGGGCCAGGAAGCGCTGGAGCTGGGCCGGAAGCGTCTTGGCCAGAGAGATGTACTTCTCCCTTAAAGGGGTTGCTGTGGAGGCCATATTGAGGTGAGTGTGCCGGCCTCCTACCTCTTTGGAGATTGTCTGGCAAGGTCGTGGGGGAGGGTCGAAGAGAAGGGGGGTTCCTTTTGGTCGAGATGCGTCGTGGTGATGGCGGCTCTCAAAATTCGGAGGGCAAAAGCAGCCGTTGGCGGCAGGCAACGATAAGCGCACGGACCATGCAGTCAGTAGATACTTAGCTCATGATCGCTTCGAGTCGAGAAAGTATTTCCATCATCATCCCCGGATTTCCATTTTGAAATTAGAGTGTTTCCTCTTGCCTCCCGACCACACTCTCCACAGTCAACTCCCTCCTGATCACCTCACTCACAAGAGAGGTCCTATAGACGTGTTTCGCACGCCGGAAGATCAAAAGGCCCTCCTCCCCTCTCCGACACTTCTCCCACCTGCGAACCGTCGCCATGAACGGCACCACCAAAAAGAGACCTCTGGATCTAGAGGAACTGATCCGGAAGAAGAAGGAGGCTGATGCGGCGGCGGCAAAACCCAAGTTCCTGACAAAGGCAATGAGAGAGAAGCTGGCGGCACAGAAAGCAGCAGAAGAGAAGGTCAAAGACGAAGAGCAGGAGCGCAAGAGAAGGCAAGATCTGGAGAAAGCCAACAGAGACTTCACTTCTCGACTATATCAACGAGATTCCACGTCCAGCATACCGACAGGCCCGAAGGCTATGCGCCAGAACGGTGTACCGAACGGTGCCCAGGTGAACGGAGAGAGGGGCGGCAGGGAAGGTGGCTCGAAGAAAGGTGTCAACGGCAACGGGAAGAGGAACCTGGAGGATGACGAGGCCGAGCTCCTCAAGCAGCGGTATCTCGGACCAGAAGTCAACAAGAGCACATTCTCGGCGCAGAAGAAGAGGCGGCGGACGACAGAGAAGAAGTTCAACTTCGACTGGGATGCGTCTGAAGACACAAGCAAAGACTACGACCCTATATATGCCCAGCAGGCATCCGCAATCATCGGTGCAGGCCGGCTGGCCGGCTTCGGCGAGGAGGCGGAGGAGGAGGCAGCAAAGCGGTATGCTCGTGGTATGGAGGCACGGGACCCCGTCAACGGCAGGCAGCGAGCCAGGGAGTACCTCGAGCAGTTCTATCGTGGGCAAGAGGCGCGAGCCAAGAGGAATACTCTTGGGAAGCACTGGTCCGATAAGAGCCTCGAGGAGATGCGTGAAAGGGACTGGCGAATCTTCAAAGAGGACTTTGGAATTGCGACAAAGGGTGGCCTGATACCGAATCCCATGCGGAACTGGGACGAGTCCAACCTCCCCGCGCGGTTGATGGACGTGGTGCATTCAGTGGGCTACAATGAGCCGACACCTATCCAGAGAGCCGCCATCCCCATTGCCTTGCAAGCGCGTGACCTGATCGGTGTGGCCGTCACAGGTTCCGGAAAGACAGCGGCATTCCTCCTACCGTTATTGGTGTACATCTCTGGCCTACCAATGTTGGATGAGTACAACAAGGCAGATGGCCCGTACGCTCTGATCCTGGCACCAACGCGTGAGCTGGCCCAGCAGATCGAGAGCGAGGCAAAGAAGTTTGCGACACCACTGGGCTTTACTTGCGTCAGTATCGTCGGTGGTCATTCTCTCGAAGAGCAAGCTTTCAACCTCAGGAACGGTGCCGAGATCATCGTGGCGACCCCAGGTCGTCTCGTTGACTGTATCGAGCGACGCCTCTTGGTCCTGCAGCAGTGCTGCTATATCATCATGGACGAGGCAGATCGGATGATCGATCTTGGTTTCGAGGAATCCCTGAATAAGATCCTCGAAGCCCTTCCCGTTACAAACGAGAAGCCGGACACGGAGGAAGCAGAGAATGCTCAGCTTATGAGCAAGTATCTGGGCAGCAAGGACCGATACAGACAGACAATGATGTACACGGCCACGATGCCGCCGCTGGTCGAGAAGATCGCCAAGAAATACCTACGGCGCCCGGCTATCGTGACGATTGGAAACGCAGGTGAGGCCGTGGACACGGTCGAGCAGCGGGTCGAGTTCATCAACGGGGAGGACAAGCGCAAGAAGCGGCTGGCGGAGATCCTCCAGTCGAACCAGTTCGCCCCGCCCATCATCGTGTTTGTCAACATCAAGCGGAACTGCGACACTGTGGCGCGCGACATCAAGCGGCTCGGGTTCAGCGTCGTCACGCTCCACGGCAGCAAAGACCAGAAGCAGAGAGAGGCCGCGCTGGCATCCCTGCGCAGCGGCGAGACAGATATTCTGGTGGCCACAGATCTTGCCGGTCGTGGTATCGATGTCCCCGACGTGTCGCTTGTCATCAACTTCAACATGGCGCACAGCATCGAGTCGTATACCCACCGTGTCGGTCGTACGGGTCGTGCCGGCAAGAGCGGTGTGGCTATCACATTCTTGGGCAGCGAGGACGCGGATGTCATGTATGACCTGAAGCAGATGATTGCCAAGTCGAGCATCTCGAAGGTGCCGGAGGAGCTGAGAAGGCATGAAGCCGCGCAGTCCAAGCCTGTCAAGGGGAGGAAGACGATATTGAATTAGGAGGCGCTGGGTTTACGTGAACCAAATTGGCCCATAGCAGGGAGAATAGCAAATGAACAAAAACAAAAAAAAAATTGATCACAACAGCCAAGCGGAGAATGGCGCGGGATCGACTAGAACCACGTGGGATAGATAAATAGCAGCACTTCATTTGCTCATGTCCAGTGGGAGCAACAGGGTACCCAGGGACATCGAGTTGACCCTCGTATTGTACTCTTGCCCTTTTTTTTCTCTTTCTTTCCTCTCTTTCCTGCTGCATAAGACAAGTCACCACCACCGCCGCTCTACCCATTCAAAAGACGGGAAAGGTATTCGCCTGGGCTCAAAGGCTCATCTTATACTATGTACATAATTAGCTGCCTTGCAACAAGAGACTGGATTCTCTCGTCATCGTGTTAGGCCCCGCAGGCTTCGGATCTGATAACTTTAAAGATTTTTTTATCAGATCCGAAATTTTTCTTGCATTAGCGAGGGGGGCCCCTTCAAATCCACATAGCTCCGACCCCAGCATCATGATCAAATTGTTGACAGACGGCTTGGCTCCGTCTTTTCTCGGATTTATGTGTCGTAACAACGTGTGTTCCTGGTCTCTTCTGCCTCGTTGTTACGCAATGCGCCCTCAAGTGCCCCGCCTGGTCTCGGTTGTAGCCTCGAGTGGTATTTATTAGCGACGGCCGAGAGACCCGCGCCAAGCACTCTGGACCTTGTCAACCTCGCGCGGCCTATGATCAGAATTACCCCTCCTAACCTGTCTTTCATTACAACCTCCAAAGCGCCTCGGTCGCCCACAATTCTTACACCGTCCGGATTCCTCTTTTCTTTTTTTTTTTAGACTATACTTCGCTTCTTCATATAAACCTTCTTCCTAGTCCAAAGGCGCATGCGGCAAGCAGGGCTGGGTGCTATCACCCAGCTCCTAAAAGCTCTGCCTTCCTTGGTCATAAACGGCCTTTGTTTTTTCTTCCCTGGGGCCTCTCTGACTGCGCATCCGCGCAACCACTTATCGGACCTATATATAACTCGACCCAGCATCCATTGGACGAGCTGCTACTGCTACAGCCCCTCGCTGGGCAGACCGTGACCTCCATCATCTTGCCTGTTCGCCCGAAACCATTATTACATTACCAGTCTTGCGACAGGCTTGCTTGCGACGTCTCGCTCTCCACAATGGCCTCAGTGTCTTCAGACATAGCCATCAGCACATCCCACCCAACGTCTCTGGAGGGTTCTCTAGATGGGAGACGGCGAACAGCAGTCATGGAGTCCCTCGAGGACATTCTCTATGGTTCCGTGCGTCGTTACATTTCCTTCCTCCCCTCCTGCCCATCCCCCAATCTCAGACAGCTTCGCTAACCACCCCAGCGCGCAGATCGCCGGCATAGTCGGCAAGTACATCGAGTACCCCTTCGACACAGTCAAGGTCCGGCTCCAGTCACAACCTGACCACCTCCCCCTGCAATACAAAGGACCACTGGACTGCTTCCGTCAGTCCATACGAGCCGACGGCCTCCTGGGCCTCTACCGCGGGATCAGCGCCCCCCTCGTGGGCGCGGCCCTGGAGAACAGCAGCCTGTTCTTCTTTGAGCGCATAGGCAGGGAGACACTCTACAAGTTCCGGTTCTGTGCCCGCGACCAGCCGATGCCTCTGCCTGCGCTGTGGTTTACGGGCGCCTTCTCGGGCGTGTTCACGTCGTTTGTGCTCACGCCCGTCGAACTCGTCAAGTGCAAGATTCAGGTGCCCGAGGAGGTGGGTAGTGGTGCCGTCAGGAGGGCGCCGCTCAAGCCGGTGGCGGTGATCAAGGACATCTTCCGGCACGACGGTATCATGGGCTTCTGGCACGGGCAGATGGGCACGCTGATCAGAGAAGCCGGCGGGTGCGCGGCGTGGTTCGGGTCCAAGGAGACAACGTCCAAGTTCTTCATGCAGCGCAATCTGAACAAGGCAAAGTCACAGGCCGAAAGAGCTGTGATCTCGGCAAGCCCCCTGCCGTTGTGGCAGCAGGCCGTGGCGGGCGCGTCGGCGGGCGTATCATACAATTTCTTATTCTTCCCTGCCGACACAATCAAGTCACGGATGCAGACGAGCCCGCTGGGAGGAGCGTTTGCGAAGAGGACGTTTGCCGGGGAGACGGCAGCGCTGTGGAGACAAGCCGGCCTCAAGGGCTTCTACAGAGGCTGCGGCATCACCTGCCTGCGGTCGGCGCCCAGCTCGGCTTTCATTTTTATGGTTTACGATGGGCTTAAGAAGTATGTGCCGCTTTCATAAATGGGATACCCTGATACATCATCGCCGTCATTACGAATATAGATCTAGACAAGCTTGGAAGGGAAAGAGAGGGGAAAGGAGGGTGCCTGGAATAGGTACCAGACACGATCTCAGGTCGGGGCGAGAGGAATATGGATGTACATACATGCAACTAGATTATAGAAGGAGGGAGGCATAGAGGAATGAATTTCTGCAGGTCGATTCAGGTGGGCTTAGACAGAAAGACATGTATTGGCATGGCATCGAATTTCAAAAAGACATTTCATACTTGGCTACCTAAGCTAAATTGTGAATGGGGAATTCCTCGTCATTATTGTACAAGACTTGTGTAAGTTTTGCACAAACCAGACACCCTATCGATTCCATCATCATCCGGAACAATCATCCTCGGAACCCTGTGGGCATAGTGAGTGTCCTTGATTTGAAGTGCAACATGTAAACCATTTCTGCTCTCGATAGATCAACAGCGAAACATGGAAGCAAAGCCAGAGGAAACCCAACTTGACAGCGTATTGAAACTCACATGCGGAAGGAAAATGAACGGCACAATCTGATAAGTCACGTTCAGCTCCGTCGGGGCTAACTGGGGAATCACTCAGCCTTGCTCCTCAGGTCCTTTCCCTTGAAATCCCACTCATTCAAGTATCCCGCACCGACGCAGAGATACGTCGCGAAGCTCAGCCATCCAAGATACGGCAGCATCAGATACGAGGCCGTCCTGTCGATGCCCCACCACAACTTGGTGAGGTAGAGGTTTGTGCCCAGCAGAGTGACGATGTCGGCAGTGGCGGCGATGGGCCGCTTGAGGCCAAAGAACAGCGGCATCCAAGCCACGTTCAGGGCTAGCTGGAGGGTGTAGAGAGTCGCCGAGTACTTGGTGGTGCGGATCAGATCAGGGGTGGATGTGACGGCGTTCAGACCGGCGGTGATGGCGCGGTGCGAGGCGTAGCCCATGAGGCCGTACAGGACGGTCCAAGCCGGCCCGAAGACCCAGGGCGGAGGGTGCAGAGGTGGCTGTTTGATAGAGGTCGGCTCATGGGTCGCTCCCTTCTTGGCTATGAATTGATCAGTACATAAGAGGGAGGGGGAGAAAAGAAAAAAGACTATAAAGACCTACGGCTGGTGCTATAGCCTATGCCCGCTCCGAGACTGACAGGAAGTAGGATTGACGCTGCCGGATTGGCAAAGACGCCGTACGGGATTGTGATGGCAGGTAGGAAGGTCGTCATCTTGATGCGCTCAGTGATAATACCTTGCGAAGGGGGGGTGAATCTCAAAAGGTTTTTCTCTTTACAATGTAGAAGGCTTCAGGCTGCTCAGGTGGGTGCTATGGATGAGGAGGAGAAGTCAGGCAACTTTATATGACGACATGCTCAATACAAAACACATGTGCTGCCAGAGGCCTCTACTGGCGTGATTGTAGCTTCCGAAAGTCTCATGTTCTTCAGACGGTTATAAAGGTGCTCTGCACGTCATAATGCACCGAAGATCTGACAGATGAATTATGCGGACCATGCCTGCATGCCTACTATTATTCTTTCCCGATTTGAATTTATGGATTCGTCAGGAAAGAGCGAACACAGAAACGGGTTTCTTTGTTGTGATCCCTGTCAGCTGGTTGCTTATGTAAGTAGATCCAAAGCGCCCGCCGTTTGTCCCCACCAGGTTTCGATACCTTCTTCCCCTTGCCGCGGCGCGCAGTCCACCTCTTGCATTCCAACCACCTCTCCTCATCCTCAAACCAGCTCCGCCTGAGTGGGATACCGCCAGTCTGGCGACCACAACACCACATCAACTTGCACGTTTGATGGAGCAGTTGTGTTTTCTCTAATTGTTCGTTCTACCTTTCCCGTTGAGTTTCGTAACCGTCTCGGACGCGCTTTCTCCTCTCGCTTCCCCCCCCCCTTCTCTCTCTCTCTCAATCGTCGACCAGACGTCTCTACCGACACCCACTGTCGCGTTATCATTTGTTCCTGTGTCATCGCCCTCCCTCCTCCTCAGACTCACGAGCACCTTTTTCCGTTCTCCTACCACCTTCATTGTTTGCTATAGACGGAATCTGTGTTGCTACTCTCAATTGCTACGCCCTCCTCCTGCCACCTCAGACCGCTCTCATTCTTCTTCTCTTTTTTTTTCTTTCTCTTTCTCTTCTTCTTTCTTTCCAAACTGTTCAGCTCAGAATGTTTTCTCTAACGGCAATCATGTCGCCAAACATTAGGCCCTTATTCTTTCAGTACCCGTGCCCACAAGCGCATGATATAACCTGAGCAGAACCGACCAGCCAAACTGCCAGTTGTACCTGTTCTTGCCCCAATTTATCCTCTCAACCGTCGTTCAAGCCGAATCAGGTCAGATAGTCGCCATGGACTACTACAGGGACACTGCACGCTCGCCTGCCGAAAGGGGTTGGGGTCGCGAGGAACCCAGAAGCAAGATGGATAGAGATGATTCCTTCTACAGAGGCAGGTCTCCTGGTGCGTCCTTATTACTCAGTTGCCCTCTGGCCTTGACTTCTCGGACCGCAGTGTTCCGGCTCGGGCTTTTCCGAAACGTCCTTCCTGGAGCTTCATGCAGCTCCTCATCCGTCGCATACATCTGCCTGTATGATTATTTTTCATATACTTACAGTGATTCTACAGGACATGAACGACGCCGCAACCGCTCTCGATCGCCCATGCCAGTTGATCGCTACGAGCCTAGGCGTGCTAGAGATGACTACGTCCCTCGGGAGAGAGGCGATCGTGGAGACAGGGACGACAGGCGTGGCCGCATCCCCTCGCCTCCAGCTAATATCGATCGATATGTCCCCGGACAGCAGGATGCCGCTCCACCGCCGCAGCCTCTGAACAACCCCATCCCTCACCCAATGACGCTCAACTATCAGGTTGGGTTCTCTTATTTCGGCGAGTGGTGGAGAGCCAATGAGAAGATCAAGGAAGAGAAGGAACGCCAGCGCACTGGTCGTCGACGGGAGCCCGAGCGCCCCCGTGCTCCTCGTGAGGTGCAGGAGGAGCGAGAAAAGGAGAAGGTTAAGATCCAGGCCTCCTACGATGCATACAAGGAAGATCTGCAGGCCAAGATGGCCAAGACGTTCGTCTCTCAGCACAAAGAGGAACAGTGGTTCCGCGAGCGCTATGTTCCAGACGTTCGAGATCCAATTCGTGCGCAGCTCAATGAGTTCCGCCGCGGCCAGTACACCCAGTGGGAGGAAGACCTTGAATCCGGTACCTTTGACGACTTTACCTTGGAAGGCATCCCCAAGAGTGAGTCCAACGGCGCGGGTGGAGTCATCGAGAAGGAGGAGGGCGAGGCAACCGCGGCCAACGAAGTGCTTGGGGTGGGAGACTTGGTATCGGCCTCCAACTCCGACATCCGGGATGAGAACCTCTTCCAGCCGACCCTTCTCATCAAGACGATTGCTCCTAGTGTGAGCCGTCAGAATCTGGAGGCGTTTTGCAAAGAGCATCTCGGAGAGGAGGAGGGAGGTTTCAAGTGGCTTTCGCTTAGCGACCCAAATCCGTCCAAACGGTACCACCGAATCGGTTGGATCATGCTCCACCCTGGTGCTGATACTGGAGCGATCATTGATCGTGGCGACGCCAAGGAGGACGACGATGGCGATATCAAAGTTAAGAGCCCCGGCACCGTCGCTCCCTCGACTGCAGAGAAGGCTCTTGAGGCTATCAACAGCAAGACTGTCAAAGATGAGGTCCGCGGCGATTTCGTATGCCACGTTGGTGTCCATAACCCGCCGACCAATCCCAGAAAGAAGGCACTGTGGGATCTGTTCTCATCACCTGAGCGGATTGATAAAGATCTTAATCTTGTCAACCAGCTCGTCAACAAGTTCGAGAGCGATTTCGGCTCGGACTTCAATGCTGTGTTGAAGGTCGAGGAGAAAGTAGACGAGCTCAGAAACTCTGGACGTCTACAGCCTGCAGTCACGTCTCCCACAGTCAAGAAGGAGAAGGTCAAGAAAGAGCGAGCCATCAACCTGGACGAGGCTATGGACGAAGGCGAGGAGCCGGAGATGGAGGATGACGAGGATGAGGAGGATGAGGGAGCCATCGATGACGATGAAGTCGACGATGAAGACATCCTGGTCAAGAAGAAGCAGCTTGACCTGCTCATCGAGTATCTCCGACGCGTCTTCAACTTCTGTTTCTTCTGCGTCTTCGAGAGCGACTCGGTGCACGAGTTGACTCGTAAATGCCCAGGAGGTCACCTTCGCCGCCCCAGAAGCACGCTCTCGTCTTCAGCCAAGGCTGTCGCCCGGGCCAGTGCTCTGGGTGAGCCGTTCCCGAACAAGAAGCGGGCTGACACTGCGGAGCTGGAGGAGGGCGAAACCACCGAGCCTGATCGCAAGTTCCGCAATCCGTTGTCGAAGACTGAACAGCAACTCCAGCGCGCCTACAACTGGGTCAAGACATTTGAGGACAAGATCAAGCAGATTCTGGAACCCGAAGCTGTTGACATTCGTAAGCTAGGCGGTAAGCCTATCGATGATGCTATCAACGAGGAGTTGGCCAAGTTCGTCAAACAGGAGGATGAGCACAAGTACCGATGCAAGGTGCCCGAGTGCGCCAAGCTGTTCAAAGAGGAGCACTTCTGGCGCAAGCATGTGGAGAAGCGCCACCCCGAGTGGCTCGAGGAGCTGAAGAAAGAGGTATGGCTCTCGTTACCATCTCTAGCCCAGTCACAGAGAGTTGACACTGACACCTTGCAGTACGAGCTCATCAACGCATACGTTGTAGACCCCGCTCACATCGCCCCTTCGCGAACGGATGCCAATAGCAATGGTCATTTCCCTCCAGCCAGCGGTCAGACGCCGAGCGGCACGCCTCGTGGCTTCAACCTGCAGCAGTTTGCCATGAACAGCATGATGCCAATGGGCTTCCCTAACATGGCGAACTTCTCGCAGATATTCGCAGCGGGAGCCATGCCAAACAGCGGGAGCTGGAATGCTCCTCCTGGTGGCGACGAGCGTGCCGGCGGCGCCGGTCCTATCCGTCGTGGGGGAGGTTTCGGCAATCCTGGTGGACGGGGTTATAACAACCGCCCCAGTCCCTATGATCGTCCTCGCAACCCCCGCTGGGGCCAAGACAACGGCTTGAGCGGTAACACGATGGGTGGGGGCCGACAGCGTGGTGGTCGCTGGGGAGACGGTGCTGGCGGCGGCGCGGCTGTAGGTCCTCGTGAGGCTATCCAAGGACGCACAATCAAGAGCTACGAGGACCTGGACCAGGTCAGCGGCAGTGGTGGCGGTGAGCTAAACTACTAAGCCGACTCTTCCCCGCCAGTGCGCAGAATGCCTCATCGATAGGCTATCAAGCCTGTCTTCTTCATGATGCAATTCCAGACAACGAGAGCGCAAAATGAACAAGGACACCAGGCGCACATTGAGTATCTGTTCATCTGAGGCTGGTACATACAGCACCAGTGGCAATGAAGAGAGAGAATCATCAAAAGAGGTCATACCAATGCGAGCTGTACAATAGAGAACGACTATGATAGTTTTTTCAGGGCAAGGAATGGGTTTTTTTCTATTTTTGACAGAAATTGAGCTGGTGAATTCAATGCATTCTTTAACTCTCCCTCTCTCTGGAACCTGGCTTGTGAACATACAAGATCCCATGCTCGTGATCCAGTCTATCACAGTACAATCATTGATGGGGTCTCCCTTCTCAAGCCTCATCAGACTAATTAGATAGAAACCAACCTTGCCCGTCAGATGGTTGTCAACGTCTATTGTTTGTACAATTCATGGACAGTTTTTTGTTCTCATAATGCCTATGTCTAAACCATCTCCGCCACACCGGGCCCCCTGGTGCGTGCATCACCGTCTACCTGCTCAGCGCAATATCATCTATCCTCAGGATCATCTTGACAGTTTCAGCCGCCAGCTCGATGGCGCTCGTGCTCACCAGCAGCGGTTGCAGTACGTTCTCCTTGGCGATGTTGGAGTTGACGCCGCCGCTCTTGATACTCACGCCTGCGTTCCTCTCGCCCAGCTCGTGCCGATGCCGCAGGTCCGTCACCACGCGGATCGGGTTCAGCCCTGCGTTCTCGGCCAGCGTCGTCGGGATCACCTCCATCGCATCCGCGAACGCCTTCCAGCAGATGGCCTCGGTGCCGGTCAGCTGGCGTGCCTGCTTGGAGAGCTGGGCGGCGATCTCAATCTCGGGGGCGCCGCCGCCTGCGATCAAGGCCTTCTTCTTGACCAAGCATCGCACCACGCACAGCGCGTCGTGCAGGGAGCGCTCGGCCTCGTCCAGGATCAGGGAGTTGGCGCCGCGAACGACAACGGAGATGGTCTTGCCTGCGGATTTTGTGCCGAGCACCTTCACCATGCGAGAGCCAGAGGACTGGACCTCCTCGACGATATCTGCGCTGCCGAGCTTGGCTTCATCAAAGGAGTCGATGTCTGCGATGGGCTTGCATCCGGTGCTCTTGCAGATGAACTCGACCTCGTCGCGCTCGATGTCCTTGACGACCAGGATGTTGAGCTTGGCGAGGAAGTGCAGGGACAGGTCGTTAACGGCGTCGCGGAGTATAGACTTCTGGATGAGGAGGACATTGCACTTGGCCTTCTTGATCTTCTTGGCCATGTTCAGCAGGTACATGCGCTCCTCCTTGACAATTTTGTCCATCTGTCGGTAGTCATTGACCGAGATGGTGTTCTCCATATCCGGCTTGGGCGGTGACAGCTGGAACTGAATCAGACCGATCCTGGCCTTCTCCATGCGTACTGGGCCGCCGGCATTCTTGATCACGGGCTGGGTGAGCACAAGGCCCTCGACGAGCTCGCTGTCCTCAATTGTACCTCCGACCTTCTTGACTGTCCGGATGTTCTTCAGGTCCACATTGTCCGCCGTCTTGATGTCTATCGTCTTGGTAACACTGTTGACTGCCATGGGACCCAGCAAGTTTGCATACTGTGACACGATCTTGGAGGACAGCGAGGTGTTGGCCGCCTGCAGCAGGGCGGAGGTGTCTGAGAGCGAGATCGGTTGTGACATGTCGTGGAGGACCGCGACTGCGGCGGCAGCAGCTCGTTGGAACGACTCGGATATGACAGACGGGTGAATGCCTTTCGACAGCAGGCGGTCGGCAGCGCCCAGGAGCGCACCACAGATGACGACCACGGAGGTGGTGCCGTCACCGGCTTCGACGTCTTGTGCGTTGGACAAGTTGACCAACATCTTGGCTGTGGGATGAAGCACGGACATACTCTGCAGCATGGTGCTGCCATCGTTTGTAATTATGGTCTCGCCTTTCCCGCTCCGGATCATCTTGTCCATGCCTCGGGGGCCCAAGGAGGTTCTGATCGCGTCGGCAACAGCTGTTCCATATTGTTAGAGGTTCAGTTTGTAGATTTGAGAGGGTTGTATAACGAGAGTACGCGTACCTCTTGCTGCAACAATGTTGGACGACCTGACAGCCATGGGCTTCTCCTTGTTCTGCGACCGATATCAGATGCCAGCTCACCAAAGCTTCGCGCAGCTCTGCAGCTTACCTTGAAGGCACCTCCTCCATTTCCAGTGCTTGTGAAAGCCTCGGCCGTTGCCATCTTGACTTGCGTGGCTGTCTGAATATCTCGCGTGGTCGGAAGAGGGGGTGGGGTGAAGGCCTGGGGAAGGACGTGGTTGTTCAGGCTCTTGTGGTTTATAATTTGGTAAAGCTTCCCAGGCACAGACGCTCTGCCCCTCTGCAAGCGCGACTCCAGGGAATTTTTCGAGCGTTGCTCTGCCTGCCCGCTATCCTAACGTGGGGCCGCCAGCACTTAGTACGTACATTGTACCCCAACCAAAAAACAGTGCTGTACCATAGCAGGTAGCTTGGCCCCCCTAACTTAGGCTAGACCCAGTCAAGCCTCAAAGCAGGCAGGGGCCCAGTGTCTGTTCAGAAGCTCCAGCAGGCAACTTCTGATTACGATACCAGACAGCCGCCGTTCCGCTAACTGGACCTCCGTCACCAACGTTAAAACACCTTGCCCTCTCTCTCTCTCTATCCCAACGACACGACAACCCACAAGCCTCGCGACCGCAAAGCCTTACCATTCCACTCTCATCTTCTCGAACTGCACTCTATCTTCCCCAACCCATCTAACCTACAGCCCACCCCGGGGCCGTTGAGGATCCCCGACGTCAGTCAATATGGTCAGTACCCGCTCCTGTTGTTGGCCCGCGGTCGATGGCAAGTACTCGTGCTGACAGACAACCAGCCTTCTGCCACAGGTTCCAGCTGGGAGAAGTACCAAAAGAACTACGCGGACGATGAGATAGAAGAGAAGAAGATCACCCCTCTTACCGATGAGTCTGTACCCAACATGTACGATAGGAAAACATGACGGTATCATGTTGACAGTGGCTATAGGGATATCCAGGTCCTCAAGACCTACGGCGCTGCGCCGTACGGTGCCGCCATCAAGAAGCTGGAGCAACAAATAAAAGAGCGGCAACAAAGCGTGGATGAGAAGATTGGAGTCAAAGTATGGAGATCCCCTTTTCTTTGGTCAAGCTCAACCCTGACTGAGCTGACTTTGGTGTCCAGGAATCAGATACCGGTCTTGCACCACCACACCTCTGGGACGTACCAGCCGATCGTCAACGAATGTCGGAAGAGCAACCGCTTCAGGTAGCGCGGTGCACAAAGATCATTCCGGATGAGAAGGATGACTCCAAGAGCAAGTACGTGATCAACGTCAAGCAGATCGCCAAGTTCGTTGTACAGCTTGGCGAGCGCGTGTCCCCCACCGACATCGAAGAGGGCATGCGCGTTGGCGTCGACCGCAATAAGTACCAGATCATGCTTCCCCTACCGCCCAAGATCGACGCCTCGGTAACGATGATGACGGTCGAGGAGAAGCCAGATGTCACCTATGGTGACGTGGGTGGTTGCAAAGAGCAGGTCGAGAAGCTGCGTGAGGTCGTCGAGATGCCCCTTCTCTCTCCAGAGCGCTTCGTCAACCTCGGCATCGACCCGCCCAAGGGAGCGCTGCTATACGGACCTCCCGGTACTGGCAAGACGCTCTGTGCGCGTGCCGTTGCCAACCGGACGGATGCCACTTTCATTCGTGTCATCGGTTCCGAGCTGGTGCAGAAATACGTTGGCGAGGGTGCACGTATGGTGCGTGAGCTTTTCGAGATGGCACGTACCAAGAAGGCCTGCATCATCTTCTTCGACGAAATTGATGCTATCGGCGGCGCGCGTTTCGACGACGGTGCCGGCGGCGACAATGAGGTGCAGCGGACCATGCTGGAGCTCATCACCCAGCTGGACGGCTTCGACGCCAGAGGCAATATCAAGGTCATGTTTGCAACCAACAGGCCGTCCACGCTCGACCCAGCCCTAATGCGTCCCGGCCGTATCGATCGTAAGATCGAGTTCTCGCTCCCGGATCTCGATGGCCGTGCCAATATTCTGCGCATCCACGCCAAGAGCATGTCAGTCGAGCGAGACATCCGGTGGGAGCTGATCTCCCGACTGTGCCCGAACGCCACAGGTGCCGAGTTGCGCAGTGTGTGCACGGAAGCTGGCATGTTTGCCATTCGCGCGAGAAGGAAGGTGGCAACGGAGAAGGACTTCCTGAGTGCGGTGGAGAAGGTCATCAAGGGCAACCTTAAGTTCAACTCGACTGCTTCGTACATGCAGTATAACTAGATGGCTTTTTCTTCGTACATTTTCCGAGGCAATAGAGCAAAAAGCGGCAGGCAATGCTCTGTATGTACAAGTATGGGTTACGGAGTTGCTAGACAGCATGACATTGGACGGCATAAAGACGTTTTCTGCTATCTGACGAGTTTGACAAACCTGATTCTCTACATGGTCTTCTCCCTGTGTATGTCCATCCTTCATTACGGAACAAATAGCAACAACGTTGACGTCTATATCCAAGCATGTCACCCCAAATCAAAGTATGCAAAGTGTCGCTCATTAGAAAGTGTTGCCTATTGGTTATTCTCAGTATATATCGGCTAGTTCAGACACAAGAGTAAGCCTCTTTAGGTGATGACCACTCGTAAGATGATAATACACGCATGTAAATGGGGTATTGATAATGCTATATGCCTGTTGTCTTTGCTCATGATAATGCCTTTTTGAGGTATGATTCATCAGTGTGTCTCATACTCATCCCTGGCCAGCCAGTATGAACGCCATGAATGCCTTTCCCCATGTAATTAAATGCTGTTCCAAAAAAAAAAAAATCCAAAAAAAAAACCCCCCCGATATGAATGTCCCCTTTGCTGTTCTCCCCCTCTTATGATCCCATCGCGAGGTGATACCTCTGTTACCTTCCACGACAGCAAACACGTAGCAATAGCTCACGCCTATAAGTCTCGCAAGAAAGAAAAAAAATCTTTGGAGATCGGGCGGGAGTGATCGTGGCTGGCAACCTCAAAAATCTCCGTCCCTTATGTCCCGAGGCAGCCCAGGCAGATGACTTCCCCCTCAATTCCTTCCTCTACGCAGCACTGGCTGCAGATTCTCCCACGATGGCCTCTGCCCCCAGCTTGTCCCCAGGTTCTGACCCGTTTTGTCGGATGCTGCAGTGCATCAGAGTACACCCCTCCCGTCCAGGGGGCATCTTCCATGGGGAAGGACCGGTCAAACCCGCCCTGGTGGTTGTCCCTCTTAGCGTCAGCTCTGCCCTCCTCATGGTCGTCCTTCATGAGGTTGTCATCGTTCTCGTCGTGTGTTGTTGTTGTTGTTGTTGTTGCTGCCGTGGTGGGTGTTAGTAAGGCGGAAGCATCCCTCCATCCTAAACACACCCGGATGCAGACATAGCATGTACGCTCGCCGCAGCCCTCGCAATCGGCGAATGAGTCGAGCTCCGTCTTCTTTGTGGGCCTGCGGTGGCAGATGTGGCAGGGGCTGAGGTTGGTAGGCGCAGCAGCAACCTTGGGAGAAGGGGAGTGTTTGGTCGAGGCAGCGGATAGGGAGCGGTGTTGACGGCAGCTCGGCGTCAGGGGTGCCTGCCGCTGGTCCTCGTCGGTATGCCACTCGTTGCTGGTGGGGGCCGTCGTCATGCGTATCTTCTTGGAGAGAGGGCTCAGGATAGAGATCGGCTTCCTGGGCGAGGAGCCATGTTGCTGGTGCTGGTGCTGGTGGTCATGCGGGTAGCGATCATGGAAGCCCTGCGGGCTGAGAAGGGTGTCAGCTGGTAGGGTCATGAAGATGTCAACGGCAGGAGCCTCGTCGACGTACATGGCGAGATGAAGGTCTCCCTCGATATCGGCCTCGTCCCGTCGTCTTTTCCGTGAGAAAGACTGGGTGAGGGAAGGCATCGTGGTGGCGGCTCGGGCTGTTTACCGCACGGCTGCTGAGGTCGAGCGCTTAGGGCTCTTGATTCTGTCCCAGGTAGGTTCAGTCCCCCCCTCCCAGTGCGATGGCGAGCGGGAAGTTCTCAAGATGTGACCCGGCCAGAAGTTTCCTGCAGGAAGGGATAGGCGTGAGATTTTCGAAAGGACTGGTTTAATGGCCCGAGGACATCGGATATAGTCGAAGGATTGGCAGGGCTGCAGAAGCAAGCGAGTGAAGGGAGGAGGAGGCACGAGCTGAGGTTGGGCGCAGATTACTGCTGCTGGACCTGGCGGCGAATCGTTATAGTGCATACAGCTTATCACTGATACTGTAGGCCGACACTAAACTTGCAACCTAGCACCACTACAGAAAATGTGCTGAGAGTTACCTGTTTCCAATGGGAAGTAATCCCAATTCACCTTATTCCCCCTATTTTCTCTGCACACACACGGGATAGCCAATATTTTCCGGCGAGAGTCGTGTTCTCCCCAAAGGCATTTTCAAGCGAGTCTGTCACAACTCAATTCGAGACAGCGGTTCATTACTTTGAACGGTGCAATGAAACCACGAACAATTTCCCGGCTAGACCTGCTGTACGGCTCAGGGGCCGGCAGCCCGGCACCGTTCTACCTACTCATCCTGCTATTGTATACCTGCTTGATGTGACGAGGACAAGAGGTGTGTAAGCTTGCGACCACCTGCTAATATTTGACAAATCTCCCTGTGACTAATTTCCCGCTGCGTGGAAATCGATCCACCGTGCCTGCTCGAATGTCCTACACGAGGTGTGACCCCCTCGATAACTTCATTCCCAACGCGACAAGATGGGTTGCATTGAACCCGATGATCTTGGAATCGATGATCGTGGACGAGGAAATACGTATGTATCTTGCGTGGAGTTTCCGCGGCACATCCGCTTTGGGGGGGCAACACTGGTCGAGAAGATACATTGCGAACCCACCCGCCACGGACTATCCGCGGCCGCCATGATCACGATCGTTTGCATATGCGGGTTGTGCGGGTTTCCGTGGTAGTTGCTCACGCAGCGTCCAGCTTCTCGATACTACAAGCCTCTTGTGATCAAGTAGATGTGACAGCCTCGCGACGCGAGTTTGGAGCGGGGATGGACGGAAACATTTCGACTTCAGCAAGGCCCCTAAAGCCCTCATTCGAGATGTCGAAACAGTATAAATTTGGAGTTTCCCTCGAGCAAGACGTTTCCAGACGGACCTTGGACTCATCTCCTTCAGTAAATAAGACGAGATTGCCCGCCCACTCCAAGTTGTTGCGCCAGATCCCAATACCAAAATCTATTCTCTACTCAGTCTATCTCAGGTGCTTTACTCCCAGGTATCATGGCTTTCAAATTCAGCGAGGACGAGGCGTTCCACTTCGAGGTCATCCGCGCCCTTGGCCTAAGTGCATAGTGAGCCCACCTGCCCAGGTAGACCTTGTGCTGCCAACAGTCGACTAACAAGTCTCCCAGTGGTGGCAGTGATGTGAGCGAGGTGCTCTACACCATTCCTCAGATCAAGATCGGAGACTATGAATCCTGTGAGTGGTCACCTTCAGCGAGCATAAGCCTTCAGCTTGAAGCACCAAGGACCAGACGTTTTGCTGATATGAAACCAAAGGGGTCGCTGCCTGGTCCAAGAGGGCAGAGAGGACTCTTGAGAACGCCAACAAGGCCAAGAATCCTGTTTCGATCCGAGACCACCTCTTTCGAGCCGCGACCTATTTTCGCACGGCCGAGTTCTACCTCCACGGCAACTGGGAGGATCCTCGCATCAACGAGCTGTGGCAGAAGAATGTCGACTGCTTTTCCAAGGCCATCGCCTTACTCCCGGTTCCTGGAGAGAAGAAGGTTCTGTCAGCAGATGGTTTCCAGGTCCCCATCTATTGGTTCAGGCCGAGCCCTGATGACAGCGTAAAGAGGCCTACGCTCATTCTCTTCAGTATGTGAAATCTCATCTTTTCAACCTCTCCTTCAGATAAAACGGGCTTCCCTTTTTGTGAAGTCCTGGGCGCTGCCCCAAGAGCTTTGAACTTCTGATCTGTAATCAGGGTTGCTGCTTTCAAAAGCTCCCGATTATGTGAGACGCCTCACGAGAAAGAGTACTTGGTGGTTACTAACACTGCTCTTCAATAGTCGGCTTTGATTCCGGTCCAGAGGAGATGCTCCATATGCACGGCTTCGCAGCCCTGGAACGCGGCTACAACGTCGTCTGTCTGGAAGGACCGGGCCAGGGCTCCGTCCGACGTGGGCAGGGCCTGGGCTTCACCCACGAATGGGAGAAGGTCGTCACACCAGTGGTCGACTTTCTTGAGACGCTGCTCGGCGTAGACAAGACCAAGATTGCCCTTTCCGGCTTGTCTATGGGCGGCTTCCTCAGCGCCAGGGCGGCTGCCTTCGAACACCGCATCGCGGCGCTGATCTGCGATGACGCCGTCCACGATTTCGACGACTTCAGCGAGTCGTCGTACCTTGAGAAGTTCAGCATCAAGGACGATCCAAAGAGCATCCAGGATTTCATCAACGATGCCAGCCAGCCTATGGGTCCCCGTTGGTTGGTCGCTCATGGGATGTGGTCCTACAAAGTCAACACTTTGGCGGACCTAGGGAAAGGCTGGGCCAAGATGTCCATGGCTGGCTTGACAGACAAGATTCAGTGCCCTGTGTTCCTTGCAGACGCTGTTGGCGACATGTTCTTCAAGGACGGTGGTCATGCTCAGAAGATGGCAAAGGGCCTCGGGGACAAGGCTACGGTGTACGAGTTCACGACCGAAGATGGGGCCGACCTGCACTGTCAGGAGGGCGCCCTCAGGTTTTCGAACCAGGTGATGTTTGACTGGCTTGACGAGAAGCTTGGAGTGAACTGAGAGGGCTTTCTCTTCGGTAGATCAGGAGGATTACTATGATAATAGCCAAATTGATTAAGCATCCGTTGGAAAGATCGATCGATCATCGCGATTGCCGTGGTGAGGGTTAGGGTTAACACATGGTTCCCCACCCGGTAGTGGAAGCCTGCCTGATGGTGCAATAACCCCACCTTCTTAGTAAGCCCTGCCCGCCTGTCACGTCTTGGGAAACGCATGCGAATCCACTCAGTCCGTCCGCTTCTTCCTCTTTCCGAACCAAGCCGTCCACCTGGACAACCAGTCCTCTTTCAGCTACCTGCACCACGATACGACCATCAGCAAACGCGCCTAACCTACGATCATTCGATTGTGGACGATTCAGCGAGCATCGACATCAAGATATGAGTCGCGTCGCCAAACTCGCCCCGGAGGTAAACCGGTACGTAACCTCCCTGTGACGCTGCAGACCGCATGCGCATGGGCTTGCTATCATGCATCGACCTCCACCCTTCCTTATCACCAGGTTGCGATGCCGTCTCGCTGCTACCTGCCGTCGACGACCTCAAATGACTTTACCATCATGTCTGTATTGGAAGAACGCCGCTGACCTCGTTTGTGTCCTCCAGAGCTTTATTCGTCAAGAATCTAAGGTCCGTTACTCATTTGGTACCCTCCCGATCTAGACGACCTCGACCTCGACGCTGACAGATCTCGACAGCTACAACGTGACGCCTGAGGAGCTCTTCGAGCTCTTCGGCAAGTACGGGCCTATCCGGTACGCCGCCCGCGAGACACTACCCCGATCAAGTCCACGGTGATGCTGACGTCCTCCCAGCCAGGTCCGCCAGGGCATTGCCTCGAACACCAAGGGAACTGCTTTTGTTGTCTATGACGACGTCATGGATGCGAAGCAGGCCTGTGACAAGCTGAACGGCTTCAACTTCCAGGGCCGTTACCTTGTCGGTATGTTTTCCTCTACGCTTCCCTCCTTCCCTATCTTAGTTTGAACAATAGCATGCTGATCTTCTCCCGTCCAGTTCTATACCACCAGCCAGAGAAGATGGCCAAGTCAAAAGAGGACCTCGAGGCCCGCAAGGAGAATTTAGCTCAGCTCAAGAAGCAGCATGGTATCGATTGACAATTCGACGGGCCTCAGGGCCGGCCCCTTCAGACGCAGAAGCGACGCTCTGAAGGCCCGTCGTCTCCTACCAAATCCTCCACCAAGAGTTCGACCTCGCGACCGATCCCTATTCCATCCAAGAAGGACAAGGCGAGGCCCGACACCATGAAGACTGGAGGATCTAAGAATTCATTCTCCGGCTTCGTTCGCGGCCTCCTCCCGACCGTCCCCGAGTGTGCTTGATATTTGGACGCTGAACGAACGAAATTGTGACAGACGTTCAGGATCAGGCGGAAGGTCTGGGGGGGGAGGCAACGTGTGGTGACATCGATACTGGCTTTCTTGTTTCGACGGCCTTGCCATGTGTGTGCGGCATGACTCTCCTATCTCGTTCTAGGGAGAGCTTTATTACTCCTTTTTTTTTTATTTTTTTTTCCCCTGCTACGAATGACAGAGTTTGTGTTTGGGCTGCGCAACATCAAATTGACATGGCGAGAATCCTGGACGAAGTTCGTTTTCTTTGCGTGGGCAGTGGCGGGACATTCAGCTTATCCTCACCGTGTCGAGACGACCTCTTCTTGACCTGTGAGGATGTGACTAAATAATTCATATCGGGATTGATACCGTTGCGGGTTGTGAGGCATCCTAAAGCACTGCCTATACCTACCTGAATTGGGCCTCAAACGGCCTTCCACGAACTTCATCATGCGTGTCTATCCCCGTGTGTCCAGCATTGTATTGTCTATTACTACTATCTTCTTGTAGGCTATTGCTCCCCCCTGGTCTTTTATCGCCAAGGGGAGTTGTGTGGGCCGTCCTCGTTGCCTGTGACCTGAGAGTCGACCGACATAAAGACCCAGGCGTTTTGTTTCGAATCTGGATTATTGTACAACTGCAAACCGAGATGAGACAGACGGCAAGCGTGTACGAGCCCCGTAGATGTTTGTGGGCTTGTGCTCAACTTCTCGATGGATACCGTATACAGAAACCTTTTTATGTATGCATGTGTTTCTAAAGACTGGTTGTTAAAGTTATCCAAGGTTCTACAAATATAATATTGGTTAGGCCGGTGAGGCGCTGAGGCTTCTGGTTGCTGTACTAGTAAAGGCCCTGGAACAAAGGCATCGATCGGGTCATCTCAGCGGAGTCTGGGCCGAGGCCATGCTTAATCCTTTTAGTGGCTACAGGCAGTGGGGAGTGAGTGTCTCAGGTTCAAAAATGCTGCATGGGTAGCGGGGCCACACCAAGTTATTTAGCGGTGCTGGTGCCTCCGTCTGTGGCTTGAACCCCTAACCTGGGCCTAGCAGGTAGCAGCAGCAGCCCACGCGCCCACCGGCCCAGGCTCGCAACCATGTTCCGCCCGCCTAAGTCAAGCGTCTGTCTCTCCACAGACTCGTGACGGATGTGAGTCGCGCTCCATCCATCACCCCCCCTCTCTCTCTCTTTCTCTGCCACACTGCGTTGACCAGTCAGTCTTATTGTTCTCTTTGTTGGGTATTGTTCTGTTGACTGTCGACATATCTCTCTACATTGCACCAGTCGATCAAGAAAGCTAGCCCCTCTTGTTCAGGCGGTACAGTTACTCTGGGCTGTGCAGATCCATCTGGCTTATTTATCGATCCTCTTGCTACACTGACGTCGACGGAATCACCGCCCCGGCATTGGTAGCGCACACACCTAGGGTGGACAACGCCCGTCCACATCTTTTACTTTTCAGCCTTCTAGACGATCGTCTCCTCGCTGTCCATATTCTCCTTCTCCTCTTTCCTCTCTCTTTCTCTCTCTCTCTCTCTCCCTCTCCTGTCTCTTTCACTCACTCATACACACTCTCTCGTCTCGGCTTTACACACCATAGGACACCATCTCGTATTGAAGGCGGTCACAATATCAACTCATGTATATGTCTGCGCGAGTATACACCTCATTAGTCAACATCCTTCTCCTCTCCGGCGCCCACGCACAGTGGGTGGACCGCGCCTTCATATCTGCTACCTCTACGATATCCGCCGACTTCTCGATCGCCACCGCGCCGAATGACCCTGCCGTCAATATGGACGGCGCCGTATACGATGCCTTTCCCGCCAAGACGACCTCTGCAATAGCAGCAGCGCTCGCCACGGGCACGGCGAAAGCAGCATCCGCCACAGCAGCAGCAGCAGCAGCAGCAGCCATAGCCGCCGGCTCGCCCAAGGACCAAGGAGATGAACAGGGCGAGTGCAAGCTCCTCGGGTCCTTTGCCATCTTCGTCCAGCTCGCCCTCGGCGGTCTGGCGCTGCTCAGCCTGGTGTACAAGCGGTGGCGGGAGCGGCCGCAGAGGCCCGTCAAGATATGGTTCTTCGATGTGTCGAAGCAGGTCTTTGGGTCGGTGCTGGTGCACATGGCCAACGTCTTCATGTCGATGCTGACGAGCGGGCGGATCTCGGTCCAGGTCGAGCCCGCGGCCGTGTCGGCTGCTGCTGCGGCGTCGGCATTGTTGAGGCGGTTTGCAGGGCCAGGAGGGCATCATGGTGGTCCTGGTGGCCCTGGGGGTCCTGGTGGTGGTGACGATGGGCCATATGCGCCGAATCCGTGCTCGTTCTATTTGCTGAACCTTGCTATTGACGTACGTCTCTCCCGGTGTGCAAAGACTCATGTGTAAACCACGCTGCGGGTGTGGTGGGGGAACAGAAATGCTGACTTTCCCTTTGACCAGACGACGCTCGGCATACCGATCCTCATCTTGCTCCTGCGCATCTTCACGGGGTTGGTCTCATATACACCCCTCGGCCAGCCCCCAGAGTCGATCCAGTCCGGCCACTACGGCAATCCGCCCAACGCCTGGTGGTGGCTGAAGCAGTCGCTCATCTACTTCCTGGGCCTCTTCGGGATGAAGTTCTGCGTGCTGGTCATCTTCCTCATGTTCCCGTGGATCTCGCGCGTCGGCGACTGGGCGCTGCGGTGGACCGAGGGCGACGAGAAGATCCAGATCATCTTCGTGATGATGCTGTTCCCGCTCATTATGAATGCGCTGCAATATTACATCATCGACAGCTTTATCAAGAAGGCGGCCACCAAGGAGGACACCGAGGGCCACAGCGTGGCTGGCTCAGACGGTGACGGCTACCAGAGGGTGCGCACGGATGAGGACCTTGTCGAGGGCCACGGCCCCCAGAGAGGACCGCCGGCGGCGGCGGAGGAGGGCGATGGTGATAAGAAGGGTGGCATGCGGTCACAGGCAAAGAAAGCTACGAGTCCCGTCCATGAGGAGTACGACCCAGAGGTGGATGGTGACAGGACCGCGGCCACAGGTGGAAGCTCATCTACCACAGCAGAAGGCACGGTGTCACCGGAGTTGTATCCAAAGGAATAGGATTATGGAAGGAGGCGGGTGGCTTTTAGTGTCCTAACTTGTTTGGATGTTCAATAGAGGAGAAACAATGCGAGCATATACATTTTTTTTTTTTTGGAGCATACTTTCGAAAGAACATGTACCAACGAGATCTAACATTTGTTCGTAGAGGGTTACGCAGTGAAGTCACGGTTCAGGTCAAGAACCGCTTCAATTTCCTTGACGAGGTAATTGTCACCATTTTTGCCGCCCTTCTTGGTGGATAGGGGGGTGAGGCGGGGCTTCGGCCTCCTTTATCCCACCCGCATTCCGGGCTCGTTACGATTTTTCCTTCGAGGGCTACCTTTTCGAAATGATATACGAGAATGTGTTCGAAAGCATTATCACGATTAAGTTTTCTATACAAGCTAGGGTACGCAGGACCTTCTCAAGTATTGGTTATTCATTCCTCCATCCTCCCTCAAGTGAGGCAAAGTAGATGTCGGGTTTGCACGATATTCTTCCAGCTTGCTGAGGCACATGATCATCTCATCTTATACACTCATTTTCCCCCGCGCATTGCTCAGTGTGCAACTGATGGGAAACATTCATTCATAAATCCTGCGTCCTCTCGGATGGCAGACCAAAAGCTAGTTCTCCCCCCCCCCCCCCCCTCTCTCTCACTGACTGATCGATCGAAACCCCTTTAAACGCCAACAAGCCTACGTTTCAATCTGCACAGCGGCATTCTTCACAACACCCAACCCCCCACACGCGTCCCACTTCAGCCCATGCTTCACAAGCCACTCGAGGTCCTGGATATCAATCAACCTCCCCCCACCATTCACCCCGCCGCTGCTCTCCTCCGCTTTCACCCTCTTGGCGGCGGGGAAATAATTGGTCCCGCCCCTCGGCCTCGGCCGTGGCCGGTTCATCACCGACATGGCTGGCGCTGCCGGGTTGGTTGTCTTGACCCCCCAGTTCCGCGCAGAGATGACGAAGTCGCTGAGCCTAGGCGAGGAGGGGGTGTTGGTGACATTCCGCAGTGGGGACCGTTGCGGCACGGGTGGGCTGGGTAGTTCGAGTGGTAGCCCTGGCGAAGGCTCGGAGGGCTCGACGGGGGAGCTGGACGCGGCCGGCGTAGGAGAGGCGGAGGTGTTGGGCGTCGTGGCGGTGGCGGTGGCATCGCTAGACGGGGCCTCGGGCTTGCTGCTCGGGCCGGGAGGATCAAGGACCAGCCGGGACGGGGCGTTAGGCTTCGACAAGCCTTGACGCAGGGTGGTGATGAGGGGTAGCGTGTCGAAGGGATCATGATGATGATGATGATGATGATGATGATGATGATGGTGCGGCGGAGGAGGCGCCGTGGACGGAAGGGAGGGGAGGGGTGCCGTGGGCGGGGGCTTCGATGGGGTTCCCTCGAGAGAGGCGGAGATGGAGGTGGGCGTCATGGGCGCCGTGGAGTTCCCGCTTGCCCTGGTGGACGCCTTGGTCATGGGCGAGAGGTCCTTGAGGTCTGTATCCTCAGACAAGGCGGCGTCGGTGTCGAGCCACTGGGAGACTGGCTGTTCATCTGGCACTTCTGGGATGCGCAGGGAGAGTTGAGGCTTTACGGTTCTTGGAGTCAGTAGAGGGCCTTGCAAAAAAAAAAAAAAAAAAAAAAAAAAAGAGGAAGAAGAAAGAAAAGAGAGAGAGAGAGAGACTCTATGTGTATGTATACCTTTTGAGGAGTCGGCGACAACATCTCGGGTTGTCTCAGAGCCAGTCCCTGCCACTCTTGTGCCTCCTGCCTCTGTCGAAGCCCATTCATGATGGCTCCGATGCAGGCCGCCTTGGAAGATCCATTACTGATCGACCTCCTCACGTCTCCCGGCAATACAGGCGAATTCCACAAAGACGTCAGAGAAGGTGCAGGAGATCCAGCCGTCAGGCGTACATTGTCGACCACCGAGATAGGCCCCGCCGGCGTCCTTGTTCTGGTAGATTCAGAAGAACCGCGCAGGCCCGATACCCTCTTGCTGCTCCGCCTCCGCGCAATCCCTAGATTATCAACGTGGAGCCGGCATGCGTGGCAGTATGCTGTGAGCTGCGTCTCGACGCTGTCTATGGCGCCATGCTGGGCGCAGCGTCTGGGGCACTCTGTTCGTGCTCGGATCGTGTGGTTGCAGAGTATGTGCCAGCGTACTTCTTGGTAGCACATTTTCCCCCCTTTTTCCTCTGGAGATGTATTCTCCCGGGACGTCTTTTCCGTAGGTATTCGAGGATTGGGTATGTGTGTATGTATGTGTGTATGTATGTGTGTATGTATATACGTGTCGGAGGAGGAGTCAGAATTAGCAGGCGAGACGAACGCATGGTGGACTTATACGCAAATCATTTCTTCCCGACACACCGGACACAGATATAGCATGAGCGGCGCATGACCGCCACTTAGCAGATCGCATTCCCGTTACATCAGACAGATTTCTCTCTATCAGCTCGTACCCTGGATGGGGTGTTCTGAAACCGCTTCGGTATAAGCCTCGATCTCAAAAGTCGGCGTCCATCTTTTGAAAAAGATACGGACGTGCAGCCGTGGAGGATGGGTCGCTGGCTCCGCGCATGACAGCTCGTCCAGCCCGTGTGGGTGACATTCGGTACAAAGAGACAAGTCGTCTCGCGAACCCTATAGGCCGGGCGCAGGCTTGTGTTGTGTCAGCTGCCAGATTCGGTAACCGTGAGCGCAGGTAAAGGAGGCTAGGGGCCGCGTATGTGCCGTGAACTGAGGAAGTGATGATCATCGTCATCATCATGGTAGGTGCTGCACGGAGTCCTCCCGACTTGGCATTCCCGAGAAAAAGGCCAAGAACAGTGTGTCTTGACCCCATTCTCCCTCATTCATTACTTCCTCAAGTCCAATCGTGTTGGGAGAAGGAGGGAGGAAAAAGGCTGGAAAAGGGAAAGGCTTTGGTTGCTCCGTCCGCAGACACAATGATGGTGCGGCTAAACCCTGTGTGCTGCAGAGGGCGCATATGTACGGTGTCGCGCCATGTCTGTCTGTGGTATAGTGAGGTGTGCGGCATGTGGTAGGAACCCGCAGGCGAATCTCATGCGCCCCGTCCCACCTTGGGTCATGGCTGCTGCTGCTCTCACCCATGGCGTCGTCCACTTGGAGCAACCTGCTAACGCGAGTGTTGATAGAACGACCCCGACGTCTCTCTGGCCTCAGCTCCGATCTCAGGGCTGTCCCGCCGTACCAAAATGGGAAATGGTATGGGGGGAGCCAGCTGCAAAGTCGGCGATTCTGCCAGTATTTGTGCCGAGGGTTAGGTAATCTTCTGCTGTGTGGTCCTCGGGGAGGCTTTAGGACTGATCGATAGACCAAATCATCATATATAATTATGGGATCGCTTGGTGGACTCCCTCGTGTTTGATGTCGGGAGGGGGTTCCAGGCTTTTTAGGTGTGTTGTTTTTGTTGTTGTTGTTGTTGTTGTTGTTGTTGATCCTCACAGCGTACCAGAATCTCGTTTGAACATCGTATAGATGGCATCTGCTGAAGATGGACCTCGGAATCAAGAGGACTATCTGGCGTGTGCAGTATGCGATTTATCGCTATGCTGTAGGCTCGAGACGTGCGTGATCTCGAGGTCATCAATCGCTGGGCCTCCTCTCTCTCTCGGCAAGTCTTGAACGGGTCTATTGATGCCCCCTTCTGTGGTACACACTATATGGTATGACAAATGCAGGAGGAAAAAAGCAGATGCAGTGTAACATTCTCCTTCGTTATGACTCACATGGCGAGCTGAAATGGTGGGCAGAAGAAGCATCCTGTGGTGGGGGTGGAGAAGGGGGGGTGGCGGACAGAGCAATCTGATTATGTGCAGACCCAGTAGCATCCAAGCCCATCTACTACTTTGTACGGTACCGGAATCTCATGACGTACGTCGTCAGCTCTGGTGCCTGCTGGCGCCGGCCGGATCTATCCAAATCTTCTCTTTCTTTATCCAGTCTGGCCTGGTCTACCTATGATCTTCAATAAAAATTGACAGTAGGCATTTGCATATCGTAGATCTCCTAACTGCTCGATGTTGTTGTAGCATGTGTCTTTGTGTGTAGGACCTACGATAATTCTTGTGTAGGGGCATGGGGTTGCATTCCCGATGATCTGCTCGGTCGTGTCAGGGTCATTTGTTACATGTACTATAGTATAGTATGTACTTACATACTTAGTAAGCAAGGTTATGCCTGTATGCCAGAGGGGGCTGCATCAATCTAAGTCCGCTATTACCGATGCATTCCTTCCCTCACAAGCTACCGCTTTCCTTTGCCATTTGCTCCTCCAAAAACATCTGTCGATGATTAGAGGCAGTCTAACAACGCTATCTTATCCCTGAGAATATCGACCAGCAAGCAGAGCCCCTTCTGTCTCTCCTATGGACGCCCGCGCAGTATATAAGCCTGGCGCCGACTAGCCCATTTTCCTCCCGGGTTCTCTGCTTATTCTGTTTGCGACCTCGAGTCTACTCGTGCGCAGTCGTCTTGAGGTGGATGTCGAGAGTTCTCAGCACCGACCGCGCTGACACGTTTTCTTTGTCAATTGAAACAGCTCTACACGCGGCCCCTTGCGGCGTTCCGCCTGCCTGCCTCTCCTGATATAGTCTCTTGTGAGTTTGTATGCTCGTTTTTCCCCCATCGCGCTCAGGTTCTCAGTCCCGCGCCTCATTGCTGGGCGTCTCACCAAGCAGAGCGCCTTTGCTGCGCGGGGCAAGCAGCTCTTCATAAGTGAGCAAGGGGGAAGAGGAGGCCCGGGCAAAATACAGCTGACATCTCAGGTGGCTGAGCAGTGTCCAGCATTCCAACCCCCCTCCTCCCCTTGGGTCTCCACTCGAACGACCAGCTCGTGCGACGACGGCAACATCGCCAGCAGCAGCAGCCCTGCCCTTCTTCACAGCTGACTTGGACAGACCACCTGCGACACGGTCAGGCGGCCTTCCAGAAAAATCGCGAGCGCAGCGCAGTCGTACATGGTCTGCCTCAGGATCTTACAAGCAGCCTTCTGAGACAAGATCCGCCCCACAAATCTCCATCTTGGGCACGGTCATCTTGGTCGAGCAGTCTCCCCGATCCAACACTGTTCTGTTCAGCCTGTAACCGCCTCATCAACAGCTTCCGCCATGACACCGTCGCCCTCGTCAAATACCCCGTCGTCCGGCGCGGGGCGCTCTCCTGACCAGCTTCGGGTGGTCAGGAAGCGGAACAGGGTTCCTCTGAGCTGTTACCCATGCCGATCAAGAAAGTGAGGGGCATCATTCCACTGCCCTCTTCAACCTTTTATTGCTAACAATTCGAGCAGATTGTATGAAGGCCCCCCCCCCACCACCACCACCCGGAAGCAGACATGTATGCAGGCGCTGGCAGCCTTGACGTAAAGACTGACAAGGTTCACAGGAAATGCGATAGAAGCCATCCATGCAGCAACTGCGTGAAGCGAGAGGGTGCTGACACTCTATCCTGCTCCTACGCGACGCCTGCTAATCGCAAAAGGAACCAGACCCAGGCATCAAATGCCCCCGATGACATGCAAAACCGAATCGACCGCTTAGAAGGTCTGGTGCTGTCTCTGATGCACGGCGGCGCCAACATCTCCCCGTCGGATGCTGCGGCAGCCGCAGCCGCCGCTGTCAGCTCCAGCAGCTCCAAGTCTGGAGCCGGCGCCAACTCGGCCACCCCGGCCTCTTCGTCTGCCAGGATGGACGAAGACGGAAATCTCTTCGACGATGGTGAAGAGGATAGCGACATCGACGACGGTCTCGCCAACTCGCTGGGCGTGCTCAAGGTGGACACCGACCGGGGCAAGTCCATGTACATTGGGCAAGAGCATTGGCATACCATTCTCGCCGACATATCTGAGGTCAAAAACTACTTCATCAGCCACAAGAAGGAGCTGGAGAAGAGCTACGAAAAGGTGCTCCTGAGCAAGCCAGAGACGGCCCGCGACGGGCCTACCTTCCTCATGGGGGCGACTGCTGCGACGGATGTCGAGCTGAGGGCGGAGCTGCCGCCAAAGTCTCACGTGTTGACGCTGTGTGGCCGGTATTTCAACTCCATGGACAATGCCGTCAATATTGTCCACGCGCCCACCTTTCACCAACAGCTGCGAGCGCACTGGCAGGACCCATCGAGAACGCCCATCATGTGGCTTGGCCTGCTCTACTCTGTGCTGTGCCTGGCCATGCTAAGCTACCACAAAGTTGGAGATGAGCCCCCGGAGTGGAAGGGTCGGACTCTCGAGCTGGCTGCTGAGTACAGGATGCGAACGGTGCAGTGCCTCATTGCTGCTGATTACACCAAGCCTGGCGAGTATACCGTTGAGACCATGTTGCTCTACATCTTTGGGGAGTTTTCATCGAGGTGGGATGCGGATCTGTCACTGTACCTGATCAATTCAGTTGTGACGCGGGTAGCTTTCCGGATGGGCTATCACAGGGACGCCAAATGGTTCCCCTCGCTCACACCGTTTCAAGCCGTAAGCTGCGGTCACTTTATAAAATCGCCATCAAAATCGTGCTGCGCTGACACGGGATCCCTATATCGCAGGAGATGAGACGACGGACATGGGCTCTGTTGCGGATGTCTGATGTCGTGTTCTCACATCAAGTTTCACTGCCGAGCATGATCTACGACCATGATTGTGACACGCAGCTCCCGAACAACATTTTCGACGAGGAGTTCGGCCCGGACACCAAGGTTCTGCCTCCGTCACGGCCAGACTCGGAGCCTACACCCATCAGCTACATGATCGCCAAGGTCAAGCTGTGTCTGGAGCTAGGAAATATCCTACAAGCCACCAGCCGTGTGGGAAAGCAGGTGCCATATGACGACATTCTACGGTTCGACGCAAAACTGCGTGAACTCCGGGAGGAACTCCCTCCTCACCTGAAGATGCAGCCTCTCGAGGGCTCACACGAACCTTTGACGCTGATCGTAGCACGCTTCAACGTGGACATTCTCTACCTTAAGATCATGTGTCTGCTTCACCGAAAATATCTCGCGCGGTCTCGGCACAACCCACGGTATGCCCACTCACGGCGATCCGCGATCGAGGCAGCGCTGGAGATGCTGTCGCATCTGAAGGTGCTGCATCACGAATCACAACCCAACGGTCGGCTGCGCTCGATCAAGTGGTACGTGGCCTCGATTGCCACCAAGGAGTTCCTGTTGCCCTCGATGCTGATCACCCTCGACCTGCACTTCGACAAGCAGGTGGAGCGGGCCAGCCAGCGGCAGGACTCGCAATCGCTGTTCTTCTGGACGCCGGAACAGCGACTGGAGATGATTCGTAGTCTGGAGGCGGCTCGGGACATCTGGGAAGGCCTGGCAGACGGCTCCATGGAGGCTGTCAAGGCTCACAACATTGTCAAGATCATGCTTGACAAGATCAACAGCCCCGCGAAAGACGGCACAAGCGGTGGCCCCACGCCTTCAATGGCGCCGCCTGCAGTGCCGATGAAGGACGATATGTTTGCCAGCTTGGACGATGTTAATATGCAGCCCGAGCACAACGCCGCCATGACGCTGGGCATGATGTCCTCTGGCGGTCTGACGCCGAACACGGCAGCTGCATTTGGCAGCACTGTGCAGAGTCCCGGCGGTACGGCGTACCCTGCTATGGATCTCTCGGCGCCAACAGCTGAGAGGACAGGTATGACGCCCGATTTCTCAGGAGACCTGGGAATGAACCCCGGGTCACCGTTCTCATCGATGTTCAATGCAATGGGCAACGGGATGGAAATGGGGTCAAACTTCGACTGGGTGAGTTATCATCATCATCATCATCATCATCCCTTGGCGTTCTTAAAGATGGGTCTGTAGATCAAGAAAAGGGAATACTTATCATACTGACAATATTTCCCCCAAGGATGCTCTGCAAAATTATACCGAGAATACGACCTGGGGAACGGACGGCCAGTTCCAGACCTTCTTGACTGGGGATCAACCGGCGCCTCAAGTGGGGCCTCAAGCCGGTGACCCATCACCGAGCTCTGGCGAGAGCTACTCATTCAGCACACCAGAGAGCAATTCAAAATGATGGAGGCTTCTCGGAATGCCGTCTTGTGGCTACGATGCTGTAAATTACGCTGGCTCACTGCCGTGTGCGGGAAGCGCCTGGCCGTGTGTTGGATGGTGGTCAAAACGGACAAGGACTGGCTGGCTAGAATTTTTGGAATGAGTTATACAAAAAACAAAAACAAAACAAAAACAAAAAAAAATCACATACCCATCTCCCTATCCATCTCCCTAATGACCACGGACTGCAGATTCAGCTCAAGGAGGCTTGATCGATCTCCTAATGCGCCGGTGCAATCCAACAACTCCAGCCTATGTTCTTGATAGTTGGCTGGCCTGAGTAGTAAGGCAATCATCTCGGGCCTCATGAACTCTTCTATCTTGAATGGCCCTGGTTCGTGCCAAGGGAAGGCACACAACAACGTAAACTACGTATAGAGAGATACCTTTAAACAAATGGTTCTTCTACCTTTGTTGGTGGTGTCTCGTCTCATTGCGTGGACAACAGAGAGGGTAGCCGTTGATGTTTGTGCCGCTGAGATCCAACCAAGTGGACTCTTTTTTTCTTCTTTTTTCTCCTTTTTTCAGTCAAACACGCCCATTTTCGTCGTACAGTATTTCTCTGTCACTTATCGCATCAGACAAGATGCTCCCACTGCCGGTCTAGAGACGGGTCCAGTTCATTGAAGTGCTTTTAGTCCAGGTTTTGCCCTCGAAGTAGAACGTTATACGTCTTGATTCACAGAGCAAGAAGTTTGACACCATTCTACAATATCACAGTTGTGGGCAGTGTTCCGCCCCCCCCCCCATCCTCTCCTTCCGCAAAGAGTACCTGGTTTTCTCCATCCTGCTCGTAACGCAAAGTCTCCAGCCCTTACCACCATTTTCCGACATTCGAGCCGGTCTTTTGGCCCATACTTTACAAAGTGGGCTTCTTTTTAAAGGGCTAATTCTATTGAATAATCACCGACACTCGGTCCTCCCCATTTAGACACTGTCTCTCATGTGGAGAGAGAGGGGGGGGGGGGAAGGGATGGTGGGCAAAATTGATACACTTTTTCATGTACATAAGAGAATTTGAGTAAACCGCAGGATCTGCGCATCTTTGTTTCATGCTTATTTCCGATGCGGTCCCGACAACTTCCTTCAGGATGGATGTATCCTCACCTGCCACCGAGTTATCCCCTCCCTCCACTTTTATGTATAGACAAGGGGGAGGAAGGGGGGGGGAAGGTTTAAAAAAGATATATACTTTAGACATTCCATGTCATCCAAGCATCACTGCATCATGACCCAATTCTAGAAAATTTGATCAAGGCGGCGGCAGCCCTTGCCATCCTCCTCCTGTTGGTGTTTCCCCCCCCCCCCTCCCTCCTTTTCTCCCCCTTCTTTCCTTCCTCATTCTACGTCTGCCAGCTCGCCGACACCGTCGTCGCCGAACACGGCACGGTCAGCGTGTGGTTCGGGTCGGCCTCCCACGTCACGTCCCCGGAGTTGTCGACGCTGATGAACTTGTACTCGACGACGACACCAGGGGTCAAGTCCACAGTGAGAGCCCACAGCGGGTTGCTGGAGGTGTACTGGGAGGCGCTGAGGGCGAGGGCGTCGCTGGTGTCCCAGTCGCCGAGAGCTGAGATGTCTCCGGAACTTTTGGAGGAGGCGAAGGGGGTTTTAGGTTTAGTTTCCAGGCCGAAATAGAGAAACTATGGGAAGGAAGTCGGGGTAGGAGGAGGAGGAGGAGGAGGAGGAGGAAGATAAGAGAGTGCTTACATCTTGATGGTAGTTCCGTAAGAAGTAGAAACAATCTCGTCCAGAGTAACAGCGACAGAGCTAGAAGTGCAGCCCCCTGTTGTTGTAGTTGTCGATCCACCCCCTAAGCATGTTTTAGAGACAATCTTTTCGACACATGGGGTTCGAGGAGCAGTCCTTTTTGGAGTGGAGAGGAGAGAAGGAGAAGAAGAAGGGGGGGGAAAAAGGAATGAAACATTTGTTTAAAAACATCTTTGTACATGAAGAACAGTTCTGCTATGTTACAGGTTTCGCGCGCCAAGATGCCTCTCTCTTTCGTCTTCATCTTTCTTTGATATAAACCATGCGCATTGAGCAATATGATACACGCTTCGAAGGAAAGAGGAAAAAGGAAAAGAAAGAAGAAGAAGAAGAAGAAAGCCCGTTTCGACAGCCGTAGGACTGAATAACCTCTCTCACTCACCACATAACGAAGATCCGTTGAGCGCCGCAGTCGGGTAGAAGATGCGCGGCACACCCTCACTGATGGAGACGCTGAGATCACCACTGGAGTCGGCGGTGAAGGCGGTGCAGCTCATGACATCGGTCAGGGCCTGGTCGGCGGTGAAGCCTGTGTCGGCGGCCTCGAGGGTGACGGTGGTCGAGCCGCTGGCGCCGACGTTGCTGTACACACCGACGATCTGCAGGCCGGCGTTGCCCTTGCGCATGCCGATGGTGTTGGTGTCGGAGTAGATGGGCCAGGCCTGGTACGTGACCCAGGTGGCGTCCTGGGCGATGGCCCAGCTGCGGAGGGCGTTGAGGGTGGTGATCCAGGCGTAGAGCTCGGCGGTGGTGTCGTAGCCGGACAGCCAGACGGCCTCGCGGTTGTCGGGGACGCCGCCGCCGCTGTAGTGCTGCTCCTGGCCCTCGTAGATGATGGGGATGCCGTCGGCCAGCATGGTGAAGGCGATGGCGGTCTTGGCGAGGGCGTAGTCGCTCGTCAGCGAGGGGAAGCGCGCCTGGTCGTGGTTCTCGAGGAACGAGCCGTAGAGCGTGGTGTCGGTGTCGGCCTTCATCTCGTTGATGCCCGTCACCAGGTTGGAGATGCTGCCCGACGAGGACTCGAAGGCCTGCGTGATCCAGTAGTAGGCCGGGTAGTTGAGCACGCCGCTCATGTACTGCTGGTACGGCGTGACTACGGCTGGGTCCCCGTCGTCTACCTCGCCCACCAGGTACACGCCCGCCGCGTCCTCGAACCCGGGGGTAAAGTTGTAGTTGAGCTCGTACGCGCTGTCGAGGCGGATACCGTCGATGCCGTACGTGCTGACGACGTCGGCGATCCACTCATACCAGACCGAGTACACGTCTTCGTCCTCGGTGGCCAGGTCCGGCAGCGGCACGATCGTGTCGCCTTCCCAGCAGTCCTGGATCGATGTGATGTCGTCGTAGTCGATTGCGCAGTACGAGTGGAAGTACGATTCCGAGTTGAAGGGGTTGAAGGTGCTGTAGTCGACGTCCTCGGGCGACCCATCATAGGCAAAGTGGTTGGTGACGACGTCCATCATGAGATACATGCCCCGATCATGGAGAGCGGTAGACAGTGCCGTTAGGTCCGAGGCTGAGCCGAAGTTCGAGTTGACAGAGTAGATGTCTTGAGCCCAATAGCCCTGTGTTTTAACCTTGCGTGTCAGTATCGAGTGTAGGTTTAGGTTTCCTTTGGTTGGGTTTTTGTTTTATGCTTTTTTTCTTCTTTTTTTTTTATGGGGTTCCCTGACAAAAAGGTCTTGGGCTCACATGGTACGCCTCGCCGTCGGTCGTATCGCCCTCCAGCTGTGCAACATAAGGGGACACCCACACCGCCGTGAACCCCATGTCCTGGATGTAGTCCAACATACTGATCAGGCCTTCCCAGGTACCACCGCAGTAGATGCCCTCAGACGCATCGCAAGCTGCGGTGGTAGAAAGATCCGTCCGGGCAAAGCGGTCCGTCATGACCTGGTAGATGCTCTGAGAACGCCATTCTGCAGGAGTCAGGCATACCACTGGGGCAACAAGCACTGCTGCCACGAGCAGGGACAGTAGATGACGTTCAGGAGACATGGTTTCCAGTATACCGCAGCTTAGGGACAGAGAGGAGGAGGAGGAGAAGGAGGAGAAGAAGGAGGAAGAAGAAGAAGTAGATACAGACAAGCCGACAACATGGCCTTCGAACAGCACGAGGGAATTGTGACAAACCTCGAGCGCATCGTCAAGGGCCTTTTATAAATATAGATATATCCACACGCACATGCCTCAACCCTGCAGTGCTCTCAGTTTTCGGTTTTGATATGGTAAGGACTGCAGGATTTCAGGCCTTAACCGCAGGAAGCATGAGCAGGGAGTACCATTCCCCAAGGATGTGGTGTCTGTGTTTGTGCCCCCCCCCCCCTCTCTCTCTTCTCGTCACACCCTCCCTCCGAGGTAGCCCCTCCCCCTCCCCCTCCCGTCTCGACCATATGCCTCTTGCATTGCGAGTGTCTCCCTTGCCAAGAGAAGAGAAAAGACACACACAAGTAAACCCTCCTTCAATGAGACCCGAGCATGTGATGGCCTCATGAAGTGGGAATCTTCGGTAAAGACCAGATCGCTCCTGTCTGGTGAGCCGGTAAATTCCCGGCCAAACTGCAGTGGGAAAGTAGGCTGATCAAGATACCATCTGACCCCATCAGGGACACATGACGAATGCGGCAGGTGAGAGAAAGAGGAAAGAGGCGCTGTTTTAGAATAAAGAATAGAATTCAAAAAATCAACAACATAATTCGAAATGGAAGAAGGAGAGTGGCGGAAAATGAAATTGTAAAAGGACTCGTAGGACCGTGAACGGGCCGACCCCCAGGAAAGGCACCATGGTTGAGGACCTATCAAGAGGGCCGAGGACAGCTGCAAGTTGGTCAGCTGCGGCGTTCCACTAGGGGGTTGTGTCTTGGGGGGGGGGGAGCCTGGTTCGGTAAGCATAAGCATGCTTTTCCCCCCCATCCACTCACTCTCACCACACCACATACATGTGAAGTTCCCGGCCTCTAAAATGAAACTAGGTTTGAAGATGACTGCCGAGCGAATCCTTAGCACAAGCTGTCATGAGCCATGACCTGCATTACCCCGGATTTCCTGACGCTTTTGTCATGTTCTCGAACCGAGCAGGGAGTTCCAGTTTATTATCGCACATGCATGGTCGGGTCGTCATCAACTTGACCATCTCCAGACTGCGTTCGGGCTTAGAAGCCTCAGCCGACTTGGGATCATCTTTGGATTTGGGGGTCGTCCACTGATCTGATTGACGTTGCTGCTTCTCTTGCAGTAAATTAAAAAAAAAATTTAAAAAAAAATCCCCCAAAAAACCACATTGATAAAGACGTTTTATGACGGACCCGCAGCCCGGAGACCCGGGAAATGTGAGGAGGTATAACCGACTGAAAAGGCCGCTGGGCCCAGTTTCTCGCCGACGTCTGCCCGGACTAAGGACAGATCAATCCAAAGATTTCTTGCTCACTGATGAGACTATCACCGTCCAGTATATCGCCGACATCTGCCCGTGCTAGGGACACACTGATCAAAGAGGTCTCGCCGACGTCTGCCCGGGCTTCTGGGCATCTCCGCCAAGGACATGGCCGGCATCGACTCCCGGATGCAGTTGGTCACCCTGCGGGGATGCTGCAACTCAGGAAGGAGGGGCCAAGCTGGTCAGAGTTGGCAAGGTGTCCACTGAGCAAAGATGCCATGACAAAGTAGCGAGCTCCTCTCTCTCTCTCTCTCTCTCTCTCCCCCGGATGAGTTCGTTCCAGTAGAAAACCCCGCTCCCGTTCGCTCTTGCTACCGTTTGTATGAGTCTGAGCATCTGCTTTTGACTTCAGCTCTCTCCATGGAGCAACAGGCCAGATATTGTGTAGGGACCTCATGCTGAAGAAAACTGTGCCCCAAGGCCATGATGACAGTGAGTGCTCTTGCAACAATACTTGCCTGGTCTTTGTTTGTACTGCTTCAGTTGGTGGATCAACAGTATGGAAGTGAGGGAAGCCAAGAGGAAGATAGGTGGGGGGGAAAACAGAGACTGTGATTCGAGGTACTGCGCCCTGATAAAAAGCTGTGGATTTCTTCCAGGTGCAATGATCTCCTGCAGAGTTACTCTTCTCACAACAACACTTTGTTGCTGCCTGAGAGCCTGGACCAGAAATGCTGTGGCTTGGTTCAGGTGGGTTGTGAATTGTCAGGGCCGAAGGCAGAAGGGTAGGCCTTGTTCACAGCTGCAAGCAAATACTGTGGGTAGAAGTGCCAAGTTTAGCGCCCGCTACCTTGATTGGCTTGTGCAGGTCTAAAAGTGGAGCGAGAGTGAGGCTTATCGTTATCAGTACAGCCTAACATTTTTTTTTTTTTTTCCCTTTCAAAATTTCGAGGTAGGATCGCCTTGCCTTTGGAACGGGTGTTGCCTCCCTCTAATTCTGCCTCTTTCCACCTTCTCTTTTACTGTTTCCCAGAGGCAGACGAGTTTTCATCTCCTCTCCCAGCTGGTTTTTTCTTGTACAAGTGATCCTTCCTCGGCTCTATCACTACCCTTTCGATTGGACCAGTCTGTGCTTTACACATAACCTCAGCGCAATCCGTCACAATGGCACCGATGCAACCTGTTGCCCTCTATGGGCTCGAGATCCCTCCTGGTGACATCTTGGTCCCAGTCACCCAGTCTGGCCATGTCACTGTGAGTACTGCTTCCTCCCTTTCCCTTGCTGCTACAAAGACACACTGCCTCCTGCTGTGCGCGCTGCGAATGTACTTGATGCGATGGCTGACAAGGGGCAGATTCGTCTGACAATGGCTGCCATTGACCCCACTGAGGAGGTCGAGGATGATGGCCAGCCCCCTCGTCGCCCCCGCTCCACCCTCAAGCTCATCAAGCAGTCCTTTGACGACACCCAGCTTGATGACGACTCCGAGGATGAGGATGAGTATATGCGCCAGCTCCTTGCTGGCGGTGAGCTCTCTGATGAGGACTCCGAGGACGACGAAGATGAGGAGGCAAACGGTGGCCCAAGCGACCCCGCCAAGTCCAAGAAGGCTCTCCAGGCCGCCGCCCTGAAGGAGCTCCTCGAGGCTACCAAGGACGACGAGTCGGACGAGGACATGCTTGATGACGAGTCCGACAGGAAGAACAAGAAGACCAAGAAGGCGAACGGCACCAAGGCTGCCGCGAAGGGCAAGGGCAAGGCCAAGGCTACCGTTGACGACGAGGATATTGATGATGATGACGACGACGACGAGGAGGAGGCGGAGGAGGAGGACAGTGACGAGGAGGACGAGCTGCAGGATCTCGACCTGCAGCAGTTCACCATCTGCACCCTCGACACCGAGGCTCACTGCCAGCAGCCCCTCGACCTGACCGTCGGCGAGGGCGAGAAGGCCTTCTTCGTCAACACTGGAACCCACACTATCTACGTCACCGGCAACTACGTCTTCGATGAGGACAATGCCTCCCTCAGCGACGACGATTCGGATGATGACGAGTACGACCTCCCTCCGGGCATGGACGAGCTGATCGGCGACGAGTCCGAGGACGAGCTCGACGACATCGATGGCGTGGACCGTGTCGAGGAGATCGATACCGACGAGGAAGAGGCGCCTAAGCTGGTCGAGACCAAGAAGGGCAAGAACAAGCGCGCTGCCGACGACGGCGCCGACGGTCTTGATGACCTTATTGCCAAGGAGGAGCCCAAGCTCAGCAAGAAGCAGGCCAAGAAGCTCAAGAACAACGAGGGCAAGGCTGTCGCCGCCGAGAAGGACACTCCCAAGTCCGAGAAGAAGGTCCAGTTCGCCAAGAACCTTGAGCTGGGCCCTACCGGCTCTCCTGCTGACAAGGCCAAGCTGGGTGACAAGGCTAAGAAGCCTGCCACCAGTGTCCGCGTCGAGAAGGGCGTGACCATTGACGAACGCAAGGTCGGTACCGGCCGAACCGCTAAGGCTGGCGACAAGGTTGGCATGCGCTACATTGGAAAGCTCGAGAACGGCAAGGTTTTTGACGGTAAAGTTTCCCCTTCGCGATAAAACCACTGTGATACATCAGGCGCTAATGTCTCTTCTCCCAAACCCCCCCCCCCCCAACAACAGCCAACAAGAAGGGTCCTCCCTTTTCGTTCAAGCTCGGCAAGGGCGAGGTCATCGAGGGCTGGGATATCGGCGTCAAGGGCATGGCCATCGGTGGTGAACGACGCCTGACGATCCCAGCCAACAAGGCATATGGCAGCAAGAGCCTGCCAGGCATCCCGGCCAACAGCACCTTGAGCTTCGACATTAAGCTGTTGGAGATCAAGTAGGGAGGGAAGGAGGCCGACCAATCTGCCGCGGCTCTTACGACGAGAGAGGAATAACGAGGAAGCAGGATCATAGTCTTTTGATCACTCTGGTCAAGTACACAGACTGACGATCTCTCTCCAAGTGTTGAGAGGGCTGTTGAGCATGGTTTTCATTGTACCGGTCCCCCGGCCGTGGGGCCCAACCTTTGGGTTAGCTATGGGGCTTATGAGTTTCAGCAACGGAGTCCTCTGACCTGTATGCAGCCTGCGAGGATCCAGTCACCACAGACACGGGAAGCAGACTCTGTCAGAGGGGATGAAGAGGTCTACATTGCATCTGGATGGCGTATAAAATTCGGGGGATTTGCTTGGGTTCCGTTAAGTCTGTTGATTTTTCGTTTGCTGCCCGATTATACCTGATATCTCTGCTGAAGATAATCCGGACAAGTCAGCACTCTTCAATCAAAAATAATGTATCAACAATCTCAGGTTGACTTGTTTGTATCATGATCAAGGTGTGACATCATCCAGAATGAACCGTACGGGCATGTCAAGGCTTGCAGGGAAGGCACGATGGTTCCTGGGTAACATTGGCTAACTGTCCCTAAGGTTTCTTTCCTCCAAGTAGCCTTCCCTGATCTGTAGTGGGCAGGCGCAGCTCATGCAAACGTCAAGTGCGATCTACAAAGGGGTTTGGTTGTTGATCTTTGGAGCTTTCAAGTCCCGTACTGCTGTTACTGAACTTTTTCTTCAAGTCTTCTTCAAGTCTTCTTGGTGCAGTGCCTCCAGTCTCTTACTTTGGGGGAGAAGCCCTTGTCTTGGGCATCTATTCTTTTTACTTTTCTTCTTCTGCCCTTCCTGTCTCTCTCTCTCTGTCTCTCTCTTTCTGTGTCTGTCCCTCTCTATTCTTGGTCTTGTTTGAGACTCTAATGACGACTGTCTTTATGTCAGAACCCCATATGGCCTCTTATTGAAACGAGATGAAGAGGAAGGATTCTCAAGACCAGGGCCAACAGGCATCGTCGATCATTGTTGTGAAGCCAGATTCCTCTACACCAGAAGCTAGGCCGCCACCACCGCCCTCTGGTCAGCCCTCTAGGCTTCGTCGCCAGAGCTCCAGATTAGTCTCGGCCCTGAGGTCACTAGCAAGTCGTAGTCACAGTCAGTACCACTGTGCATTTCCCCAGCCAGCCCTCGCGGGGAGATCAAGGCGAAGTTTTCTGGACTGACTGTCTCCAGCCTCTGCATTTTCTGGGACTGCTGAGGCCCACACAACTCTCAGCACGTCCCACGAGAGCTCGCGATCCAGGGGCCAGCCACAACACCAGGAGCATTCTGGGACCCTATCCAGAACAGACCTCAACCTCAAGAGGATGGCATCTGCTCTCTTTCGAACTCCCATTGAGCCCACTGTTGTTTGGCGACCTGCTGCCAAGAAGAGACCTTCAGTTCAGTCTTAGGAGGCTGCATCTGCAAAACTCCCTTCACCACCTTCACCACCTTCACCACCTCCTCAGGCTGAGATGGAGTCGTCCAATTCCGCTTCCAAGTCGAGCCCGACCTCCAGTGTGTACACCGTCAAACAGTCCGACTCCACCAGCAAAACATCTGTCGAGTCCAAAACGTTTTCCAGCAAGGATCGGTCTTCTGAGAAGAGAAGCCCTCTGGGGAAATGGAAGAACCAGCAGCATCCTCAGCTCGCCATCCCCGAAACCGCAAACGGCAATCTTGACACCATCCAGGAGAGGGAGGGCGAACGGGAGATCACCCCGACCGTCATCACCGCTGAGAAGGCTGCCGCGGCCAAGATCTTCCTCGAAACGTACTACAATGATGTGCTGACCAAGCCGAACCAGCGTGAGGCGCGCCTCCGCCTCTTGGAAGGTGAGCTGTGGCATATGGGCGACGCGGTGTCTGCTACGGGCAAGGACCAGCTGCGGGCCCAGTTCTTCCGCAACGAGACGCGTCATCTACGGCAGACGCGTGTTATGAGAGCCCGAATTGTGAGATCGTTGGCCGAGGGCAGGGGCGCAGCTTCTTCCTGCTGTAATGACTACCAGCCCGTCAAGGCACTCGGAAAAGGGAGCTTTGGTATGGTGAGGCTCGTCCGAGAGAAATTGCAGCCGGGCGACGACCCTTCTCAGAAGAGGGTATATGCAATGAAAGTCATTCGAAAGTCTGCCATGCTTCGCACCAGTCAGGAGGGCCATCTCAGAGCCGAGCGCGACTTTCTTGTTGCTTCTGAGGGATCCAGGTGGTATGTTGGATTATCGAGGCCTCGATGGGGCCATTCGCTCCTTCAATACTGACGACCACTCCTCGCAGGATCGTTCCTCTGATCTCCAGCTTCCAAGACGCTTCCAATCTTTACTTGGTCATGGACTACATGCCAGGTGGCGATTTTCTCGGTCTCCTGATCCGAGAGAACGTCCTCAGCGAGCCTGTTGCGCGCTTCTACATCGCAGAGATGATCGTATGTGTCGAGGAGGCTCATGCACTCCGCTGCATCCACCGCGATATCAAGCCTGATAACTTTCTCGTCTCTGCGTCTGGCCATCTGAAGATCTCTGACTTTGGCCTCGCGTTCGATGGTCACTGGTCGCACGACACCTCCTACTACCATGCCAGCCGCTACTCAATCGTCCAGAAGCTGAACCTCAAGGTCGAGGGCGATAAGCAGGATAGACAAGACGCGCAGAACCCCTCACACAGTGTCAAATGGAGTTCCAACGTCATGGTGGGGCTTCACAAACACGAGAAGCAGAACCCGTGGGACGGAGAGCCCCTCTTGCAGTGGCGGAACCGCTGTGGGATGAGAGGGTCGGCCAGGTCGGTCGTGGGAACAAGCCAATACATGGCCCCAGAGGTGGTTAAGGGCACCGCATATGACGGTCGCTGCGACTGGTGGAGCATCGGCGTCATTCTCTACGAATGCCTCTACGGGCACACGCCCTTTCTGTCAGACGAAGGCAGGCAGAAGACAAAGCAGAACATCTTGGTGAGCTCTGCTGTGGACCACCCGCTGCGCGCCCGAGATACAGTAGAACTGACCTCGAGCCTACGCAGAATCACCGGTCGACGTTTTCGTTTCCGAGCCGACCCTTCGTTTCCAGCAGGTGCCAGCATCTAATTGCCAGCCTAATCCAGGCCAAGGAGACACGGCTATGCAGTCGACGCTACCAGTTCAAGGATATGCAGCAGCGCTCACAGCAATCCTCAAGCGGCAGCGGAAGCAAAGGCAGTCAGACGGACGTCACCGGACATTTCGTGTTTCCTTATGATGCAGAGGATATCAAAGCCCACAAGTGGTTCAAAAATGTGCCTTGGGATAGACTTCACGAGCTCGCGCCCCCATTCGTACCAATGATTCGGTCCCCGGATGACACTCAGTACTTTGACGAGGATGAGCCCATCACGGACCTATCTGACACTGACGACGGCGACGATGATGAGGACGAGGATGAAGATGAAGCTCAGCCGCTGACGCAGCCAGAAGCGTCGGCACCGGCCGCCAACTTGGAAAATGCAGCTGGTCGGGATGGGGCTGTTGACAATGTCACGACAGCACCTGGCCAAGATCTGTCGTCGGCGTCAACTGTCAACCATATACAACAACCAACCCCACCCCCTTCGAAGCCCTCCTCACCCATCCGACACGGGGGTCGAACCTCTATCACACCGCACGCCGCTGTAGCCAGCCCTGCACCCGCCGTCCTTTCCAAGCGTGCTCAGCGCGAAGCCAATCTTGCTGTGGCTCTTTCCGCTTTTGACAGAAGCATACAGCATGCAGTAAGGTCGTGGCTGGCCGTTCCGTACGACACCATACGTCTGCGCAACTTCGAGCTACAAGTGGACACAGAGCCGCGTCTGCGGAAGCCGGAGCAGGAAGCTCTGAAGGCTCTCGTACGGACGTACGGACGGAAAGAGAGGAAGAGGCCACGAGACCGGCTGCTGCGTGATCCTTCGACTCGAAAGGTTGTGATGGAGGAGCGAAAGAAGACGGCGTTCATGGGCTATGATTGGCAGCGGATCCAGGCACCGTCTGTGCCTGCAATGATGATGGCGATGATGATGGAGGAGCCGTTGAGCCCGACGCAAGATACGCATGCTGGTCTGCGAGTGCCTCCAGGGCTGCAGACGATGGTGACCACGAGCGACTCGAAGATGATGAGTCGAGCGCCAGACCCTGATTCCAGTGCAGGCGGGGCTGGCTGGCCATGCGCCTCAGCTGGTCACGAGCATCTGGGGGCCATGAAGGTTCTGCACAGTGGCCGTCTGAGCATGAACTGAGCGTATGGTCTTGCTTGCTCACTTTCTTTTAGATTTGGGGGTCTGCTTTTGACGTTATATGAATCACCATGGGAAAATTTGACGGGGCCAAAAAAAAAAAGGGAGAGGCAGGGTCACACAGGGCGGGCGAACATCCCAAGAGAATGATGCAGGCGAGGGGAGAAAACAAAACAAGCCATTGAGGTGGCATCGAGTGGAATGAGTATCAGTAGCTGGCATTCGATTCAGAGCCTAGAATTATTGATTAACATTAATTATTCTTTCTGCTTGGTATTGCATTCATCAAAATATGAGCATGATGACTGCTGCAAGGTAGATTTTGCAACCTAGTATTTCCCCATGGTGATGTCCCCAATCCCATCGCCAATGTCGCCCAGAGCCAGAGCCTTTGCGTTCTGGACCTCCCACCGAAACTCCTCCAGAGCCCGCTTCTCACCTCCCCTGAAGAACAAGAGCGCCATCAAGCCGTCGAGCACACCAGCGACCAGCCCAAGACTACTCAAGAGCAGCAGGACGAAGTTGACGGCATGATTCTGGACACTGCTCAGCCCGTCGCTATGCGCTGGGACGAACCACACGACGACATAGCACACTACCGTGACACACACCCAAAAGAAGAAGTGATAGGTCCGCCACCGCGTCTGGTCGGCCTCGCGCGACATGTATGTCTGGATCTCGGCGAGGAGGGCGTTGTAGTCGTGTGGACTGCTGAAGGAGGAGACGGCGTCGCCGGCGAGCCCACCAGGGGACGACAAGGGGGAGACGGACGAGAGGAGCTGGGTGTCGAAGTCGGCAGAAGCAGCAGCAGCGTCGAACTGGTGGTGGTGGTGGGACTGGTTGGCGGGGAGCGAGTGTCGGCTGGTCGAGGGGGTGGGGGACTGTAGCGAGAGGAAGGCGCCTGCGGCGGGGGAGCGGTAGTCTTCTGGGTCGACGACGACGGCCTCCTCCCCGCCTGTTCCGGTGACAGTGGTGGCAGTGGTGGTGGTGGTGGCCGCCGCCTGTTCCGGCTGGAGCATCTTAGGTGTGGACCGGCGAAAGGCGCTGAGGCTGGAGAGCCGGCCTGGCGGGAGGGGCCAGTTGCTGCTGATGCTCGGGGCCGCAGTCCCCCCCCCACCACCACCACCACCACCGCCGCGGCCGCCACCACCGTCGCCCTCCAGCGCTGTTGTGTGGAAGACGAGGGTGGCCTCGACGGAGAAATGGTCGGAGAGGCTGCACCCCAGCTCTGGGTGCCGCTGGGTCATGCCCACGCGGGCTTTGTGGACCACCCAGCCGCCTATCTCGGGCAGACTGTCGTCATAGTCATGGTCGTGATCGTCGTCGTCGTCGTCGTCGTCGTCGTCATGGTCGGCGGCGGCGGCAGCGGCAGCGGTAGGGGACGAGATCTCGCGGGCGGCGACGGAGGCGAGGATGTAATCCAGGCGCTTGGCATGCGGGTCGAGAGTGTCGGGGGCGGGCTCACGCAAGGGCTGGCCGGGGCCGAGTTTCCTCTGGGCGTCGCGGGGCCAGCGCCAGGTGTTGAGGACGCTGTTGGAGGTGGCGCCGTTGGCGAGGAGGGTGGCCTCGGCGGTGGGGACAGGGCGGCGCCTGGCGCACTCGACGGGGTCATCTGCGGCGCCGAGGCTGCTCTCCGGGTGCAGGACGCGCCAGACATCGCGCACGGGGCTGTGGGAGGTGAGGATGGCGTGCTCGGCGGACAAGGGGGTCATGTTGAAGTCGCCGGCGGCGAGGACGAGGTGGCCCTGGGCGGCGGCGGCGCGGAGCAGCTTGGCGAGCTGCCAGGCCTGGGCCTCGCGGTGGACGCGGTAGCTGTCGCCGTGGTCCGAGGCGTAGGGCGCGTGGGTGTGCGTGTTGAAGACGTCGGCGACGTCGGCGGTCGGGTCAGGCCCGAAGCGCAGGCGGGCGTGGGCGATCCCCTTGCCTACGTACCAGTCACCGCGCCAAAAGGCCGTAGGGCGGCCGTTGAGGGTGTAAGGGTGGAAGGTGGCCTCCTCGATGGGCCAGCGGGAGAGGATGGCGAGGCCTGCGCCGAAGGCTCCCGCGTGGTAGAATTTACCGTGGGGGAGGAGGGCGCGGAGGTGGCGGCGGACTAATTTTCATTTTGTTTCCCACTCCAATGGTCAGCCAGCTCATTTTTTTTTGTTGTTTTTTTTTTTTTTTTTTTTTTTTGGTTCTGGGATCAAGGTAAAACAGGGTAGACAAGGCTCAAGATGGGAGGAGAAGGAGAAAGGTTGGGCTCACCGGCGAGGTAGTCATCGTGAGCCCAGACTTCCTGCAGACAGACTATGCTGGGTTGTGGGTGCGCCTGGGCGAGCTGGCGTCCTATCTCGTCCAGACGGGGCTGGCGGAGTTTAGAGATGTTGAACTTGAGGCCCCAGCAGTTGAGGGTTATGATGTTGATCTCTGGAGGAAGCGAGGCTGAAGACGAGTCCATCTTCAGATGATGTTGGAGGATAGGAACAGGATTCAAATCAAAAATCACCTAAATTGATGTCAGAGGAGATACTTTTCTTTCCTTTCTTCTTCTTATTTTTTTTTTATTAAGAATGAGAATTGCTTGTAGCGTAGATCAGCATTATTGATCAAGTATAAGATTCATCTCATCAGTTCTCATGGCGATGGCTGGAGCATGGTTCTTGACTGAGCTCAAAGTAGACACAATGAGAAGAGAAGAGGAGAGGAGGAGGAGAGGTGGCGCAGGAAGAAAAAGAAAAAAGAAAAAGAGAAAAAAAGCAAGGCAACAAGAAGGAAGGGAAAAGGGAGTAAAATTGTCACATAGGCACTACTGCTGTCTCGTTCATGTACCGTAGCATTCACTGCTGATCACATAAAGGTAATTATAATATCATCCTCATCATCATCATCATGATGACTATGAGCCCTGCCTTTCTGAAGGTTGGTGGGTGTGGATGTCACTGTCACCACATCAACTCTATTCCAGGCTCTGCTCTCTCTCAATTGGGGCTGTTCAAGGAGGAATAGATTCATTGGCTGCCTATAGGGGGCCCTTTCTCATTTCGCTACTGCATTGGGGTGCGCCTGGTAGGTACTACAGTACCATGGGGCCGCCCCCCTTCCCCCCCAGCACACCTAGACTAGGCTGACTACAGTGAGGGGGTACAGGGGATAGGCCTGCCGGGAGGGCCTGGAACTTTTTACTTTGGCATCTCTTGCTTGCCTGCCGCTCTGGTAGGCATATCCCTGGAACCAACATTGAGTTTTTGGGAGCTCTCCAAACCCACAGCAGCTTTCCTTCACATGCTCACATGCATGTGCACATGCACACCTTCTCTTCCTCCTCTTCTTCCCTCCCCTCCCCCCTTTCTTTCTCTCTTCTTCCAAGCCTCTGAAAGGTTCTCTTTCAAGCTCCGACAAACAAATCATTCTTCTTCAAGCACAACTAATTTGATGCAGGACAACTGCGTCTCTGCAAACAAAGAACCTGACAAACAAACAGGAGGAGCACCTTTTCAGAGGCAGCCTGAGCCTGAGCCTGTCATCGTCGTCCCTTTCGTCCTTTGCAGCTGCTTCACCCCTTGGAAGTGAAGGCGGGCGACGGCAATGGCTGACCCAGAGTCTGACATTGGAGAATCATCCTCCAAAAGACGGAAACGGAACGACGGCACCGCAGAACACACCTCCTCCGATGAACGCGACCCATCCCCCGCGCCCAAGAACGAGGACGAGAGCCACGAGCTCTCTATACGACCCGGCCGGCCGGCTTCACGGGCACGGAGCAGGAGTGCAGGCAGCGGCGGTGCAGAAACGAGAGAAAAGGGCTACTACACCTCGCGTTCACAGTCGCAGCTGCAATCCCCATCTAGATTGAGGTCCAAATCTAGATCCAGGTCCAGGTCCGGAGATGGATCACGCTCGAGCTCTGGATCACGCACGCCACCTTCCCGCTCGAGGTCCCAGTCGCGGTCGCGGTCGCAGTCGCAGTCGCGGTCGCGCTCACAGTCCGACTCCCGCTCCAGGTCGCGCTCTCGCTCGCCCTCCTCCTCCTCCCCCCGCCGCACCCCCCACCGCTCGACCTCAACCTCCCGCGACCGTGCCCATGCCGCCCAGGAGCGCAGGCCCCTCCGCCCCGAGTTCAAGGCCCACCTCGAGCTGCGCGGCCACGCGAAACCTATATCCCAGGTGCGTGTCTCCCCCGACGGCCGCTGGATAGCCTCCGCTTCCGCCGACGGGACCGCCATGATCTGGGACGCCACGACTGGTGCACACATAGACACCCTCGTCGGCCACATGGCTGGCGTTTCCTGCCTGGCGTGGAGCCCAGACTCCGAGACTATCGCCACGGGCAGCGACGACAAGGCCATCCGGCTCTGGAACCGCACCACGGGAGATCCGGCGCACGCCGTGGGCGCCGACGAGAATTTACCCCCCGGCGAAAGGATAGCCACCTCGGCCAGGGGCATCGGCGGCAGGACAGACCGCGGGGTACGAGGCAGCGGGGGCAGGAAGCCGCTGCTGGGCCACCACAGCTATGTGTACTGCCTCAAGTTCTCACCAAAGGGGAACATGCTCGCCAGCGGGAGCTACGACGAGGCGGTGTTCCTGTGGGATGTCCGTGCAGGACGCCTTATGAGGAGTCTGCCGGCCCATAGCGACCCCGTCAGCGGCATTGACTTCTGTATGGACGGCACACTGGTGGCCAGCTGTTCTACGGATGGATTGATGTGAGTAGCCGTATTTTCTTCACCACAGGAAGGAAGGATCCCGCCGCCTTCACAGAGAGAGAGAGAGAGAGAGACCTTTTATTTTCAGGCATGAAGCTGACCCATCGTCTTCTTCTTTTTCATCACATAGTCGCATCTGGGACACCGCCACCGGCCAGTGCCTCCGCACCCTCGTCTACGTAGACAACCCCGCCGCATCGTCCGTCTGCTTCTCCCCCAACGGCCGCTTCGTCCTCGCCAGCTACACAGATTCCTGCATGCGGCTCTGGGACTTCATCAATATGCCCTGCACCGTGAAAAAGACCTACCAGGGCCATGTGAATAAGAACTTCTCCGTCGGCGGCTGCTTCGGCCTCCTGCGGTCCATGCGCAAGGTCGTGGTCCCCGCTGGGAACAACAAAAACAACGACGACGACGAGGACGGCGCCGAGAACGACTTTGCCGAGGAGCAGTGGGAGGAGGCAGACAGCGTCGCCTTTGTCGCGAGCGCCAGCGAGGACGGCGACATTGTGCTGTGGGACGTCAAGAGCAAGGAGATCCTGCAGCGCGTCGAGCGTGCCCACGAGGGCGTATGCTTCTGGGTTGACGTCCACGGCGAGACGGGCACCATGGTCAGCTGTGGGCAGGACGGGAGGATCGTGGTGTTCAGGCACCGGCCCCCCGAGACGAACAACGGAGGAGCTGATGTTGGTAGTGGTGGCGAAAAGAAGAACGGCTTGGTGGTGAACGGCCACACCAAGCGCGGAGACGATGGTGATCGGTACCCGGAGGAGAGCGAGAACCGGACAGTGGAAGAGGAGGATAAGAAGAAGGATAAGAAGGAGGAGGAGGATGATGAGACGATGCGCGACATTGAGCCTGGGGTGGAGACCAACACTGCTGAGCCTGACGCCGCCGAGCCTGCAGCGGAGCCGGAGCCTGTGCAGACTAACGGCCATGCATATGACGAGGGCGAAGGAGAAGGAGAGGACGCCGGGGGAGGGACCCAGGCAGCAGAAGAAGGCGGGCCGGAACCTGGCCCTGTGGAGGGCGACATTGCGATGGACAGGCCGATTCCCTCTGCTGATTGAAGAACCTCATCGCTCGGGCTGCGTCCTTTTGGGGGGAGGCGTCAACGACACATCTTTCCTAGCATAGCGAAGGCTTCATTCAGCCAATTAAGTCCCCCCCCCCCAAAAAAAAAAAAACTACACGCGGGCGATCCCTTGAAGGATGAAGAGGGAAATCCAATGTTGATTCAAAAAGAATGAATGGTATCACCAACATCTGTGCTCTCTCCCTCTGTCTCTATGTGTATGCACGTATGTGTGTGTGTGTGTGTGTGTGTGTGTGTGTGTACATAAGTATGTGTGTTCAAGGGGCCTAACTTATCATTTGTCTCCCAGATATTCAACACCCATGAAACCCCTTGTCCTATTCTGCCCGCGCCTCATCAATCATGAAAGAAAATGACCGTATGCGATTTGACAGAAAACGCATCTACCCACAACAATCCCTCCCCCAGGTCTTCCAGTCTAGACTGACCACAACCACACCCCCTTACTACTACTATCCACACCATGCCTCCAAGCAGTATTCACAGTTGAGAGAATCTTCTGCTCAAGTCTGCACACGGTCAACCGGGTCGCGCGTACACCGCCACAGTCACCGAGATCGAGCCTCTCAGTCATCTAACTTGTCCTCCTCCTCCTCCTCCTCTATCTCTGCGCCCTCATCAAACACATCCTCATGCTCCCGGGCCTCAACATCCTCATGCTCGTCCTCATCCTCGGCTTCTTCATCCCCATCTTCCTCTTCCTGGTCTTCCTCCTCCTCGCCCTCTTCATCTTCATCATCCTCATCCTCATCCTCATCTCCACCCTCCTCCTCATCTTCCCAGTAATCGTTCATGTTCACAGCCAACTGCTCGAGCAGATCCATCTCCTCATCCTCCTCCTCGTCATACTCTTCTTCATCTTCATCGTCCACTGCCTCGTCATCAACCCTGCCGGCAGCCTCATGGAACCACGTCGCCATAAGCCCCATGGGAGCCCGAAAGAAGTCGTCCAGCTCCTCGAGGTCGAGGTCCAAATCCTCGAGATCAAGATCCATGTCGCCTTCTTCTTCTTCTTCCATCACATCCTCCTCCAGTTCCTCGTCTGAGGTATCTCTGTCTTCATTGCGGCCGACGTTCCAACCATTTAGTCATATGGTCTCCCAGCCGCCAGTGTTAATGTCCGACTCGAGCCTGCGCGAGATGAAGGAGGGAATGCCGCCGGAGAGCCATACGGTGCGGAGCATTGAGTCGTAACGTTTCTGGGACAAAAAGAGCTGTCGATAGTGCCGGAGGCCCATGTCCGTCTCACCGTACGTGTCGATGTAGGGGGCGTGGCTGAAGGACCCCGAATTACGGTGCAGATAGAAGGCCGCGCATTTGCGGATGCTGATGAAGATACCGACGCTGCCTTGGCATCTTTTTTTTTTTTTTTTAAAAAAATCACATAATTGTTAGCTTTCCATATTTTATTCTTCCTCTCGCCACACACACACAAGAATATTTTATTTTTGGAGACCCGGATATGTCACTTCACTTACTTTCGCATGTGCTGCTGCGCACCACCAATCCTGTTGGCAGACCCACGACGCCTCAGAGCCACCGGGTCCAGAGAAGAGCAACAAACACTCTGTCCGCAGAACACCTCGCCACAGAGCAGGCAAATCATCGGGTCTGAGACGTCCTTACCGGTCCTAGGACACCGCCGCTTCGTACATTCCTCTATCAGTGTGTCGTAATTCATTGGTAGACCGATGAGCTCGAAGATGCCCGGGTGGCTGAGGAGCTGCTCCGCGGCCTGGTATTCCTGGGCGACGGGGCCTGGCTTGGTCGAGTACGGGTTGCTCCACCAGCCATTGTCATGCCGGATCCAGCCGCGGACGAGCTGGTCGCAGAGCGCACTGGGCCAGCCGACGTGGATGCCGAGAGGGGTGAGGGCTGCACACATGCTGTCGAAATCGGGCAGGCGGAGGGCCTCGGTGAGGCGAACAAGCTCATCTTGCTCCGGCTGAGGGGAGATGTGGCTGTTGAAGTCGACGCCGTACTTGACGTAGAGGAGAATGACGCACTTCCGAAGGAAACACTGGGCATACTTCTTGGTGAAGGAGTAGTAGTCCTCGATGGAGGTGAAGCAAGGTTGGTCGAAGCCACTCGACGCAGGCACCTCGGGCATCAAGGCGTTGCTGAGACCGTCCTCGTTGAATGTGAAGTCAAGGTTCATCTTCCAGATGGTCTTGCAGAATTCGGCAAAGTTGACGAGACTCCTGTCTTCGGTGTTCTCGCAGCTCATCCATTCCGTGCCTCGCTTGACCTTGCATATGCGCTGGACCACCTTGACGATCTCGGCGAGGTAGTAGATACGGAGTAGATACGAGATTTCAAAGCCATGAGCTGCGGCGACGCCGAAGATGCTCTCACAGAGCAAGATAAAAGGGTCCGACGCAAGCACCGGCGTCAGCTGTAGGTACTTGTCGTCCAGAGAGGCGCCTCCAGTGTCGTGCACGAACAGCTGCATGTGTTGCTTGGTGGTCATGGCTTGGAACTCGGTGACGACCCTATTCATGCCACCAAATTTCTGCCCGCCAATGGCAATGTACGACGTGACTGTCTCCGTAAAGGTACGGAGGTGGGTGAGGGTCGACTCGGAGATTCTCTCCAGCAACAAGGAGCCGTACTCAGCATCTAGGCCTCTCTGCTGGATCTCGACAGATGAGATAGAGAAGCCGACGGCCGCAGCTAGAACGTCAATGTTGCTGAGATCCGCGGGGTTCCTAGCTTTGTCATAGTTGATAAGTGGGTTTGGCGGCAAGGCAAGAGCGTTGATCTTGATTGTATCTCGAAGGCGTCGGTACACCCGGACAAGTTCAGTCATGGGAGTGTTGGTATCGGCCATGCCGCTGGGGTCGGGGGCATCGCTGCGGAAGGGCTCTCCGAATGGCAGGCCCACGGGCGGCTGCTGCGATCCCGGCTCCCAAGCATCAAGCACGAGGTGTGAGGATATGTCGGCCAGTCTGGGCAGCAGAGAGCCTTTTGTGTAGTGGGAAAACATATTGACAGACTGTGTCGGAGACTGCGTAGACGGGAATGTGTGTCCCGACGACAGATTCTCCTTGAGGAACATGGCGAAAGATTCCGACGAGACCTGGACGTCGGCCGATGTCTGGAGCGCACCGGGATATGATTCTTCCTGGCCCTTCCAGATGATAGGCAAGAACATGTTCCCGAGGGCTTTGCAGAGCGGACAGACAAACTCCAGGCGCGTGGGGTTCTCAGGATGATGCCGTGCAATCTGCTGCCTGTGCCTCTGCTGGGTCGCGTCAAAGTACACCTCAAAACAGCTGTAGTGCATCATGTGGCCGCACCCGGTGGAAAGTGGCCCTCTTCGCACAGCTGCCGAAGGAAAGCCCTTCCCGATGACCTGGCGCTCGGCCGTGAATGTCTCGCCCTTCTGGTTGACCTTCTCCACCTGAATGCGGTTTTCATGGCTCACGCCAAAGGGTCGGATATCTTCGGCGGATCTGTCAAGGTTCTTGGGGACCTTGCCTACTTCTCGCACAAAGTCGGGATTGGAGAGATCTGTCTGCCGCAGAATTGCGCTCTCCCTGAGGAACCCGAATGTCCCGTACAGCCGACGATCATCTGTGTCCTCCTGGCAGAGAATGCACGTCCCCGATGGGTATTTCCAGTAGTTTTTCTTCTCTTCCACAGGCTCTGGGAGCTCATCCTCCAGGTCGTCCACATCGCCCCAGTCGATATCCTGCTGCTGGGCCATGAAGTTCTTCTGCTGCTGCTGGAACTGAGCCATCACTTTGGCCTGGCGGTCCAGAGCGGCCTTCTTCTTGCGCTCGCGCTCCTCTTCCGCATTCACATTGACGGCTGGCGAGGCAGTGCTGATCCTGTCGACAGGCACGCCAAGGCGCACATAGGCCGCCTCGAAGTCCTGTGGTCGCTTCTGTCGCATCCGCCGCAGGATGACCCCAATCCTAGTATGGCAGGCCTTGAGCTCCTGCTTGGTCGACATGAGGTCCAGGAGAGAAACAATGGTCCTCGCCGCAGGGGCATCCGGCATCAGGCTACCCAGAGAGGTCCTGGTGAGGGCATTGTGTATGAAGGAAGGCCGGGAGTTGTCCCCCTCGGCAACCTGGTCCTCGGTGACGGCGATGAAGACGAGATGCAACACAAGATGCAGGTAGATCTCGAGCCTGGAGGCTGACACAGTCGGTGTCAACCTGGGGCTGACAAGAGCGTACAGCAGGCTGTAGTATACGACCTGCGCGAACATGCCCGTGCGGGTAACCTCGGACAGTCCTGCAAAGACACCCCCTTCAATCGGCCGCAGCTTCGGCTCATACACCAGGTCCTCGACCGGCTTGCCCGTCTTCTTGGCCATGAGTCTACGCCAGGCATTCTCTGATTCTTCGCGCTGGTTCTTGGTGTAGATTGCGGTGAACGGATCGATCTCCTCGACACACTCTTCCTTCAACTGAAAGGTGCCGACGTCGGAGATACCTTCGGGCGCTTTGTAGTGTGACACCTCGGCCAGGACCCGAGTGTATTCTTCGTGGTCCTGATACCGCTCGGGTAGTCTGCCACCAATCTCGGTAAATGTAAGAGGCTTAAAGCACAGCATGTGAATGATGTCGCGGCGCATGAACCTGACGCGGCTCTCCCGCCCATCATCAAACTGACACAGAGACGTGCGGTCCGACAACAGTATCACGACCAGGTGCAGCATATCTTCGGCGACCTCGATATGCTGGCAATCGTCTTGGCCTAGAGACTTCTGCTCAAAAAAGCCTTTCACCCATTTCTCCATGCCAAAGCGATCGACGATGGAAGCAAGCACACGACTGGGGTTGCAGACCACAAGAGCAGTCTGCAGCAAGAAGATGTCCCGGTGGTGGCCCATTTCCCTCTGGGCGATCCCGCGATATGTACCAGACTGGTGGCGCAAGCTCATGCCATTGCGAACCCACATGCCTGACCTCATTTGTGACAACCATGCGCACACCCGCAGGGGGTAGTCGACGGCGGCAATCAGGAAGTCCTCCCACCCGTACTCACGTCTCGGCATCATCCGCTTGCCCATCAGACGAGGCTGCCCTCTCAGGTCTTGGGTCTTGAAGCTCAGAAGTGCTCGCATCTGCTCAACCGACATCGACCTGGCACATTCGATGAGCCATGAAAGCGTGTAGTGGAGCGCGTGGTGAAAACTGATAGGTTGTTCTTCGACAACAAATTTGACCACTTCATACTTGGTCGGCTCTTGGTCGAACTCGAAGTCGGATAGGATCTTGAAGCGGACCTCCTCCTTGATTTCGGCCTGACTGAACCGGCCGCGCTCCGCACCGATTGAATTGATGATGACTGCCTTGGCTGCCAGGCGGATGGCCCAAGAGAGTTGGGCGGGCTCGGCCTTCTCGAAAGCCCTGCTGAAGAGACGACATAGCCGGTTGATCTCTCTGGTGATCAGAGACGCACTGATCCAAGTATCGGTTTCGTATTCAACGTGTTCTCCCACGGCTCTAGTGTTTGGGCAGATTCCCTGGTGTAGCTTGACCAGGTCGAGGAATTGCATCATGTACCTCTCATCGGTCCGCAAACGATCCTGCACATGTGGGGACAAGAAGAGATATTTGAGGTCCGCGAAAAAGTGGTACATGCGTCTGTTAGTAACAGACCCGGAATCAAACGCCAACACCGCGGTGTCAGACACGTTCCAGGGATGTGCAACTTGTCGCGTAGTCAAGAAGGTGTACAGGATGGCTATCAAGCTGGTGAGAAAGTTTCCGCGCTCCACGACCTCGGCAGTGATGGAGGGCGTCGTCAACATCTGTAGGGAAAGGTTGATGATGGAGTGGTCTGGCTCCCGATCTGCAATGAGATAGAGCTGGGCCAGGGTAGTGTACAGCCCAGCAAAGCGCAGTCCGAGCACCCGCTTAAACTCAGGTATCGTCACAACTGTGGAGATGTAGAGCGAGCGCAGGTCGTTGCGGACCTTCTTCCACATTCTCAAGTCGAAGAGGATCATCCAATCCAGGCGGACTCGCTGGAAGACATTCTCAGCGGGCGGGACATTGCCGTTGTCCATGTACGCAGCAGGCGCGAGCAGCCAGTACCGACCAGACTTTGGTGGTGTGGTGTCTCGCCGAGTGTTTCCTGGCGTCTTGGGAATCTCAAGGCTGTTCTTGGCGTAGATAGTCGACGGTATGAGAGGCTCTGCAACATCAGAGTCAGAAGGCGTCATGTCTCCTTCCCTGGTGGTTCGGCGTGACACACCCGGCGCTGGAGGCGGTGGCGGCGGCGGGTAGCCTGCCATTGTCGCCTCGTCGGCCTCGAGCGCCTCATCGGCGCGCCAGTCCGACATGTTGACGTCTTCAGAGGCACCAGCGGCTGAGTCCAACATCACCAAGTCCTCCTCATCATCCTCATCCTCATCCATAATAGCGTCGCGGGAAGACGTCGGCGTGTTGTCGCCCTCGGCATCGCCATCGCCGTCGCCGTCGCCATCGCTGTCGTCGCCGTCGCTCGCTTCGGGCTGCAGGGTGGCGAGATGTCGTGTGACCACCACACGTGCCTCTTCAATATCGGTCGCGCCCAAGAACCTGAACTGCTCATAAGGGAACGCAACTATCGCCCGCTCAGCGGGTTCGTTTTCCTCATCATCAATACCATTCTTTCCCACCGACCTGCGGGTGGCGAGGCTGCCCATCCTCCATGGCTTGAGGAACTCTTGGCAGACGATAGTCCGCAGCACAGAATGATCGTCGCCCACGGAACAGCCGGAAATATCCTTCAGCCACTCGATGATGGTGCCGCACATCTGCTCGCGGAAGGTATCGCGCGAGGAGCGAATCGTGACCGTAACACGAATATGCTCCAGCGTCGTGGCGATGCCCAAGAGCTTGTCGATGTCGTCGCTGTATGTGAGGATGCTCCGTCCGATGAGGTCGGTCTCGTAGGCTTTCTCCACGCCCGTCCTAAGGGTGGTTCCGCATGCCCTTGCCACCTGATCTCTGACATCGTCAACGGTGTGTTTCTCGTCGTTCCATAATATGACGGCGTATTCGCTCGCCGGCTCCACATCTCCGCCGTAGTACGTCGACTGTAATCTAGACGTCCTCTCGTCGTGCCTGATCGAGTCTTTTGTCTTGGTCTGACGCAGCTGCTCGGGCGAGCACGATATCACATCGCAGAGATAGTCAATCACCCGGCCGATGACCATCCTCATGCTGAAGAGCAAGTCGTCTGGCAGCGGCGCTGGTTCCTTCTCCTTGCCCTTGGGTTGTGCATGCTCCCACACTGAATGTATCGTGCAGAACATGGGCGTACGCCATGCCTCGTGGTCGCCACAGTCGCAGCATCCGCTGTTGCCCGGCGAAACACTGATGCGCACCATGTGTCCAGTGTGGTCTGTCGCGTCGAAGCACTTGGCGCAGAGGCAGCAGGTGTCGTCGACGCCGCACGTCTTGCAGCCATACGATGCCTCGCCCGCCTTGAATATGTGACCACATGCCTTGCCGCGAGCCGCCTCTGTGTATTCAGACCCCTCGACAGCGCCTTGTGCGTCCCTGAGCTTCTGAACCCTGCCGTCGACGAGGATGCTGCCGTTTGGGAAGAAGAGTCGCAGGTAATCGTCGTTGCCACAGGACATGAGCCGAAACAGGTTCTCTAGGAGTAGATCCGCGGCTTCTCTGGTGTATCGAAATTGCTTGAGAGCTGGCAGCTCCATCAGGAACTGACAGAGCTGCTGCTCCTGCGTCGACATCGAGGTTGGTCTCTCCATCGTTGCGTATTCAGGTCATTCTTGAATGGGGAGGGAGGCTCGGTGCAACACAACAGCGTGCGGGGGAACAGATGGTTCGGGAGCTTTTATAGCTTTGTAATCACGGACACTGTGGGTGGATGCTTTCGTATGTCGTTGGGAGATTGGAGGGTATGGCTTCGATATACGGGTTGTTGAGCTGGTTGGGAAGGTCAGCTTGTTTATGTTCTCGATAGGGACCCCTCTAAATCGCAGGGTACGCTGTAGTGCATCACAGTGGGGGGGGGGGGGGGGGCGGGCGGCTGGGGGGCAGTTCTAAAGTGGCAACTGGAGAATTAAGGCGACGGCTGAAACTGCACCTACTGGGAAATTTATGGGCGTAATGAGCTTCTCCTCAACAACAGCTGAGGAAGGGGGAGAAGGCGAGGGGGGGAAAAACACAAGTTCAAGGTTGGGTTGCAGGGAAGTGACTTGTGACGTGTTTTCTTTGTTGTTGATGTCTGTCTCGGGAAAAGTTGTTGGTTGGGTTCTGAGGGAGACATGGCGTCTACACGCTCGCAGCGGTCCACTGAGCAGCATCGACTAGCAGCATCGACTAGCAGCGGCGCACTCCGCAGCTTGTTGAGCAGCTCCTCTTCTCTTCCTTTCAACCCTTCACCGTCTCGATCCGCACCTGACTTTTTTCTGAGACATTCATCTACACATGCCCATCCTGTGGAAATCCCCATGTGTGCAATAATTGGCCCAGGGCAGAGCTGAATGTGGATATCTGGCTCGTTGTCATATTCATCAATTTTGCGATTCCATCTATGCAGACCTCTAAAACCGTAGAAGTACACCGTCGTCGAGCCTGCCCCGACTTGCTCCTTTAATTTTTTTTTTTTAGGGAATTGCCGTATTCTATTGCGAGTTCCTTCTCTCTCCCCTGGCTCTACTCCTCGTCCTCGTCGCCGCCCTCGATGTACTTGGACTTGATGTCCTTCCATTGACGCTGTAACCTGGTCAGCTTTTACCACTCGTATGTGATGTGAGTCCAAGGGAGTTCGTATTTTCCTTACCCCCCGGTTCATCTTGTCCCACAGGCTCTGCGAGCCAACGTCGAAAGACCTGCCGTCCTCGTATCAGCAAACAGGATCCCAGAAGCCGCGATGAGCACCGTCTAATCGGAGGCGTACATCTGGAGGCCGAAGGCGGTGGCGAACACTGCGCCCAGCATGACGAAGTTGTTTCGGAAGAGAACGCTGTAGGCCAAGGTTAGAGTTTCGAGTCTATCATCGTCGGTCGCGCGTGGGTGACTTGCTTGTAGAGGGTGGTCTGGCCGGCCTGGTGATTGATGCGGGATTAGCTCATGCTGCTCCAGTGGGAGCGCCTGGGTGCTGAGGAACATACCATTTTGTCTAAAGAGCAGTGCGTGTGGTTGGAGAGGGGGTTGGTCTGGCAGCAAGTGCTCTTTGGGTTGGCAATTCGTCGTTGAGGATGGGTTGATTTGGGGACGGGGAGGCTTCAAAAGATGGATTCAAAATTGGCGATGACATTCCGGCCCTTCCCTAGCCATGAAATCGGCCCACTTCTGATTGGTCAAAGCTTCCCCAGACCACCCCCACCAGCCAGTGAGGTACCTTGTACTGACTAGCAAGCCAGCCTGCAGCATCATTAACCACTGCAAACACCCACCCCACCATAACCTTTGGTCAAACTTCCCTACCTGCCCACCTCTCAAATATACTCGTCGCAGTCCTCAGTGCTGGTGCTGTTGTCTTGCTGTCCATACCATCCCCTCCAAATATTCAATCTTGTTGCCGATATCTTGAATCCCCCATCGACAATTCCTCCGTCTCCGGTGTACTGCTAGAAGGCTACTGCCCACTCTGTGGAATCTGACTCCGATCATCGCTCATCCCCCTCCAAACTTCCACATCCGCACATCCCCCTCCCTCGAGCGAAGTCAAGATGTCCGCCCAACCAAGCAACTCCGGCATAGTGACCAACTCCACCGGCGAGCGCCAGATACCTGAGTCGACCCGCGCGGACGGCTCCGTACGAAAGGCCATCAAGATCCGCCCCGGCTACAAGCCTCCCGAGGACGCCGAGATCTACAAGAACCGAACCGCCGAGACCTTTCGCAACCGCTACAAGGGCGGCGTGATTGGCGCCGAGGCTGCTACGTCGGGCTCCAGTGCCAATGGTACACCTACGGCCTCGTCTGCGGCTGCGAACAAGAACGCCAAGCGGCGCGAGGCGCGCAAGAAGGCCAAGGCTGCTGGTGAGGCCGGCGGCGACGAGGAGGAGGAGGAGGAGGACGGTGAGGGCAAGAACAAGGACAAGAGTGCTCAGGCACCCAAAGCTGCTGAGAAGGAGAAGGAGGCTGCTGTCGATCCTGACCTTGAGCGCAAGAAGAAGGCTAGGAACCTCACAAAGAAGCTCAAGCAAGCCAAGGAGCTGAAGAGCAAGAAGGACGATGGGCAGTTTCTGCTCCCCGAGCAGTTTGCCAAGGTGATCAAGATCAATGAGCTTGTCCGTGAGCTAGCTGCTCTTGGCTTTGATAGTGAGGGTGAGCCTGTTGAGGAGGATGTCAAGGGTGAGGACAAAAAGGAAGAGGCCCCCGCCTGAACAGGACATGGAATGAGAGACTTTTTGGTTCACAATTCATGTCTGGGAGTTCCAATAGGAATGGGCCCCCTCCCCTCCTCTACCACAACTATCATGCCTCCTATTGACGACAAGCTAGCGCCAAGCTGTCCACAGACTTGACCAGAATCAGCAATGATACTTCCTCAGACAGCAGCCTGAGACATGGGTCGCTAGTCAAGGACTTGAGAGGCTATGTATGGACAGCAGCTAACGCTGCGGATCATGCGAACAGTCTGCTACAAGTTTGGCTGCTCTGAGCAGCCCCTCTGGGTGGGATTAAGATCACTCAATACTTGAAACTCTTCTGCTGTGGACATCTTGTCTTTTCAGTATTCCATTGGAAGACATGATAAGGAGGAGGCTGAAGGGGACCAATGGGTAGGAGAACACTGTCAGAGAGTTACAACACTCATGGCTGTGAAGATATCAGGTGGAATATGAAAGAGGCCAAGCATCACGGACCAAGCTGGCGGCTTATGAGGAAGGAGCTAGAGATAATAATTTTTTTTTGGAGGAGAGGGGGGGGGGGAGGGCTTGTGCATACAAAAGATAACCTGTCCTCTTCCAATCCCATGTGACTTGCAAGATCCCTTTTGCTTTCACCTGCATAAAAATGCGATGATGCTACCAACAAATGGAAGACGTGATTCCCAGCAACCGCTGCTGTCGTATAAGTTGAAACAAATATACTTCAGACCGGGCACATACAGTAATGCAGTGGTGATTATCAAATGCAGAGACACCACCGACTTGAGAAATCATGAGTCCCACATGAAGGCGAAGGCGAAGGCGAAGAACAAGTCGGAGGAGCAGGCCCGTCCAAGGGGATACTAGGATTGGCGATTCAATGTGCTCGAGCTCTTTGATCATCATCAATATACATTGGGGGGATGAGTGGTCATCATGCCCTTTTGGAGTGGTGTTTCAGATGCCAACGCCGTACCAAAATCACTTTTCCTTGCCCGAAGAAACTCTTTCAAATCTTCCCGAGTTTTCAAACCCCCCGGAGACCCAACCAGCCCAAGATATTTGTACAGAGGTTCTATGTGTTCAGACGACTAGACACACCGGCGAAAAGTGGCGTGCAGGGTTGCAATAGCCTAGACATGAGCGCGCGGTCGGCATTGCAGGACAGAGCAATGAAGCGCCGAATGGATGCTCCCAGGTTGAATGGATGTTGCAGGGAACAGAGGAAAATAATCTGCGGTCCGCAAGACCAGTCATCGCAGTGGCCTTGGTGGAGAGCAGGGTGTGCGGTGACACAGCGCTCAGATATACTCTCTTGCGCTCTTCTGCATCTCAATCAACCGCCAGCCTCTTGTCTCGGGGTTGTTCACATCATCCGGCGTCCTTGTGATACCAATGGCGTATGTGACCAGCTGGACCTTGTCCTCCATTCCAGCAGCAAGCTCATTCGTCTTCGCGTTGCGGTAAACATGCACCTCCTGTGTCCTGGCGGTGATGATGAAGACAGGGATCTCGCCGGGTTCCAGCATCCTAGCCTTGAGAATATCCACGTGTCTGATGTCGAGGATGCGGCCATCTGATTTAAGCCCGGCTTGCAGGTATTGCTTCGTGAGGGCCTCGTAGACGGAGTATTGCGCCTCGGACAGCCAGAGCTTCAGGGTCTCCACGTCGCCCTTGACGTAGGCGTCGAGGACTTCGGGTAGTATGTACTCGCGTAGCTCGCGCAGGAATGGCTCGACCTGGAAAGCCGGGTCCATGGACCGGAACTTCTTGATAACCATCGCCGTCTCGTTCTCGGCGAAGAACCCAGCCACACGGTCGGTAATGCTGCGGGCGGTGAGAATGAGGGGGTTTTCGGACTCGTTGTAAACGTCCTTCATGCCAAAGACGCCCTGCACGAACTTGTTGGAGTCCTTGAAGTTTTTCCATGCCTCTTTCCATTGCGCGTCCTTGTGGACGGTGATGTTGGTGCCAGCGCTGTGAACAGCAGATGATTAGACATTTAGGACCGAGCTCAGCTGAGAAACAGTGGTAATGAATGTCCAACATACTTGGGGTCCTCTTCGATCACCTCGGGCTTGTGGCCTCCGTTCAGCCGCTCACGAAGCTCTCTCTGCTTCCTCCGCTCCTCTTTGTCCACCCAACCGCCATACCGCGAGCTGCTCCCGTCGTCTATGACGCTCTTCACGCTCTTGAAGGCCTCGGTGTCCCGGATCGGCTTGGTGGTCTTGTCAATAACCTCGCCTGTGGCATTCGCCGCCTTGCGAACCCCCTTGACAACTGAGGTGTCCCACGTCCACGCCGCACCCTTGCCCACCGCGCCGGCTGTGTTCTTCAGCACTTTACCGGCAGTCGAGGACACGGCGCCGGTGGTCTTCTCGTATGCCTCGCGTGCTCGTCGGACGGACTCGCTCTCCACAAAATCGGTCGCGCCTTGGGCCAGTTGCTTTGTCGAGTCGTTCCATTCTTTAGACGCCTTGAACTCGGTCTGCATGGTCTCCATGAAAACTTGCCATGGCGTCTTGTCGCCGTGGGGAGGTGGCGGCGGTAGATCTTCCTTCTTTTCCTCCTTTTCCTTCTTTTTGTCGCTTTCACCCTCTTCGCCCTCGGCCTTCTTCTCGCTGCCGGACTCCTCTTGAGGCTCGTCCTGCTTTTTGGTTTGATCCTCCTCTGCAGCGGCTTCTGCCTTGGCCGGCTCCGTTTGCGCTTTATTTTCGGACTTGGTTTCGGACTTTACATCTTGTCGGCTTGGAAGGGTTATGTGAAAAGCACGAGACTGGGGCGCGACTGCTGTGCGTATCGCAGAAGGGAGAAATTGAGAGCGCAGGAGAGGTATCTGCGCGGGTGCATTGTAGGAATAAAGCAATGCTATAGATGATTCATGGTTTGGCGACACCAGCCGACTTGACGATAACCTCCGGAAAGCTGGCGATCTACCATACGGGTGTGCGGATGCACTCAGCGCAGAAACTCTGGAGGCCGAGGAGGAGAGAGGAAGAGTCCTCGAGACGGATCTTAAGGAACTCATTATGAGTTAGGGCAAAGATGCGCACCACCCGGAGAAGTGTGAAACTCCTAGAGTAGGTGGCAGAAGAGTAGGTGGTGGTGAAGATGATGATGGGAGAAGCAGGAAGAAGAGGAGGGACTTCCGAAAATTTGGGAGGCGTGACGGAAGTTTTGCTGGGGTCTGCCGCGGGCCAGAATCGGAGCTTTTGGGGGCAGGCAAAAGCGGGAGACCTTAGGCGGCGGCAGGCGACAGGGTGCCCTGCATGCACTACCACTTGCAGTGGACTTGAGCTCTGAACCGGTCGACCTCGAAAGCCTCCCGAAATTTTCCAGGCTCGTCGCCGGACGAACGACACGACGACGACGGCCACACAGCCCACCAACTCACAAGATGAGTCGGTCAACAACAAGTCGCCAATTGGCAAGGACATTATTTTCAACAGCGTCACAGTCCTCGTCAGCACAGATACGATGCGCAGCCGCAGCCGCAGCACCACTCGCCCGCCCCTTCTCGAGCTCGAGTACCCGACTGGACGACGGCGGTAAATTGAAGCGCGAGAACATTCTTTCAGGCATCGTGGGCAATATGCGCAACAGTTCGACCGCGAACAATGACAGACAACCCCCGTCCTCTCCTCCCTTTGGACCAGGGCGCTCTGCACCCGTCAAGTCTGAGAACATGTGGAAGCTCTCGCAGAGATTACCCTCGGCCAACCTAGCGTTAGGGCGCGCCACCAACGACACGCGGTTCGTGGACTCGTCGCTCCTGGATCGAGACTCATCGGGTGGTCTTGATGATCTATCAAGCGGCGCCATGATGGCGGAGCGGCCCACGGAACCGTACCACTTCCACATCTACAGCCACAAGCACAACTGCCACGTGACAGTCTCCAAGCCCAACCGCGACGCTATCGTATCGCTGTCTTGCGGAAACCTAGGGTTCAGGAAGAGCCAGAGGAAGACCTACGACTCGGCATATCAGCTGGGCGCCTATGTCATCGATAAACTTCAGCAGGCTGGCTGGCACAACAAGATTGACAAGATGGAGGTGTCACTGAGAGGATTTGGACCCGGTAGGGAGGCGGTAACAAAGGTTTTGCTGGGAACTGAGGGAAAACTGCTGAGAGACAAGATCGTGAAGGTGTCCGACTCAACCAGGTTGAAATTTGGTGGTACGAGGAGCAAGCGGCCAAGGCGTCTGGGTTAAGATATCTGGGGAAACAGTGGAGAGAACAAATGCCATTATTGAAAGTGTCCTGCTGAAGCGAAGACCGCAATGCAACGGCGCTGGACACCCACTGGTTGTTGTACATGGAGGACGTGACAGGCGGGTTGGAGACTGTATGATCAATGTCTCTGGTCTATATAGAGCCTGGGCTGTATGACCATGATCTTTGATCCAATCCCTTCATGAGGCACGCCAAAGCAGCGCGCGCGCCGCCTACTATATATGAGCATCACTAAAATATTTTTTTAACCCCCCCCCCACCTGATATGAGCTCGAGAACACGGTCTTGAAATAATATCATGAAGTCTAACGAAACCTTGCTGTGTTTTGGGGGGGGGGGGCATCTCTCAAAAGAGTGGGCAGTCTTTTACAGTAGCAATTCAGACCCCCCACCAAGAATTCTGCAGGGGTCTTGTTTTCTTTAGCTTGCAGCCATCTCAAGACCAACCTTTTTCCTTTCTTTCTTTCTTTCTTTGTTTTATTTTTAATATCAACCTCCCACGCGACGACGCAGGTGCCTATGGATCCCGCCGCGCAGTCCAAATCCTCTCCTATGGACCTAAACTTCAACTCGGTCCTCGAATCTCCCGTTTTCGCCGGCGGCCTGGGCCTCGCTGCCCTCGGCAGCGCCGCAGCCCTCGTGCGCCGCGGTGCGCTCCGTGGTGTACAGCTCCTCCGCCGCCAGCTCCTCATCAACGTCGAGATCTCCAAGACCGACCCGTCCTACCCGTGGGTCCTGGGGTACCTCTCGCGCCCCCGCGAGAGCCCTGGCTTGCTCGCCTCCCGCCTCACGCGCATCCGCCAGCTCTCGGTCAAGACCACGACCCGCTCTGCCGCGCCGGGCAGGAGTGCGAGCGATGTCGGGCCCACGCACGCGCACTTTGCGCTCGTCCCGGGGTACGGCTCGCATGTGATACGGCATGCGCCGGGGGTTTACGTGATGGTGCAGAGGGAGAAGTCGTCGACGGCCGAGATGTCTACCGGCGAGCCGCACGAGACCATGACGCTGACGGCGCTCTGGGCGCATCGTCATGTATTTGAGGAGATCTTTGGGGATGCGCACGCCATGATGGCCAAGGCGACGGAGGGCAAGACGGTGGTGTATACAGTCCGTGGGTTTGACTGGATACAGCTGGGCGAGCCGAGGCGCAAGAGGCCACTGGGGAGTGTGGTGCTGGATGAAGGCGTCAAGGAGGGCATCGTGGCGGACGTCAAGGATTTTATTGCAAGGCAGGAATGGTATGCTGAGCGGGGCATACCATACCGGAGAGGCTATCTGCTCTTCGGACCACCAGGTGGGGGGAAATCGAGCTTTATACATGCCCTGGCCGGAGAGCTAAACTTTGCTATTGCGACCATCAACCTCAGCGAGCGAGGTATGGCGGATGACAAGCTGGCCATGATGATGCAGAAGCTGCCAGCACGAACCATCGTCCTGCTGGAGGATGCAGACGCCGCCTTCGTCAACAGGAAACAAAAGGACGCAGATGGCTACAGCGGATCGACGGTCACATTCTCGGGTCTGCTGAACGCGCTGGACGGCCTGTCGGCTGGAGAAGAGAGGATAGCATTCCTCACCACAAACCACATCGACAGGCTGGACCCGGCGCTCATACGGCCAGGACGGGTGGACATGATCGTCCGGGTGGGCGAGGCGACGAGGTACCAGGCAGGTGAGCTGTTCGACCGCTTCTACGGCGACGTCGACGGGGACGGGAGCGGAAAGCAACGCTTCCTGAAGAAGCTGGACGATATGGGCCTGTTTGATGGGAAGACTCCGAGGCGCACGAGTGCAGCAGCCATCCAAGGAATCTTCCTCTTCAACAAGAACGATATGGAGGGCGCCATCGCCATGGCAGAAGTACTCGGCCAGGCGACACCGACAGACAGCTGATCCACCGCCCTTCAGACTGGTCTCGTTACCACATTGATGTATGACCGATTTCAAAAAGGTCAAAGTGATAGACTACTTCTGTAAAAACAATCTGTATTGTAGGTTTACAAACCAAATGATACCCCTTTTTCATAAATCCATGAAGCCATGGAATTCTTACATCTCCTCAGATTGTACAGGTAAGAAAAAAATCCACAGGCAGCTACTACAGGCAGCATTTAGCCGGTGCTGTTGGTGTTGCTCCAAAGCTTGCTTGGTCGAAACAGTCAGTGCGTAAAGGAGCGGGTCTGCGCTAAGTAATCATTACTCTACAAGGCAGCAGCCGCGCCACCATTCGCAGTACTCGTCGTGCCTTCTTCGCATATCTTTTAATAATACGCGACTTACGGGGACTGTCGAAATTTTACGACAACAACAAAAACTGCCGGCAGAGCGATCTCGACCTGGATTAAGCTGTCTGGGCATCATCTAAAGTACATCCCTCGTACACCTAATCTCTACGAGCACCAGCCACATCGGTCAGAAACGAATTTCAGGGAAACTCGACAAAAACAGACAAGACAACCATCACACCCGCCACATAGCCATGTCCGAGGGCACTCGAAGGCATTCACCCTGGCCAGAGAGAGGGCGTTCTACCTGGCGTGGCGGACGAGGCAGGGGGCGAGGCGGATTCTTTGGCCGCAGCCAACCCTCCGCTGCTCGACAGGCCCTGGTGGATGTCGCCAAGGAGACCAGATCCGTGCTGCCCTTCATCCTGAAGGACCTTCCCGGCTTCAAGGCCGAAGAGTCTGAGATGATATCGGTAGACACGTTTCCGCCTCTGAAGAGACAAGACTGTCCTCAGCACAACAAGGCCACCGTCAAAGTGATCAACGAGGACAGCTTCAACGCAGCCATCATGCTGATGGACGCAACATCTCCTCCATCCGCCGCCCCTGCTGGCACCAACACTGTTACCACGCCTCCTCCTATAGCATACTCCAGGCCCGCCGTCCTCAATCTCGCATCCGATACGTCCCCAGGCGGCGGCTGGTTAACTGGCGCCATGGCCCAGGAAGAAGCGCTCTGCTACCGCTCGTCTCTCTCTCTCAGCTTACACAAGCACTATTATCCCTGGGACGCCGACCAGGGTCTCTATACGCATGATGTGGTGATCATACGGGGCTCCGCGTCTGAGGATCACAAGCTTCTGGCACCGGAGATCCCAGCTGCCGATCTCCCCGTGGTGAGCGTGGTCAGCATCGCGGCCGTTCGCTGCCCAAAGCTCTCCGAAGCCCAGACCCTGGCGGGCAATAAGAGGAAGGTCTTCGCCAACAGCGACGACAGGAATCTGACCAAGAGGAAGATGAGGCTAGGGCTGCGGGTGGCGGCGGCGAGAGGCCACGATTGTCTCGTGCTTGGTGCGCTGGGCTGCGGGGCCTTCAGGAATCCCGTGGAGGAAGTGGCAGATGCCTGGAAGGAAGTGCTGGAGGAGACAGAGTTTGAGGGCGGCTGGTGGAGGGAGGTTTGGTTTGCTGTGTTCGACCAGAAGAACGAAGGCAATTATGAGGTCTTTGAGAAGGTGCTCGGTGGGATGCAGGTATAGTCGAGGCATAAGGTCACGTGGTTTGATTGCCACAGGACGAAGCATATCACTCTGGTTTTTTCCAAGGCAGCCGCAAGCATTCAGCCAGATACCCAACGCCGTTTATGCACGAGATACTGCTGATCCCAAGTCACATTCGATGTCCAATGAGTGATGTCTCCTGCAGCCCTATATCACGACATGCACGTGGCTGTTGATGTCACGCCCCTTGCCTGGCGCTGCTATTTGGCAACCTCAGGATGGATCCTCTGCCGAACCAAGATGCTCAAACGCGACATTTAAAGATATGCCGTGTGAAGCCTCAAAACGTAAGGGTAAAGATGACTACTCTGTTATTGTACTCGCGTGTGTCTCTCGAATTCGAAGCCAAAGAAATGGATGGGCCAAAGCCAACTCTTAGCAAGAAAAGCGTAGCGAACAAACAAGCTAAAAATGGCGACCAAGCTTTCAGGGTTGGAATGTGCTTTGCTCTGATCAGTTTTAGGGGTTGAGGAAGCCAATATCTTATCACATTTTTATTTTTGTTTTTTTGTGCCTGGGTAAAGAAATCCACCTGCACGACATTTGCATTGTATAGCATAAAAAGCGGGTTTGTAAGACCATGACCTGCGTTGAGACCACCTGGGCCCTTCTTTCACGTGCCCTCGACCAGGGAGAATTCTTTTCTGTGAATTGTCACAAATAGACCTGTTTTGGATGCAGAGGTGTCCAGCCACATTGAATTTTGGGCTCCTTTCGGACGCACATCCAGCAGGCATTTTCCGGACCGTTGAGTTCGTCCAGCAACTCGTATTGAAGCATCCCAGGGCTCCCAAGAACAGCTGCTGTATAGCACAGACTTACACAGCTGCCGAGGGGGGAGGGGAGGTCCATCTCTCGCCCTGTTGCATCCTCACGGTCCCAAACATCCCTTCCCCCCCCCTCGTCAAAGCCCGTCTTCTGACCCTTGGAAACTGATTCATCACTTCCTCCTCCTCCTTTCTTGCAATCCGCCCGTATCACTTCAGGCCTCCAGTCCACGGCCGATATCCTCCAGCCGCGATTACCGTCAGGAGCCTCAGCAAGCTCCCCGGTGGCCCAGTATGCCCAGATCACCCAATAAACCCCCCCAAAGAGGCATAAAGCCAATGACGCCATTCTGGCTAGCGAACAAGGTGCAACTGTCGTACCTCGCGGCAAGGTCCGCTGGACCAGGGGCTGATTTCCAGACGATTGGATAGAGATTAGATGTCTCACTTTTTTTCTTCCACCCGCGGGTGTTGTAATCCTGTATCGTGCATCGGAGGGACCTTTTTTTCTGTCGAGGAACTTGGAAAAGGAGGTACCAGGTGCTTGTCAGGACTGGTACGCCCGTGATGCTGTCAGATAGTTGGACTCGGGTTTGTCGTGTGTCTCTCTCTCTCTATCTGCCATAGATTCGAGTGAGGACGACCCTCGTGTTCGAGGAGAGAGGGTTAGCCAGCCACAGCGAGTATCCTCACACACAGTAACTCTCCGTCAAGGTAACAAGACAGTAGACCAACCGGTCAAGGCCTTGTTATCCCCCATCCTGGCCCGGACCCGTTGCCCCTGGCGTCAGCGTCCAGAACGCAGTCTTGTGGCGTGGTGAAAAGACGGCTCGGGTTGGCATCGCAAACTCCCCAGCCAATGTGGTCCCTCGCACGCCTAGATATCATCGTGAAAGAGCGGCAGTCGGGCGGCGACAAAGAGGCTCGATCCCTGGCAGCTGGCCGAATGCCACTGGCGCCCTCCACGCCCCGTCCTCCCCCCCACAGAACTCTGCGGGTCTCGGCGGGAACAGACTTGGTGGGCTCGGTGGGCTAGACCTATTTCAATGAGACTTGACATGGTTTTCTTCTCTAAGTACTCATCGGATGGCGGAGCCGCTGGGATTGTGCTTGTTTGATGTGACGTAGAGAGATAGGAAATGTTGAGGATAACGAGCATGTGAAATCATATATATATACATATATACATGTATGGTTGGTCATACTTGGGGGTCTCTTTGAGTGATCTGAGCCTGCTATTCTCTTGAAATCTCCTCGGGATTCCATTTTCTGTCCTGAAATCAACTCATCCAAACTTCTTCAGAGAGCACGTGTTCCTTCCTTGAAGAATTTTGCGTATCTGATCGTGCTTTCCCTTTCTGGAACTCTAAATCCTCACCAACTTCGACTCAATTTCGGCAGGCGGCAGGGGTAAAGAAACGTGGTCTTGGCCGCCCTCGCTCGGTTGCTCGGTTCTTTTCTGGAGCTCTCGAGCTCACGATCAAGCTCACCCTTCACCTCTTTTACCTTTTCGTCTTAGTATTCTAGTAGAGACCAAACTTGTTCTGGCGGGGTCGATGATCATCAACGTCCCGTAAACTCTCACTTGCCAACCACTGTCTTCACGCATCCAGGATATCATTGTCATCCCATCTGCATATCTGCTCAAATTGCTCATCCTTTTATATATATACATATTTATACATTTTTATTGTCAAGCTTCTCTCCAGAGAAAACAATCCAAAACCTCGCAAGATGGCCATCATCGACACCGACAGAGATCTGGCAGCGAGCTTCAGGCAACAGGCCATTGCAACACCTGATGCGATCGCCCTGGAGGACAAGTCTCACACCTACACCTATGCCGAGCTGGACGAGATCACGTCAAAGCTCGCCAGCTCGTTACAGAATCATGGGGTTGGCCGAGATGACCCGGTCGGTGTCTTGATGGGGAGGAGCGCCGACTATGTCATCGCATGCCTGGCAGCTCTCCGAGCCGGCGGGGCATTCCTCGTCCTGGAGCTGGCCTATCCTCCGGCGATGCTCTCGGGTGTCATAGACGACGCCCGTCCCAGAGTCATTGTGACGAAGCGGGAGCATGTCGGCAGGATCGAAGCTGGTGTCCCACTGATCGTCATGGACGAGCAGGGGGTCGGCAGCAATGGGTCGGATGCCAGCAGCGACACCTCGACAGACGAAAGTGATCTCGAGAAGTTGGCCTTCATATCGTATTCGTCAGGCACGACGGGAAAGCCCAAGGGCATCGCAAATCCACACCGAGGTGCTGTCCGGTCGTATGATCTGAGATTCAAGCTCAGCGACCTGAAGCAGGGCGATCGAGTTGCTTGCAACGTCTTCTTCGTCTGGGAGATCTTGCGCCCTCTGCTTCGGGGCGCCACCACTTTCTGCATACCGGACGAGGCGAGTTATGATCCTGTCGCCTTGGTGGACTTGCTCTCCTCGAAAAATATCACCGAGACCTTGATGACGCCGACCTTGCTTGCAACTGTTCTGTCTCGGCATGCGAGGCTGGGAGAGCGGCTGCCTGACCTGAAGACTCTCTGGTTAAGTAAGCTACCTTGCCACGCCCCGGAACACTACCACCTCTTATCTCGTTGGTATCTGTCCGAGAGACTAACATCGAATCTCCAGACGGCGAGGTCGTCACCACTGATCTGATACTTCGCGCCATGAAAGCTCTGCCTAATACGCGCCTGCTGAATTGCTACAGCGCAAGCGAGACGCATGAGATCGCCTGCGGCGATATCAAGGAGATGTTGAATGCTGAACAGCCGTATTGCCCCGTCGGACCACCTCTGGACCCAAAGCACACCTACGTCTTGGACGAGAACAAGAACAGGGTCGACGTTGGGGTCTCTGGGGAACTGTTCATCGGAGGCGGTCTACTGGCCCGTGGATATCTGAATTTACCCGAGACAACGGCCAAGGCATTCTTGCCAGACCCGTTCGATGATACTCCCGGAGCTCGCATGTACAGAACCGGCGACATGGCCAGGATTCTTCCCTCTGGACTCATGGAGATCACCGGTCGCGTCGGTGCCATGATCAAGCTCCGTGGCTACAGCGTGGTTCCTGGCACCGTCGAGAACGCCATTGTGAAGAACCTGGCCGTAAAGCAGTGTGCCGTTGTACCTCGAGGCGACGGAGTGGAACGTCAGCTGGTCGCTTATATTGTGCACGATAAGGAGGCAAATGACGACCGAGATCACGTCTCGATCGACGAGGCCGGTTATTGTCCCAAGGGCCGCCGGGCGCTGGCTGAGCACTTGGCACATTACATGATTCCGGCTCTTTGGGTTGAGCTTGATGTACTTCCCACACACGAAGTATCCGGCAAGGTGGACCTCAAGAGCTTGCCGCCGCCTCCAGAGCCAGGCGCCCCTTCGCCGCAAGCCAAAACCAAAGCCGATACCAACACAAAGATCAGGGCCGAACAGATCGCCGAGCTGTGGGCTGCCTGCCTGAACATCCCGCCGAGCGCCATCACCAAGGAGCACAGCTTCTTCGACCTCGGCGGCCACTCCCTCACCCTCGCAGACCTCTCCAACCGCCTGTCGAAGACGTTCGGGTTTCGCGTGCCACTTGGCAACCTGGCTGGCGACCCGACCATCAAGGGACATGTTGAGGCCGTGACCGCTGCGCGCGATGGACACACAGCAGCTGTTCAGGCTGATCTGCCCGCGGTGTTGCGCGCTGACTCTGTTCTGGCTGCTGACATCCAGCCCAAGAATGCAAGGGCACTCCCTCTCAGCCAGGCAAAGACTGTTCTGCTGACGGGCGTGACTGGCTTCCTGGGCGCCTTCCTGTTGAGCTCACTCATCGAGAGCACCGAGGCCGACATTATCTGTATCGTGCGTTTTAATGACCCCATCGACGACCAGACCTCTGCGGGGATGGCACGGCTGCGGAAGAACCTCACTGAGCTGGGCCTGTGGGACGATTCTATCATCGACCGCGTTGAGATCCTCCCGGCCAATCTGTCCAGGAAACGCCTGGGACTCGCACCCGACCAGTTTGAGGAACTGGCTTCCCGGGTTGATGTTGTCATCCACGCAGCGGCAACGGTAAACCTAGTCTACCCGTATGCCGCATTGCGCGCGCCGAACGTGGGCGGCACCCGCGAGATATTACGCCTGGCCTGTCTCGCTGGAGCACCTGTGCATCATGTCTCGACCAATGGTGTCCTGCCGCCTTCCCGGGAGGGCTGGTCGGAAGATACGATCATCGATGTTGACGAGGTACCAGTGCGCCTGCACGACGGCTACAGCCAGACCAAATGGGTGGCAGAACAACTCGTCATCGAAGCCAACCGTAGGGGTCTGCCCACGAGAATCTACCGCCCAGGGACCATCAGCGGCCACAGCAAGTCTGGCGCTACGAATGCGTGGGATCTCTTGACAGCCATGATTGTTGAGTCTATGCAGATCGGGTATGCTCCAGACATTGAGGACTGGCTCGTGGAGATGACTCCCGTCGACTTCGTGAGCAAGGCCATCACGACGCTAGCGGATCACCAAGACATGACGCAGCGCATCTTCCACCTGGGAGATCCCGCGCCTATCTGTGCCAATGACGTCTTCAGCTATCTCGACCAATTAGGATTCGGCACGGAAAAGCTTGCCTTCGAAAAGTGGGCTGCCCTCTGGAAGCAGAAGAGGGGCTCCGGGCGCTGGGGGGAGGGCTCTTTCACGGTAGACATTCTGCGCTCTGGCATGCCCACCGTCGATTACGTCCGGGAGGTCACAGTTCTGAACGACTCCAAGACCAGGCTTATCCTGGAAGACGTGTTTGGCGTCCAACGGCCCAAGATTGACGACAAACTACTTCGGACGTACACGAGACACTTCTACGCCCGCGGCTGGCTTCCCCGCCCCCCTCGCAAGGCAGACAAGATGGCTACACAAGTCAAACCCCGCGGACCCCTAGCCGGCAAGGTCGCCGTCATCACGGGTGCGTCATCGGGTATCGGTGCCGCAGTGGCTACGGCATTGGCCGCAGAGGGTGCGGACGTTGCCATCGCAGCAAGGCGGGTGCAGGCTCTGGATTCTCTCAAGTCCAAGATCATCGCAACATCAGGTGTGAAGGTCCTGGCCCAGGCAACGGACGTCACAGACCGGAGTCAAGTCGAGGCCCTCATCAGGACCACCGAGGAGACTCTTGGCCCCATCGACATACTGGTGGCATGTGCGGGTGTCATGTACTTCACCCTCATGAAGAACGTCCATGTCGACGAGTGGGAGCGCACAGTCGACGTGAACTGCAAGGGCCTCCTCCACAGCCTCTCCTCCACCGTCCCATCGATGCTGGCCCGCGGCAAGGGTCACATCGTCGCCATCAGCTCGGACGCAGGACGCAAGGTCTTCCCCGGCCTGGGGGTGTACTCTGCGTCCAAGTTCTTCGTCGAGGGCACGCTGCAGGCACTGCGTGTCGAGACCGCGGGCACGGGGCTGAGGGTCACCAGCGTCCAGCCGGGCAATGTCGCCACGGAGCTGCTGAGCATGTCGACTGACCAAGAAGCCGTCAAGAAGTATGGCGAGCCGTCTGGGGCCAAGGTGCTGGATGCTGAGGACGTCGCCGGGGCCATCGTGTATGCTGTCACGAGACCGGAGCATGTGGCTGTCAATGAGGTGTTGATCGAGCCGAGGGATGAGCCGATCTAATGACAGGATGAGAGACGAGGTATACGCGCAAGACCAAGACAGGACAAGACAGGATTAGAGACATTAGATTGCAGGTTTGCTGCAGTGCATGGGACACACGGATACATGGTAATACTCTCTCCTATAAGAGCGGCTGCCTCCAAAACCTTGGAGGTGAAAGTCATCCTAGACGTAGCGAATGGCCACATGTGAGATACACATATTCACATTTCTTCCATTGCGTTTTCTAGTGGAACATGGGACAAGTCACCAACGCGTGTATATGGCATTCGTCTCCCATGATAATGATGTCAATCATGGAGAGAAGGATTGGTCAGCGTGGCAGGACTCCAAGACTAAGAAGAAAGGCCTTTTTTTCCTTTCTTTTTTTCTCCCCTTCCTTTAGCCTCGGTATCCGACCCCTTACTTAACCCCCCCGCACTTGGGAAGAACAACAAATCCTGTTCAGAAGCTGGCGAAGAATGAGGTATGACGATACTCCGATATCCTCACTCCCTCCTCTTTCCCTCTCGGCAACTCGGACCACCTTAACTCACTTCACCTTCCAGCATGGCATACAAGGCCCTCCTTCTGGGTGCGACGGGCTACCTCGGCGGCACGGTCCTTACAGACCTCGAACATGCTGGAGACTTTGATATCACCTGCGTCGTGCGGCCTGAGAGGGAGGCATGCATGAGCGGGCGAAAGACAAGGTTGCTTGTGGTAAGTTACGTTAATATTAGTCTTCAAAGGCTTATTTCCTTTTTTTTTTTCTCTCTCTCTGTCTCTCTCTCTCTTTTTTTTTTTTTTTTTTTTTGGCTTCCCTTTCCGCGATAGAGTTTCTAGGCGAGACGCATGGCAATACCAAGTCTTCTTGTTTTGTTTAAATTCATTACAATTTTAAAACACCCCCGGCTAAACCAAGACACAAACTTACCCCCCTCTCAGGCCTCTCACGATGAGCTCGCCAAGATAGAAGATGCCTGCGCAGAAGTGGACGTCGCCATCAACGCCGCCACTTCAGACGATCTCAATCTCACCAGGGCCATCAACCGTGGCCTGGCGAGGAGCAGGAGGGAGAGGAGCAGGAAGGGCGTTCTGGTTCACATCTCGGGCACGCAGCTGATCGAGTCGGCACCGACGGGCAGGCTGGAGGACGTGCCCAAGTATGACGACCTGGACATCGAGCAGATCAAGTCTATACCTGACACCGCACTGCACCGGCTGATCGACCTCGAGTATGTTCTCCAGACTCCTCCTTGACAATGTGTCTTCTCCTCCTCCTCCTTCTTCTCCGTACTTACCTACTGCCTTTTAACACAGGGTCGCCGGGGCCGACCTGGCAGGCGAGATCACAGCATCCATCATCTGCCCAGGCGTCATCTTCGGGCTCGGGTCAGGCCCGCACAAGACCATCTCGTCCCCATTCCCCAACCTCGTCCGCCTGGCGTTGCGGAACAGGCACGTCACCTACGCCGGCGAGGGCACCAACATCTGGGCACATGTTCAGGTCCAGGACGTCTCCGACTTGATCGTGCGGTCTGTGAGGCGTAATCTCTCTGCTGCTGGTGAAGAGCCGGCTGGGTTTAAGAGGTTCTACTTGTATGTACTCACGCCCCCCCCCCTTTTTTTTTTCTTTCTCCTTCTCAAGGGGGCCCTTTCCCTTCTTTCTTGTCATCATCGTGAAAATTGACCACCCTCTCTCCTCTCCCCACCCCCTTTCTCCAGCGCTGAGAATGGCGAGCACCAGAAGCTCGACCTCTGCACCAAGATGGCCTCTGTCCTCTATGCGAACGGCGCCGCTATCGAGGACGCCACGCCCGTGTCGGTGTCGCCGGATAGCCCTCGGGCGCCGAGCTGGGCGAACAGGACCACGTCGCGGTGCTGGGCTAACCGGGCTAGGCGGGAGCTGGGGTGGCGACCTGCTGTGCTTCTTGAGGATGTGCTTGAGGCCGAGGTGCTAGATATCCTGTCGGCTGTGGGGGACGAGTTGTGAGGGAGGGGGGGGGGAGGGAACTTCTGCAGCCAGTGATACTTTGTATTCTTCATGGAACCTCAACATCGTGGAAGCAAGGGAGGGCTACTATAGGGTATGGACGACATAATGAAAAAGGTACTATGTAAAACAGCTTCACTGTCAACAAATTGGCGAGACCCTGCCTGCATTGACTGCACGGACTGCACAGACGAATGCGTCGTCAACCTATGACGCCCACCTTAGCCACTATGATATCTCGTAAGGTTCGCTCGCCTTAGAAATCTTGCCCTCCCCCCCCTCCCGGGCCCAGCAGCCTCCGTTCCTACGCGGCAATTCGGACGGGTCTGACCGGAGCCCCCACTCGACCGGGTCCTCCACCCTCAATTTGCTTCAATTTTGTCCTCCCTCACTTCCCCCAAGATACAACGTAGTATTATGCCAAAGTATGCCCGTCCCTGTCCGTTGATTCTTGTCGTGGAATATTAGTCTATACTACTATGTACATGATAATACAGAGAGTATAATCACTACCAAAGTCTAGGGATCCACGACAATGGGGTTTTACCCGTTGGGATGGAATGGAAACATGCCCAGCCCCCTTGTTCGCTAAACTTTTTATGCTATGGTAAACCTTTTTCCCGGCCCAACCTGGACTTCGCTCTCCTCTCATTGCTTGTCGACCAGGATCAACCCTTCTGCTGAATCCTACATACTCCTTACTATGATGAGAAATCTAGTTTACCCATTGGGCTAATGCGTGCTAAAGGGGAGAAGAGTGTTGAAGCGCAACAGTGGTGCCTCTTGTCAAGTTGAGTGCGTGTGTCTGCATAGGGATGCCATTCACTGAGGATGGCCCCCTAGCCGAAGGAGACAAGCCGGCTTTAATCCTACAAGATAGCATTGTATTATCATATAGTAGTACTATAGGCAACTCACAAATGTTCGAGAACGGTTGGAAGGAAGAGAGAAGGCAAAAAAAGAAAGAAAGAAAAAAGGCTAGCACCAGTACTCGGACGTATTACCACGTACAGAGAGCGTCACCTTTTTCTTTTTTTCCTTTCTTTCTCTCACGACTCCTTCGCTTGTCGGAGCACAGACATGTGTCAATCATCTCGAATACTAGTATTGCTCTCCCTCTCTCTCCCTCTCTCTCCCTCTCTCTCCCTCTCTCTCCCTCTCTCTCCCTCTCTCTCTCTCTCTCTCTTTCTTTTTCCTTGCGCCTTTCCCCAACAAACACTATCCAGCCTTGTCGACGAGTACCGAGACACCCATGCCCTTGCTGAATGAACGGATAACCTTCTCCCCGTTCACTGGGGAACCCCAGGACCCCCCTCTTTTGAGGAGTAGCTCTCGACGTTCCGAAAACCCAACAGCAATCACACCGTGACGAGAACCTCCATCCCTGTTGCCTCAATCTCCACCACTCTCGAAAGGGCCGATGTTTGAGGATCTCTCTTCCTTCCTCTTCCCCTTTCTCTCTTCCCCAATCTCTTTCGGAGATGGTTACTAGGCCATAATCTGACAGCTTTGTGGAGACTCAAAGGGCGATGGGTTACATACTACAGTACCTACCCTGGTTCAAGGTCACCCCGGGGGGGGGGGAGGGGGGAAGCAAGGCAAGGGGAAGACAAGGCTCTCTTGTCGTTGCAGGTGGGGCGAGAGAGAGAGAGAGAAATGAAGCTGATGAAGAAGACGAAGTCAACGTTTCAGGCATGGCTTCATACCCGCCTCAAAGCCGTGTTAGACTGTTGGACCGTCTTTTTTCTCTCCTGACAGTCAGGGAAGGGGGCTCACAAGACCAAGGCTAGCCCTACAAGGGAAAGAGTATCGTCGTAAACCTAATTTACTTTCTCTTCTTGTTCGTCCTTCTCTTCACTCGACTCTTTTTTGGCTTTCGCCTGTGCTCTCTCGAAATGAGCTCTACCATTCTGCCGGGAACGTCGAAAACCATGGCCACCACATGGCGACGAGATCGGCTGGGCGGGCCTGGGCCGGGGGGGGGGGTGGTAGGGCCAGGCCCAGCCGTGGGCGTTGGCGTTCCTTAGGTCCTGCATATCATAATTTCTTGATTGCTGTTCAACGTGGCTTGCAGGCTCTTACTATTACCTAGACGATACTACTCTTACGACGCTTGTTCGATACAGGACGTGCTGGGCGCGTTGCGTTCGCCAGCCCCGACTTGGCACACTCCCTGGAAAGGGAACACCGGTGTGACGGCTGCCACCATCTCACTGCAGGTCAGACGCAAGCAAGACGATGCAGGACGTAAAGTCAGTTAGTCAGACACACTTGTGTAGGTTGGGAGATTGTGACAGGGTGTAAGTACTAGAGTAATTCCTCACTAGCAAAGGCTCACCTCATTTCTTCTCTTGAAAAAAAGAAAGAAAAAAAGGAAAAGAAAACGTACATACAACGTGATCGCGACGGTCCGGCTCGCCGGGTAGCCCTGGCCTATCCCTCTCCATACGTGATATTTTATTAATTACACACCATATTGCTCCGCAACCCAGACAGGCACAGCGCTCACAAACCCCCCCACTTGTTCTGCGGGTTTTGATTACTACCATAGTACTACTACTCTGGTTCAGGATCCGGCATGGATGAGCCGCTCGCCCCATCACAAGGGAAACGTTCTTCCGATATTGACTGTGTGTCTCACAAACACAGGCGAGACATGCATCCATGCAACCAACACATCACATCCATCAGCCCTACTTAAGCATATGCGGGGGAAGAGAGAGAGGAGGGGGGGGGGGGTTCGGTTCGGTTCGCAGGTTCGTTCGTTACTGTGTATATTTCATTTCGTTCGCTTACTTTTTACCTGTATTGTTGTTGGCTTGGTGCCGAGTCCCGCCTCGGATCGAGATGGTGAGAATGGATGCGACGAATGGTCTCCTTCTTGTCTGAGGTTCTGCAGCTCGTGTGGAGTGAACCAACAGAGAATCAAGGCACGTATTATTCCTAACAGCACTCACACTCCCCCCCCCCTTGAGCATGGCGTTCTGGCGCGGTCGACACCACCACATTGAGCTTAAAAGTTCCGGTATCCGACATCGTATTATGCAACAGGGGGCTTGCTGCTGCTGCTGCTGCTGCTACCACTACCACTACCACTACCACCAACTATTACTTCCACTGCAGCAGAAGCCCGGTCGAGCCTCATCCCGCTTGGGTGGTGGTGGTGCCCAGTTGTCCTGCCGCACCACAGCTCGAGTGTGCTGCAACCACCACCATAGTCAAAACTATTGATCTAACCTCTCTCCCTGTGTGTGTGTGTGTGTGTGTGTGTGTGTGAAATCTGACCGCAGCAGCTAGTGCAAGGCAATGATCGTCGAAACATTAGCTCTCGTGAATGTAACCACGGGGGTGGTTGTCAAGGGTGGTCTCGAACTCTTTTTATCTCCCTTTCTTTGGATGGCGGAGTTCTCGCTTCGACGGAATCGCTCGTGACGGTTTCAGATCGGGGAGTTTGTGGAGGAACCCGTCCTTCTCTCTCTCTCTCTCCCTTCCAAGGCTGAAGGGGATCCCGGAAATTTACTATCGTGATTTTGCAGGGTGCGTGTCTGATCACAGTCGGAATCGTGCGGATGTTGTCTTGCGCCGGTGCACTGGGGAAGAAGAGGGGGGGGGGCAGCAAAGAGAGGGTGAAGATCTGCACACATAGTCTAGTAATGGTTTTGTCTGTCTAGGTTAGACGGTTAAGCAGCATAGTAGATGGTGGTCGTCGTACTTGCGTCTCGGCGAATCCGACATTCATTTGTTGTCCCCCCTCCTCTCCCCCCTTCTTATGAACGTATGTCGGTTTCCCCTACGCGAAAGAAATATAGGGATCATGGGCATGACGCACGAAGGACTGTCAACCCTGTGTTGTGGTGCGTATATGTATTGTTCTTGCCCTCGTGGGTCGTGCAAGGGAAAACGTGGCTCTCGGCAAAAAAAAAAAAAAAAAAAAAAAAAAAGAAAGAAAGCAAAAAAATGAGGCTGTCGCCCAAGCACCCCAACCTAACCAATCACACCTGGACTGGGGGGGGGGGGAGCTCAGCAGCAGCACACCCACACACAGCTCGTGTTTGCAAATAGTCGAGGGCATCTCGGGTTGCTGTGGGACAGAGGGTGATCACGTAACTACTATGTAATTACGTACAGGAGGACCCGTTACACACCCCGTCGAATGATTGATTGATTTGATGTGCGCCCTCGCCCTCAGCGGTCTCGAGGTAAATCACACAATCTTGAAACTCTGACTGTACGTACGTACATACATACGTACATACATGAGTATACTATGAAGTATGTAGGCATGACGATATCGTCGGCGATATCGCAAATTGACATCCCGTCGTGAATGAACAAGGCTCCAGCAAAAGGGACCACCCAACAACTGGCACCCAAGACAGGTCCACTTGCCCCATTCCCGGTCCCTGCATGGTTCTCGGAACACCTATCCAGGCCCAGCTAGATCACCCGGCACGGCTTGTGGGGTGGGGGGGGGGGAGGAGTTAGTTGATCGAGGAAGGGGATCACTGGGGGGACATGGACCTGCCCTGACGATCCAATTATTGCGGTGGTCAGAGAGAGAGAGAGAGAGAGAATCATCTGGAGCCCAAAGGACTGCTCCACATCACACAGACACGCACAGAGGGTGTGGATCTTTTTTTTCTCTCTTTTTTCTTGGTCGAGAAGGGAGAAGGAAGGAATTGCAGAACTTCGAAACCCCCCACCGCCCACACTCACACCCAAACGATGCGACGACAGGAGATCAAGACTTCCTTTTGATGGTTCGAGGGAAAGAAAAAAGAAAGATGTGGTTTAAATGGATGGATGGCATTGCGGCTCTGGAGAACAGGTGACAATGTCTCCTTTCGAGCAAGACTGCAACCCAATGCGTTTCGACCTTGTCAGTGTCTCAGATCTCTTTTCCCCCCCCTCTCCAGCGGGGTGATCACTTGAGATGGCAGGTCGAGCGTGGGTTTACCTTTTTTTTCTACTGCACATAGATGTGTATGACTTCATGTCATGGTTTGGTGATGATCATGACCAAGAAGCTGTCTTCGGGCTTCAAATACCATCATCCTTGATAATTCCGTCACAAACAACCATTCCACACACACACTCTCTCTCTCTCTTACTCCCCCGAGCGCAATTATCGTCTACTATCGAAATGAGATAGATTATGCGGCCTTGGAGCTTGACCGGCACAGGCCTTGTCAGCCACTCCCGCAAACCCTGCCCTCCACTTTAACATCCCAGATATCAACAAAACCGTTCACTTCCCGCTGTGGACCGAGTTATATTGTAGGACTTGCCAAGAAAAGACTACTCAAGGGCATACGATATAATAGTAGTGAATTATGTCTGTTGTTCCCGGTTCCCAACAAAGAGAGAGAGAGAGAGAGAGAGAGAGAAATGTCTCAGCCTGGAAGCGTAGAGCCGAAAGGGCCCCACTGCAAGAGAGCGAAATTCGGTACCGCTGCTGTCAGAGATTTAGGTTACACACTCTCGAGATAGATCCTGTACCACGGTAGCAGCAGCCCTCTTTTGGCGTCGGCACCCAAAAGAACGTTGTACGTACGTATGCATGTACTGGATGTATTGTTTGTACTACACAGTCTGCTACTGCACCCTGCCCACCACCACCACCCGAGCATTGAACGACTATTTGAAAAGTGACGCGGCTCGTTTCTGCAACAGACAGCAAGATATGCGTCAGCCGCCTACACCCACCATTGATTTGTGCATGGCGTGGGAACCACAACCCAACTACAGAAATTCCAAACTACACTATTTGCGCAAGTATCCTGCAGCGCGGAAACAGAAAAGAGAAATTGATTATCCTTGGCTGGTGAGAGATTGACCCCGTGTGTGTGTGTGTGTGTGTGTGTGTGTGTGTCGGCCCTTGTCGGGGGAGATAGCTGCCGTGCATGTCGTGGCGGGCTGTTGCGCAGCAGAGAGGAGACAAGAGAGAGGAATAGTTCGACCACCATCACAATGTCGATCCATCTTCTTTGCGTGCCGTGGTCGGGGACTGTCGTGTGTTGGGAGGGGTGGACTTTCCATTGGCGCCACACACACACACAGCACGTAAATCCTTTCTATACATTGTCATTTCAGCGCAACAGCCGCAGACAAAAAGGAAAGAAGAAGGGGGGAAAATAAAAGTCTAGTCTGGGTGCGGTGCCGGCCAGCCAGGAAGCGGCCGCATCGTCTACTTTGTCGAGTTTCCCTTTCGGGATGCATCTGCGACGCATCTGTGGAGAACGCAGATCAAGAATGGCCGCTATCACGCAAAGCGATGATACTACATGCTCTAAATCTTGACCTCCCCCTCTCCCCCAGCAGCCTCTGGGTGGATGTTCGAACGTCTTCTTCTTTTTCTCCCCCCCTCTCTCTCTTCCCCCCGCTTCAAAAAAAAAAAAAAAAGAAAGGACAAATCCGGACCCCCACGCAGCCCACAGGCAAGGCAAACCTGTAGACAGAGGGGGCCAATCGGCAGTCGTTTGAAACATTTCACACATCACATAACATTGTTCAAAGACAAAGCAGACTTGAGAAAGCGAGCGGAGGAAGCGGCCGAAGGAGCACCGGCTCGGTGGCCGGGGGGGGGGGTTAAAAAAAGTAGGATTGAGACAAAAACCATAAGCCGACTCAAGTAAGCAGTCCCGAGGCTATGGATCGACCGACCCCAACAAAACAATTCCCATTGCCAGGCGTCTTCTGGAAGGTGGGTTTGCTTAGTTTTTCTTTGGTCATGACTGTTGGTTCCGTTATTTGGGTAAAAGGGGAGGGGGGGTAAAGCCAAGTCAGCAAAGTATCTAAAAGAAAAAGGAAAGAAGAAAAAAAAAAGGTACGGAGGCACCTCGCCAATGAATGCCTAGTATCAGTGAGGGAGAAAGGGAAAGAGAGAAAGGAAGAAGAAAAAAAGGCCCTGGCATAAGAGCTACGCGGTATTATGCACGAGGTGTTCTTGTCCAAGTCCGAGAGAGGGGATTTGTCCAACTCACGTGAGAAAAGGGACGTTGCACCTTGGTGGAAGAAAAAAAAAAAGAAGTCATACTGATTCGAATTTCCAGATGGGGGCTGTGATTCGCTGGTGTACGCGAAATGGATACTTGAAAGGGCAAAGAAAGAGGGCGGTTGGTAGCTTGGCTCTCTTCTCTCTCGCTCGCTACGTCTATGATTAAGCATCAGCACTTTAATCTTATCCAATCAAAATACTCTGGTCTGTAGGGGATCATTCAAGTGATCACACCGTCTTTCCTGGAGATCACGTCGGCGGATTGCACAACAGCGTAAAGGGCACGTTTTCGGTCCCCGAGTGGGGCCGATGCCGTGTTGCGGACCACCCTCGCACCGGCGAGATACCACATACGTGATACAGTACGTGGATCGTGAATCTGGAATGGCCCATATACTGTGGTGTGAAGGAAGGGGGAGGGGGAAGGGGGAAAAGGGGGCTGAGTGAGGTTTGAGTCAGTTGAAAAAATACCCTCAGGAAGAGAACCACACAGCATATGAATTTGGGTCCAGCCTTGTGAGATCTAATGTCTCGGACCAAGACATGATCGCCATTGGCGGGCCGAGGAAATCAACGCAAGAGAATGCGAGGTGGGTTGGACAGTACCATAGTACATAACAGCAAAAAGAGAAACCAACCACCATCATACCCAAAAACCTCTTCTTGTTGGCTCCAAGGTGCTAATGATACGCTGTGCCCTGTAGGCTGCACGAGCTAGGGAGGAGAGGGGGGGGGGGGGGTGGCCAACCTGCATGCACAAGGCCCAACCCGAAACCTCCCTTGTCGCTGAGATTGAGCCAGGCTACTCTTTTCGTCCTGTCGTGTTGCAACGTCGCGTGCTCGAACTTGGGATGTCGTGCATGCCAAAAAAAAAAAAAAAGTCTTCTCTTACTCTCGTGGCCCTGTCCGTCCTCAAGCACGTACTCAGGAGGCTTACACATACACACACACACACACACACACGACCGGGGGAGTCTGGAACCGAGATTGTGTAAGCGCCGACTTGTGTGACGGGACCAACGAAACGGGATCTTCGACATCACCACGGCTCCAGGACGTGTCGTGATTTGCTCGGGAAGGAAGAGACACGATAGCCAAAAAAGAGGGAAGAGGTTCCCAAGCGGCCTAGACGCGGGAGGGGGAAGCTAGCTCGCTACCAGAGTGTGCGTCTGTGCTGTGCAATTCTCTTTTCAGTCCGCCACTTTTCTTCTTGTTTCTTTCTCTTGGTGTTGACCATTCAGCCAATTGAAACAGCACCAACGTTTGACCATCTAAAGGAAGGTCTAGACGAAGAAAGGTGGCGCGGAGAGAGGGGAAGGGCTAGTGAGCACAGACATTCACAGTAAATCAATTTTTTCTTTGGGTTGACGGTCCGGGACGCTATGCACCTCCTCAGCCCTAGTCTTTTTGTTGGTAGTATTGCCCACTAATGTAGTGACGTGATGTGCTGAGATGGATGGAGAGAGAGAGAGAAAGGAGGGAGGGGCAGGGTGGGAAACACTGTAATCATCGACGGGAAGGCCCGCCCGCCAGAGAAAAAAGAAGGAAGACAGTAAAAAAAAAAAAGAAGAAAAAAAAGAAAAGAGGATTTGACAGATTTGCGTGTATGAAGTGGGGTCTTGCATACAGGTGAGATGACAAGTACGACGGACCAAGAAAAAAAAAAAGGGGGGGGGGGGGTTGAAGGGCGCGAGGCCGACCAGTGAGGACGCAGATGTGCTCTCTTTTCCTAGGACGATGTGAAAGCGTCGAACAAAAAAGAAAAAAAGAGTCCGGCGCGGGTTTTTCGGGTGCTACAAGGCGGAAAGCGTGTTCCCCACGAGCTGTCTAGATCCTGACCAGGACCAACCTAGGTTGAGGCTCAAGTCGAGGTCCGATTCGCCAAGGAGACCATGCGGTTGGGTCTTGGGCATGGCAAGGCTATGAGTGGATGTTGAACCTGGTCGAGTCCCCCTGATACGCGAAAATCCGGCATGTTGATGATGCGCGAGTCACAGAAGGGAACAGGATGCTTGGAGCATGCAGGTGATTTGACAGTGGCGCCACTGGGGAAGGGGGAATAGATAGAGAGAGAGAGAGAGAGAGAGAGAGAGAAAAAAGGGTCAACCCCAGCAGAGTTTGCTTCATTGGTGACTGGCCACATGTGCATTGTAATTGTACTTAGCATAAGTATAAGGGCTGAAAGATGGGTCCTCAAGATGCCTGCTAGTTACTATGATGTACTATGATAGAAGAAGGCTGGTTTTTACTTTTTGTTAAATTTACAGCTCTAGTATAACCTGTAGTGTGGTGAGTGGTGGTATGCCTCTTCCACGTGGCGACTCGGAGGTGATATTCGCATGGTCTAGGGCATGGGCCATGACCAAGATGATAAATTTGGACCCCGAGAATCCCCCCCCCCCTTCTTCTTGACATGGTCCGGCCGAAGGTAAAGTAGAGTAGAGTTCATAGGATGAATCGCAGAAGCTGGAGGCGCTTGGGAGGCCCTCGCTGTCGTGTGCACGTACCATAGTAACAATAATGGTGAAGTAATAGTGGTTCTGCGGTTGAAAAGTGGAACTGGACTGCGTTGAGCCCAAAGGTTGATTCTTGGGCCTCCTCCTCACCAGGGAGGCCTACTTGAAAAAAGTTGTGGAGCGAATACGCGTGTGTACTATGTACGTTCCGGCATTTTTATTTTTGTACTGTGGTACGGAGGTGTACAACCATATAGTAAGTACTAAGATAGTATATGTATACCATGGTACATAATATGTTAGGATCTTCATTGATGAGCGGTAGGATCGTCTCTCGACCTTGGGAGTTCTCAGGCACTGCGTGCGTAATGGCATTGTTGGCCGATCCGACCTATCGAGGATGAAAAATGAGGGTCTGAACAATACGATGTCTTTCTCTCGATAGCGTGATGGCCTTTGTCACACAGCCTTCATCAGGATGGCACAGACATTCGATCTGCACGCTACCATACCAACCACCACCTTACGGTACAGTCAAGTAGTAGGGTGCAATGTGTTACACAGTATTGTTGGTTTGTACAGCTGATGACGATGAATGAGGGAGCCCCCAGAGGCACAACAAGCCAGGCAGACAAATAGACAGAGATAGTAAAATTCACCGTCACCGAGAGGGAGGGAGTTTATTTCCAGTTCCAATAACCGAGAGAGGCAGCAGCAGTCGTTGCTGCTATTACAGTAGAACAGCCCCCAAATCGTTGAGATCAAAATCCTGCGGCAGCGCGGCAGTTCCCTCGAAGGATTTACGCATCTCCAGAGGGGAGAAGGGGGAAAAGGAAGGGGGGGGAGAAGAAAAGGAAAAGAAAATCATGTTCAGCAGCCCGCGGTACCTCGGAAGGAGGCCTATGTGATTCTCGATGGTGACCAGACAGGTACGGTGTGCGATGAACAACGAGCCGCCGTTTTCCCCTCCTCTTCCCCCCTCACACGACCTCGTCGAGAGTGACAATGGACTGGGCAAGACAGACTGACACTGGAGAACCAAGGCACACACCATTTGCAGTCCTTCCTCTTCTAGTCGGGACTACGAAGATGTGCATGTTGATCCTATCCCGTCCTGGTAGGATTCGCATTGACGTACCCCACAGAAGCTTTTCTTCTCGTCACAGTACTACTACTTTAGAAATCCTCCAACGCCCCGTGTGGAGGGGGTCGTGCAGTTTCGATCCTGATCAATCAGTGCTATGTATGCACTCTGCGCCTTTACCTCCAAGGGCCTGTCCACCCCACGGCGGGCCCGGACCAGGCTTGCTGAATGAACATGAACCAGCGACCATCACCTGCAATCTCCCTTTTTTTTTTTCTTTTCTTTCTCTTCCTTGTTAACTTTTCTTGGTGCAGCACTCGTTTGTCACTATCACGCGCTGCCCCAACGACGACTCCGAGTCTGTCACTGGAGGGTCATGGCAGAAATGTAATTTCTTTCCGTCACGTTGATGATAGTCTTCATTCGTTCGTCCCTTTGAACCGTATCCACTGGCAGCCAAGCGGAACCAGAACTAAAAGTACGAATCCAAGAGGCGATTCATTCATCATTCATTTTAAGATCACCAAGAGAGGGATGGAGAGAGAGAGGAAGTGGTGCGGAGCCCCAGGGCCAGGCTCTTGGGGGGGGAGGGAGGCGTGGAGGCGTGGGTGGTTAGTGGGTGGTGGTGGTCATGGTTCAGGGCCTGCCTGAAGCCTGGTCCCTCGGCTCATATGCTAAACCTTGCCATTCTAGTCCAAGCTGGACAAGGCCTTGTGACAGGGGACCGGGGACGAGGGGCTTTCAGGCCCTAGGGCCCTAGGACAAGGTGGGGTGTGATGTACATACGAGGTGGTGGTGGCACCTCTCTCTCTCTTTTTCTCTCTCTATAGTCCTCCAGCCGTCTCTCCTCTCCGTGTCGTCCTCGTCGTCGTCGTCGTCCTCCTCCTCCTCCGCCTCCTCCTCCCCTTGGCGCACTCCACCCAAGAACTACGACTATGTACCACCATCACCACCACCATCACCATCAAGAACGCACCCACCTGCATTGGCACACACACATATTCTCATAACAATGTTACACAAGGAACTTCTGAAAGGTCCCCACTGTGGGAAACGCAGGTACCTTTTAGGCCAACCTGTGGGCACACAGATAGGCCCCATGTCCGACCTCCACCCACCACCACCACCACCCCTGGCTGCGCTTCCGTAGTGCCTTCTAGTAGTACCATTACAGCAAGGAGGTACTGTTACTGTAGCCTGCGAGCTGCATGTCCCTTGGGGGTTTGCCATCCTGGTCTGTAATCGGGCCTTGCCCGTGTCCGTTGCCCCCCCCCCCTCCTCCACTTATGCCTCCAGGACCATGACAGACAGGGACCATGGCCATAACCTTGACCATCATCTCACCTCACTCGCTCACTCTATTCTTTATGGTAGGATGCATACATACATACACCTGCCCTACCCACCCCTTTCCTCCGCTCTTCTGCTTCCTACGACGAGTTCATATTATTTTTTTTTCTTTTCGTTTCTCTTTTTCCCAATCTGTATGTACTTCCTCCTCATGGGCTCTTCTTTTGGTATACTCCTTGTTTGATATCTGCTTCAAAAAACTTCAGAAAGTTTCTACCGTACCAAGTGTATACACACACACACACATACACAGCCCTCCACACAATCATGCTCTCCTTATAGTCGCTAGCCGAAACCTTGCACTGGAAATTGCTACGGTTGCCGACTCCCTGTCTTGGTCGAGAGATAGGAACATAGATCCGCTGGGGCTCCATCGGCCTCTCTTGTCTCCGGCGTCGACGCGGCCAGGCCTCTCTGCTCCTGAAGGGCTCTAAAAGGCTGCGACCGTCCACTATGGTGAAGAGGCTGCACTCTGTTCTCTAGGAAGCGGACAGACGATCAATTTTACTCCACCAGTCAGGTCAGCACCCAGGTGGTTCTACGACGACGACGACGACGACGACGAAGAAGAAGAAGAAGAAGAAGAAAACGACGACAACAACAACGACCACTACGACCACTACGACGACGACAGCCTATTCAGGTATCTTTTTCATACTAAAGTCATCATCCTATCATTCTAGCTTTACGGCTCCGGTTTGGGCCTCTTCTTGTTTGGGCATCAGACCAACACAGCCTCTGCCGCACCAGCGCATTAGCCGCCTTTTGGGGGGAGAGAGAGACTCTGGATGGGACGACGTTCCCTCTCTTATATATATGATCCTTGAACAACAATAACAACAACAAAACCACCACACTTGGACAGCAGACACACCACCGACTTGTCACTATCTCTCATATCGGTCGTGTAACCTAATACGGGTCACAATGTCGGCCTGCCCAGCTCCGTTTCTCGACGCCTCGCAGTATAGCAATGGCGGATGTACGCACTCACCAAGATGAATCCTAGGGAGGCTTGTTGTGGGATGTCATATAGAAAAGCTGACCAAAAACCTAATACACAGACACTGATGGCCGCTTATGCCAGGCCCTCGGCGACATTACATGTTGTCTGCCATGTCCCATGACCGACTGGACATACTCGGACGCCTTCATCAACGTGGGCATCGCGGCACAATGGATCTCGGTGTGCAGCATGGTCTGCTGTGTATTTCTCCTGCTGTCCTGGGCCGCCCTCCCCATCGACAAGACACACAGGCACTACCTCAGCATCTGCCTGGTCCTCGCCGTGTGCTTCATGAACATGGGCTTCGTCATCCCTCTGGCGGGACAGCCGGACCAGTGTTTTGACAAGATCACGCCCAACGACATGCAGACGAGCTCTGTGTGCGCCGCATCCGGGACCTTCCTCATCATCGGAGGCTGGGCCGGCGTGCTGTGGGTGTTCCTGCGGTCGCTGTCCCTCCACCTCCAGATCTGCTGGCAGGTCGTCGTGGGCAGGAATTTCATGTGGTTCTCGCAGGCCACCGGCTGGGGCATCCCGGCCGTGGGCATCGTGCTGGCCCTGACGCTGAGCGGCGTCTCGTTCCGCTTCGGCACCACCTGTCACGTCAACCACTACAACAGCCTGGCGGACCTGTGGATCCCGCTCCTGGTCTTTGCCGCCCTCACCATCATTATCCAGTTCGCGACCTTTGGCTACTGCATCAAGGTGTACCTCGCCTCCCTGGCCGACAACAACGCCACGACCGAGAACTCGGGCCTGCCATCCTACACCAACAGCATCCGCACCATGACCCCCCGCCAGGCCTACCGCCGCGTGCGCCGTGTGATCCAGCTCCAGTGGCGCGGCATCGCCATCGTGCTGATCATCATCGCCGATGTCATCTTCTTCGCCATCGTCTTCGTCTTCCAGGACAACACTGAGGAGACGATCAAGACGGACCCGACCGTGGCAGACCCCTGGATCACCTGCCTCGTGGAGGCGGCGGGAGACAAGAACGCCTGTCTGAAGGAGGCTGGTAGCTTCGTCGTCAACATAGCGACCATCGGGGCCGTCCTGATCCTTCTGGCGGTACGTCTCAAACATCCTTCCACCCCCCCCCCCCAACAACCCCCACTCCTTCACACCCCAGTATATAAGTGTAGGCTCTGCAGCAGGAAAAGTGTACTGACTAGAAGAACAACCATTTAAAAAAAATTATAGATGAACGGGTTCTGGCTTGTCCTCCTATTAGGACGCTGGTCCATGGTGACGGGATGGGTTGAGCTCATCACTCGGCGGCCGATAGGCGGCAAGCGTGAGTTCGTATCGGTCGACGCACTCGGCGGACCATACGACCTCAAGATGAACACAGATCCACGTTCGTACGAGATGCTCTCAAGGGACAAAGACGGCATGTTGACACCGGTGTTGACAGTGCGCGAGGGACCCATCTACCCACCCCTCCGGAGCTACCTCGCCTCGACAGATGCGGCCTCCCCCGGCGGCGCCGGCCCCGACGACCTGACCCCCGCGGCAGCATCTGCCGGTGCTGGTGGCGGCCGCCGAACCCCCGACTACTTTGGCCAGACCGCGAGATACCAGGCCCCCACGAGGTCTTTCTCCAGCCCGAGGCCACCGACGAGAGAGGGCCAGGCGTCGCAGGCCAGCTGGGACCAGGGCCACACGGGCCACCCGAACCCTGCACGGCCGTATTCGCCCCCGACGAGCTATCACTACAGCCAGAACAGCTACAGCCAGGCGGATACCATGAACCCCCTTCAGATGAACAGGATATGATGAAGCCGAGAGCGGACAAACCTATGAGACGACGAAAAGAAGACAAAAGGAGAGGGAGAAAAGAGACGAGAAGCTGGGAGATTTTTTTTGACGAGACCAATACGCGAGCCGCAACAAGACGCGCGCCGTATATGAAGGGTCGTCCACATCTACAAGCTCTCATCTTCACCGACGAGTACTGCGCAGATGTGCATCGGAGGAGAATCGAATGGCCTAATCCATCCATCCATCCATCCATCCACCCACCCATCTATCCATCTACCCACGCACACATTGATTCAATATTCCCTCGGTTATCTAGCGCGGCGTTATCTGTATTGGCGCATCTGGTCCTTTTTATGTCATCATCCCTGCCGAGAGTGGTCAAAGGCAATCCGTCCTGTCGTTTCTGAATGAACCTGGGAGAGACGAGATTGGCACCTGAGGATCCGAAATCACGCAAGCCTTCGGAAACCCTGTGCAGCCTGGACCGGCCCCGGCCCCCCTTACCCAACAGCAATATGTACACACATGTGAGGCTGCGACCGGAAATTGGTCAGCCAGGAAGAAGCAGGGTACGGCGCCGGTGGCGGAAAAGGCGGGAGGGAAAAAATCAGCGTGCTTATGTGCATCTGCAAGTGAGACGAGCGGACGCAGACCTGGCTGAGATGATGGTGCATGGAACCAAAAGACTTCTACCTCCTGACACGAGAGAGAGAGAGGGGGGGGGAAAGGTGGGGGGGGGAGACCCGTCGCAAATGTGACGAGGGAGAAAGGAAGAACAAAGAACCAAAAGAAAACAGGGGAGAAGGCGGAAGGAAGGGAAGAAGTAGGGGAAAAAAGAGAAAGCTGAGGTTCCGAAGGTTCCGGAAGGTGATGAGAAATCTCGGCCGGTCGGGCTCGCGAGGTCACCCGGATGGCACCTCCACAAAAAAAAAAAAAAAAAAAAGGGCACGTGTCACTCCATCTCTTCTTCTCACGCCAAGAAGTGATGATGATGCGTGCCAGGAAGAATCTATTTTACTATTATTTTTTTATTATTATTATCCATGTTTTCTTCTTTTTCTTTTTCTTTTTCTTCTTCTCGGGGGAAGATTCCTGTTCTACTTCTGAGCTGCGAGAGTAAGTGTGACCAAGGATGCCCATGATTAATTGGCGTCTGTATATACATTATATATATATATATACATATATATATATACATATTTTCCAACCCAAAACCAAACCTGGCTGAGTATTCAAGTAGATATCTTCTTTTCATGTGTGAAATATCCTCATTGAGAGCGAGAGCGAGAGCGAGAGCGGATCCATTATTCAGAATGAATTGTGAAAAGAAAAAGAAGAAAAAAAAGAAGAGAAGATCCATCTGAAGTGTTTGTTGTGCGTGATTTAATCGTAAGATGGGGGGTCATGACGAGTTCACGTATGCCATCATCATCTTCTGTCGCATCACCCAAGCATTCCACTAAAGTGATGGCCCTGAACAGTGCTGTGCTGCTAACATAGTACTGCGCTCGGAGGGACCAGCGGACCCCCTGACCCCCCTGCTCAATTACTCGCCCAGGGTCCAGGACCCCTCTAGCGCCCTTCCCCCCCCCCCCCAACCACCCCAACCAAGTACAGCTCGACTCTTCGACAAGGGAATCAATGCTCCAGTGGAAGTCCAAGCTCCGCGTCTTCCAGCCTCAGGTCCGTCTCATCATGAGCTGGGCTGGGCTCCTCGGACTCTTTTCGTCCCTCTTGTGCGACTCGTCCGCAATCCCGGAGCTTCCGTCAGCAACCTATTTTTTTTTCCCCTTCTTCTTCTTTTTTTTCTTTTGGATTATTAAGGGGGTACCTTTTTCTTTCTTTCCCTATCTTCGTCATTCTTGTACAGCTGGTTCTGCTGGTTACACAAATCCATATAAACACTCGTGCTTTTCGTCAATTTTGGACCTGCGATCGCGCAATCGCCAATCCCACCCCCTCCCCCCCCCACACCTCTGACCCAAACCTGGCCGCCCTCCCACTTGCTTCGAGATTGTCCCAGAACCAGAGAACATCTTCCTCCTCCTCCTCCTCCTCCTTCTCTCCCAGCCAGACGTGAGACTGGGAGAGCGGTACTGGGCTCATCAGTGTGGTGCTTTTGACACCCTCTTACGGCGTCGTCGAGGGGCGGAATATGGCAGCAGTCAAAGGCACACAACAACAAGCCAGCCCATGAACAGAGCGTTGTAGCTGATCCACAGACAACTGTAATACGTCACCTACGCAAAACGATCCTCAAAATCTCGAAAGCCCCCCCCCCCCCCTTCTCTCTCTCCGCCGAAAAAAAAGAAAAAAAAAACCGAAGAAGAAAAAAAGAAACCGAGCTCCCGATGAAGACGAGAAGGAGCTGCGGCCTTGACCACCACCACCATCCCCCTCCTCTATTCCCGTCCTCGTCGTCGTCGCCCTCGCGAGCCATGTACCTCTACCTAGCTGTCCTCTTCGCCTGCGGCCTCGCCACCTACCTTTGGCGGTCCGAGTCGTCCCTGAGCGAACCCTGGGTCCCAGACGCCGGCGCCCGCCTCTTTGCGCAGCGACCTCTCCCCCCGCCGCCGGCCGAGTCCTCGATCGATACATATACCCTCCCTCTGCGGACGCGCGGTCGTGACATTGTCGACGCGACGGGCCGGCGGTTCAAGCTGGCCAGCATCAACTGGTACGGGGCATCCGACGAGCTCTTCATCCCCGGCGGGCTGGACGTGCAGCACCGGCGGACCATCGCGCAGACGATCCGCCGGCTGGGGTTCAACAGCGTGCGGCTCCCGTACGCCGACGAGCTGGTCATCCACAACCCGCACATCCTGCCGCACCTGCTGGCGGCCAACCCAGACCTGGCGGGGCTCCGGGCCCTGGACGTGCTGGAGGCGTGCGTGCAGGCGCTGACGGACGAGGGCCTGGCCGTCATCATCAACAACCACATCACGCACGCGACGTGGTGCTGCGGCGCCGACCCGTGCGACGCCGGCTGGGCCAACGACCACCTGGGCCCGCTGTGCCGCATCACCCAGACCGAGGAGGACTGGATCCACCACTGGGAGGCCGTCATGGCCCGCCTCGTCGACAACCCGCGCGTCATCGGCGCCGACCTCCGCAACGAGGTCCGCGGGGTCTGGGGCACCATGACCTGGGACCGCTGGGCGCGCGCCGCCGAGGCCGCGGGCAACCGCCTGCTGGACATGAACCAGGACTGGCTCATCATCGTCGGCGGCACCGAGAGCGGCAACGACCTGCGCGGGGCGCGCGACCGGCCGGTGGTGCTGGACGTGGCCGACCGCCTCGTGTACTCGGCACACGTCTACGCCTGGTCGGGCTGGGGCTCGCGCGAGGGCCGGTTCGCCAAGCGGCCCTACCCGAGCTTCGTGCGGGCCATGCGCGAGAACTGGGCGTACCTGGTCGAGGAGGACGTCGCGCCCGTGTGGATCGGCGAGTTCGGCGCGCCCCGGGACCCGGGCGCCGGCGACGCCAACTACTGGGGCAACCTGGTGCGGTTCCTCAAGGCGACCGACGCCGACTTTGGCTACTGGGCCATCAACCCGCGCAAGCCCAAGGACAACGCGAGGGAGGGCTACGCGCTGGTGGAGGACGACTGGGTCACCGCCGTGCTGGACTACAGGATGAGGGACATGACCGAGCTGATGCGGGCCTAGTGTGCCCGGGAGCCGCTTTGGGGGGGGGGGGTAGGTATGACGGGCTCGTCGAGAGAGCCGTGTGAAGGTTTTATATAAGATGGATGGATGGATGGATGAGGGTTTGGGTATTCATTCTACTCTCTACCTTTTTTTTGTTTTTTTATTTTTATTTTTGATATGAGACAAAGGTGGATATGAGTGGTCAACATTTTGTCGATAACGATGTCATGCTGGGGGGCTGGTGGTGTTCTTTTTTCTTTTTCTTTTCTTCCCCCTTCTTCTTTTCTTTGCATTGGCGTTTGGGCGATCCTCTTTTTGTGTATCTTGCTTTTTTTCTCTTCTTCTTCCTTCTCTCCTTCTCCTTCTTATCTGTCCTTTGGGAAGGGAGAAGAAACGTCCGTCATGAATGTGTGGGAAGAAAGAAAGAGAGAGAGAGAGAGAGAGAGAGAGGAAGAAAGGAAATTCCTACAAGGGGATGAGGATGCATCTTTGTATAGAGGAAAAGTGTGGAAATACCCCGTCAAACATCAGCTAGTCACTTTCAAATCCAGAATCATGCAGAAGAAACTCAACAAATAAGATGAGAAGAGGGCGAGAGAGAGAGGTCAAGCGAGGAGAACTCAAAAGGCAAAAAACAGCATCATCGCTTGCTACTGCTTCATTGTACTTTTCTTTCCTCTCTTTCTTTTCTTTTCTTTTCTGATTGGTCATATATATATCGAGTGAGTTGGCAATGTTCTCCGCCCTCCTCTTTGTCTTTTTGTGACAGATCAGAAACCTTTTTCTAACAAATCAAAAAAAAAAAAAAAAAAAAGTTGACCAGGGGAAGCTTTGTTTGGGCAGGAACAATTGGATTTGGGGGAATTCGAGGTCCTTCCTGCCCTGCCTGCCTGTGACGTGGTGATCCTCGTGCTGCTTGCTTGGCCGCCATAAAAGAAGGGAAGGAGTGGAGGAGAAGAGTGGGATGGACGAGGGGGAATCGAGTGTGCGGGGCAAGTTGGCCTGGCCCGCCTTAGTTAGTGGTAGGTGGTGCCAGTGTTGGGGTAGCTAATAGTACCCATAGCCCCCCCCCTCTCCTAGGACCATAGCACTTGGGCCGGTAGTTGGTAGTTAGTATGTAGTTCCAGTCCACAGCAAGCTCGTGCCTCTTTGTACTGCAACTGCACCTTGCCACAGGGGGCCGTAGTGACCTGACCCGGCCTACAACTAAACCTCAAGTCACCTTACTCGATACCTGTGAACTAAGTTCACATGCACCATATCTAGTTTTCCCCCCACCCTCTTTCTCTCTCTCTCTCTCTCTCTCTCCATCTCTCCATCTCTTTCTCGTTCCTACAAGCAACTTCTCATCAAAATTTTTAAAGGAGAGCAAAGAGGAACAACATTCCCAACCTGCATTGTCGAGATTCTTTCTTCCTGGTCGCCTTTTTCTCAAGCCTATCTCCCCCGTTCCTTATCATCGTCACATCACCCGCGCGCGGCTCTCTCTCAGATAACACTTTCCAACGACGCCACCCCGTCACCACCACCACCCCACATCTATCCTTTCGAAGCTACCGTTGTGGTTTAAAAATTAAAAAGAAGAGAGAGACAGAGAGAGAGAGGTGTGTGACTTTTGCTAGGCCGCCTCTCTTCCTCCAGGGATCAAGATGACCCAGCCTTTCCCTTTCCCCGGACCCACTCCTCCCTTCCACCATGCCCCGCCTGGTTTCCCTATGAGCTTCCCCTCTATGCCGGGAGCACGGCGCGACATGAAGATACCAGAAGACACCACAGAGATACCAGACACCTCGGAGCGAGGGTTCCTGTGCCCGTACACGGTGCGCTTCGCCGGGGCACAACGGGATCGGTTCCCTGGGTGGAGGCATGATATCCGACAGAGCATGCTCGCAGGTCATGACCTGGAGCCCTACCCTGAGAACTTTACAGGCCAGTGGTAAGTCTTTTTATTTTTATTTTATCAAAAAGGGGGAATGGCCTTGTCAGAGGTTTTTTTTTTTTTTTTTTTTTTTTTTTTAATAAGAAAAGAAGGAATGGAAAAAGAAAAAGAAGAAAAGGAGAAGAAGAAAGAAAGAAAGAAAAGGGGACCATTTTCATCATGTTCATGTCTGGGTGACACGGCACTAATATCCACATCAGGGACAACTACCCCCAGGTCTCGAGGCTTCGGAAGAACCTCACGGCCATGTCCCAGTACTACAACCTCTATTTTGTCGCATATAGAGGTTGGATACATGTCTACAGGCCCAACCGCAATGCCAAAAAGGTCCTAGGCCCGCCCCTCGCCATCCTGGACCCAGTCATGTCCCAGACGCCTATGGCCGAGACAACGCGGAACCACATCAACCCCCGCGTCACCAACGCCATCAACGATATGCTCGTCGGCGATCTCGGTGACAAGGAGATCCTGCTGATCAGCAGGGACAACGGCGAGGTCGTGGCCTGGTACACAGCCACCATCGCCCAGGACGTCGAGGCCAGCCTGGACGCGGGACGAGGCAACGACGACGACGACTACGACGACTACGACAACGGCGGCGGCGGCGGCGGCGGCAACTACGACACCCCGCCCGGCCGTGCAGAGAGGCTGCCATCGCCCAAGCACTTCTTCCACGACAACGTTGGCATGTCCGCATGGGGCCTGGCCATCCACAAGAAATCCCGCCTGATTGCCGTCTCTGCCAACACCCACGAGGTCACCGTCTTCGCCTTTGCGCTGGACGGCCAAGATGCCAACGTGCAGTTCGAGAACAGGCCCTCCAGCCTGGCGGAGATGTTCAAGGGCATCGAGGGCGTGCGGCCCCGCCCCGTCCAGCCCAGTGTGCTGCAGCAGATCTATGTGAGATGGCAAGACCAGGGCTGTCACTCGGAAAACCACGACCGCAGCATTGCGGCCCACCGCCGGTGTCTGAAAGCTAGCAAGCACGCCATCAAGCACATCAACGAGATCAGCCGGCTCGAGAAGCGGTACTGGGACCGGCGGCGCCCCTGGAGGATCATCATCCCCATGGGCGCAGAGTCGTCCAACCTCCCAAGCCTGTCCTTCTGCGAGGACCCAAGGGGGTATGCAGACCGTATCGCGGTCATCGACATCACCGGAACCCTGTTCGTCGCCGACATCTGGTCCATCGGCACCAGGCCTTTCAAGGTCCCCATGCACAACGTCCAGGTGCCAGACACAACCCCTCATGGCCATCGTATGTACCAGGAGATCCAGGGCTGGAGCGTGCTTGCTATAACTGATTCGCAGCTGCTCCCGACAAGGTCCGTCCGCTCAGCCATCGGGCTCGCGCCGTGCAGGGCTGTCTACCGTGGGAAGACGAGTCGCGGCGCCTGGCTGGATACGTCCAGGTCCATGGCTGACGTCCGACATGACTCGGCTCACGATGCACACACCATCCGCCTGGCCCGGTACGAGGAGAACGACTTTAGCTCTGCCCGCGACGGCCTGTACGGCCACCACGACCTGTTGTTGGAGTCAGACCCTCTCAACGTGTCGGACAAGATCGCACGCCCGGATTTCAGAGACAAAGAGGGCGAGCTCCTGGCCATGACCATGGTCCCTGTCGACGGCGAGCACCACCCCTCCTTCGACGGCGACTACCAGAAACTGGCCGACTTTGTTGGTCCCGAGTCCTCTCACCTGCGCAGGGACCGCCTCCCCCGCGCGCTGACCCTGGCCGAGTTCCGCGACAGCAGGGGCCACGAGCCCGAGACGGCGCATTTCCTGCGGGGCGTGAGCTTCCTGCGCGCCAACAGGGAGGACATCGAGATGCTGAGCCTGGCCGACACCAGGCAGACCTGCGGCGTCGTCTGCCACAACGTGCTCGGCGACGTAAATCTGGGACACGGGCGTGGCCCGTGGGACATGCCGTACAGCAAGCGCTGCAGCATGCTCCTGACCATCCCGGAGCTCCACATGGTCATCCTGGGCTCCATGAACGGGCGCGTCGCGCTGCTGACCCTCACGAAACCAATGCCGAGCAAACCACCGCTGGACACCCCGCCCAAAACAATCCCCGAGCGCGCCTTCCGCGTGGACGCCGTGTTGCCGTTCGAAAGCGAGGATACGCGTAAGCAGCGGCCTTATGTGTGTCTCCTAGGCATAGCCGTGTCGCCGGTCCCCGAGGGTCGTGCCACCGGGCTGAAGCTCAGGGCGGGACGGCAGCGTGCGCACGGCGGGCGGCGGTGGCGTCGTCGCGGTGCTTGTGGAAGGACGACGGCGGAGGCGGAGGGGGAGGCGGAGGGGGAGGCGGAGGAGGTGGATGCCAACCCGCCGAGGCGGTGGCGCCTGATTCTGCACTATATGAATCATGACATACTGCAGTATGAAATCACCAGACGGCCGGACGGGGCCGAGTCAGTGACGGAGTGGGAGGAGAGGGCCTGGCGGAAGGAGTGGGACCTCAGCCGCCGCGCGTGCGCACTGGCCCGCCGCAACGAGGAGGACGAGGGAAAGATCCACCGGCCGCCGCAGATTCATCATCCCGAAGTTAACTTCGAGTCTGCTGCAGTCGGGACGTCACAGGCGGCCTCTGCTGGAGGGAGCAGCGGCGATTATGCCCTCGGGGCTCACGGTGGGCTTCCTGTCCAGGGCCATGAGGGGGCTGAGGGGGCTGAGTGGGTTGAGGGGGCTGAGGGGACTGCTACTGACGTGGATTATTTATTTATTTTTGAAATCTAGTCTGATGGCTCTTCTGAGGATTCGTTGAGTGAAACTGAAAACGGCAACGGCGAGCAGGGTGGTGTATCTCCCTTTGGGCCTGTCGCAGGTCAGGCGGCCGAGAGTGCGGCCGAACAGGCTGTCGAGATGGACAATGATTTTCATTATACTGTGCAGCAAGCCGTCCAACTTGCGGGTTCCTCTGATCTTGCAGAAGGGGCTGGAGATGCTATGGAGAACGTGAATGATTAGGGGTGGCGGCGGATGAGTGGTTTGAGCGAGAGAGAGAGGGGGGGAGGGGGAGAGAGGAGAGAACAGAGACACGGGACATCTATGCAATTCAAGTGAAACATCCGAACATTTCCATGGGGCAGGGCATTATGAATTTCCACCAAAAGGCAACTAACTGATCATGATCATTCTTTTTTTGTTTTATTTTATTATTTATTAATTTATTTTTTTTATTGCTGTTTTTCAAGCTTTCTCTCCTTCCTTCTTGAGTCGTGGTCCATGTGTGTCTGTAATTATATGTGTCGTCTTCAGTCCGTTTGTTTTCGACCTTCATGGGCATCCCGAGGTGAAATATAGGACGCTGGAATATTCTCACGAACAAAGGTGATTATCCTCAGCCGACGGCTCGAAAAATTGGTTATTACTTTTCAAGAGTCAGAGACAAACTGTTTTTTTCTTTCTTTCTTTCTTTCTTTCTTTTCTTTTCTTTCTTTCTTTCTTTTCTTTCTTTCTTTCTTTTCTTTCTTTCTTTCTTTTCTTTCTTTCTTTCTTTTCTTTCTTTTCTTTCTTTCTTTCTTTTCTTTCTTTCTTTCTTTTCTTTCTTTCTGCTCCCCTCTCTCTTTTTTACCCTCAGAACACCTCGGCTGCTCTCATTCTCTCTCCCCCTCTCTCTCTCTGTCTCTCTCCATCCATCAGCTAGGAACCCTCACCCACCAATATACTTGACCGCCACGGACCGATCCTCTTATGATTTATGTAGCTCCTTTTCGAGCACACACGAAAAAAGAAAAAGAAAAAAAATTAAATTTGGTGTCATGTGTTCAATGGGGAGAAGAGCAGTTAATGGACGCAGTTCCCGAGCAGAAAATTCTTTTGCCGAGCTGCTGAAAATGTAGGAGTGTGACAGTATATGAGTCTGATTTTTCCCCCAATGAAGGATTACCAACTCGATATACAATGGGGGTTATATCTGGAGTAATAGACCACGAGATGAGTGATACTGGTCACTCTTCTTTGAAATGGTGTTTGGCAGGAGGTGAGAACACAACAAGGCGAATGATACTACCACCACCACCACCACCACCACCACCACCACGACGCAGCTGAGAGATATTTCGTTGCCTTGATGGATACATATCATAGACAGTGTCCCCGTGGAGATAATTGTCAAGGTGACTGTATAAAAACAGCCAAGATAGTAGGTTGCTCTGAAATATGCCAATGAGTATGCTAGTATGAACCAGCTATGCCTGAAGATAATAGTGAGGTATCTATCACATTAAAGGGCCTGGAGAACCTTGAACCATACACACCTCCAAACGCTGGGAATCTAAAGCAACCAATGCTCAGCCACTTGCTGATCAGAAACCCCTTCTTCACTTTGACAAGAACAGATTCACAGAGTCTTCCTCAGCTGTGTGAAACAGAAAGGTATGCCGAGAAGCAGAACCTTTTCTGATACAGCTCTGCCTCTCACTGCTCAGCAGTGTCCAAATCATCTAGGGGACCAGGCTTTCAGTCACTCAGCAGCCTTCAGAGTCAGCCACTTACCTACTTATACAACATGATGACCTATGATATATAGCCGGGTATGACTCTGTAAAGTCATCCAGAAACCCTGCATAGAGTACTGCTTCTCGTCAAACTACATCTTGTAAGCCTGATAGAGTATGCTACTCTCATCTCTCTCTCTCCCTCTCTCCCTCCCTCCCTCTCTCTCTCTCTCTCTGTGGTTACTTACTTACTCGTTTCCAGCGCAGTCCAGACCCACTCAGCCTTGTCACTGTCTATACGTTACTCGATGCCGCTAAAGCTTGTTGTGACAGCCTCGCTTAGTCGTTAGCTCCATCCCCCAACGTCAAGGTTGGGACAAGGCTAGCTCGTAAAGGGAAGGACACCAAGGCTCGGCACAAGAGTCTGGATGCGCAGCTCGGCATCTCGTACCGGATGATTCATACGCCCTTACCAAGAAGAGAAGTCCCATGCAGATGGGTATCACCAATGTCACCACGCATTCCGTATTCGCTGCTGAGTTCTTTTCCGGGGGGTGGGAGGTGGGTTGGAAAGCTCGCATCGCAAGGCCCCTCAGTCGAGACACGTCGCAATGGTGGAATCGCGTTTTCCAGATACGGCCACACCACACCAGACGTGCATATTCAATTTTGCCCTCGACAGAGACCCGACCACCGCACCCGGGGTGTTTAGTGCAACTCCTGCCCGATAGCGGACAGATGGGAGGGCTATAGGTCAATTGTTGTGGCGCTACAAGACAGCGGAATCATGCCATTTTCATGACCCCATGGTCGAGTTCTGCAACAATCTCTCGAGGTGGACAAGGTTGTATTGTGATGTTACGTCTGGCTTGTAGGCTGTTCTCGATGCCAATTCCGTCCAGTCGAGCCAAGGATGTGGGTCCTCGGTGTGAGTCCGAGAGTGGGAATATCATCTGTGTAAAAATACAGTGAGTGGCAAAGAATCCAACGTGATATCGAGGTGATTGCCACGTCATCGGGAAGTTGCATTCGCTTGAGCATAGCGGTAGAGTCCATCCGTGAGGTGGGAAGACAAAAACAGAGCTGGGCGGATCGTGCGGTCGAGACGCTGGTTCTCGTACCCTTTCGCCGGTCATTTGCAGCCATCTGAGCTGGCTCCAGCTGGTAATCCGCGCGCTGTTATGAGATGCAGTCAGCGACCATGCATGACATGTCGGGCTGCATGCATTCGAGAGGAGCCAGGGTTCTCCTCCCAGGCCAATCGACCCACAGATCGGCGAGTTCCTGGATTCTCCTCTCTGCATCTTGACACGATATACGCCGTGCGCCTGTACAACTTGTTCGCCGTTTCAACGAAGTGGGAGGTGTCAGAGACCCGCCTGCAAGAGGAGCACTCGTGCTTGGCGCAAAAGAGCACTCAGTGCGACGACGCAGAGTCCACAGGCGCGTGAATAGGTGGAGAGGCTTGTTAGGGGTCCGGCTGTCGCAGAGCAAGATAAAACTCTGGGGGCATCTCGAGATTTAAAGTAAGTAGGACCCTGAGAGCCCTACCCGAATATGAACCTTCCTAGAATAAAGAGCAGCCATCAGCGATCCGCCAGTATGGAGGTTGTTGGCCAAGATGGCATCCCCGGGTGGGCGTGCTGCTGCCCTACTCAAGTTAATGAATGACAGACTGACAGCCGGGCGCCGGCGGGGGTCGGTGAGTCATACCTCCTCCTGAGAGCGTCTGCCGTAAAGCCGTAAGGTTGTCGACCATTTCCCGATTCCCTCAAGTTCTCACCAGACGATCAAGACCATCTTTGCCAATACCTCAAAGGCTCAGGGGAGGTGGAGATCTGCACACCGCACCATTTCGTACCAAACTTTGGCCAGATCCACCAGAGCCCATAAGCATGAAACAAAGGTGTCCCCTAGCTCCCGCCCGACAGCCTAGGGAAATGTGCAGCTTAGCACGAGCCTCTGGACTCCAGCAACGGTTGTCCCTGTTCACCGCCACCGCGGAACGGCGCCAGAGCCTAGGCTGGCCCCGCTGCGGAACAAACCTTCTTTCGACTTCATGTCCTGTCCTCAACCCGGTGGAACACGGAGGGCCTTGGGAAGGCTTCACGAAGGCTCATGATGTCGACGATACCTCGCCGCCGGCTACAATATATGTACACAGTGCCGACCATCCTCACCGACGTCTCATTCTCATGTCTTGCCGTAGCCTCGCTTCTGGTGGGTCTGACGAATCGCCTTGGACCGGGTGGCCGTAAGTGGTCGGCTGGGGTCGACTTGTGACCGTTCGTTCGTCATCGGCCTCCGGATGGCAGCATGAGGTCAACGTTGATTCTTGACCGGTCCTTTGGAGAAGCCCCATCTCGCCTTAGTCCCGGAAAGGTGCACCCATAGAGAGCGCGAGGCGACCGTCCTGGCCACTAAGAGACCGCATGAGTAGACGTGGTCAGCGTTGCACTCTTTCTAGAGACACGCCCTCTTGAGCCGGGTCGACGACATACTGTACATCTGAAGATCTGTGTAGATCATGTTGAGTCGGATCTGATACGCGACAGGATTGGTAGCTCTGAGGCGGGCTATCGACAGCCACTGGGAGGTGATAGGTCGCGTAGCAATGTTGCTCGTCACAATGCTGCGCAGGCTGCTCGTTCATTGGACTCTTGCACAGACCCCGGCTTGCCGGTGCTTCTCACCGGTAACCTCCATGTTTCTGTTTAGGCAGCTACATATGCAGCCAGAGTTTCTTTTTTCGACATGTGGCCACAAGCCCTGGGATGCAATGGACCATTTGAGAGGCCTGCATAGACGGTCTTGTACACCGGCCGTGATATGGTGTCATGATTCCCGCCTCTTGATGTAGTATTGAGCCCATCACCTTGGTTGCAGACAAATACCGCCGTCAAGACTCGGTGAGAAATATCGGCATCTAGTCTTTCGACCGTGTACGCGGGTCCTGATCACTTGTCAGTTGCAGCCACTAACCAATATTTCTGCAGTTCTAATGTAGACGCACCATGCCATGCATCTGAGCTCTACGAGCTCCAAGGGAACTCGGTCTATTCACAGACAAGAAAGGTTTTCATGTCGGGCGGTGGGGCGAGTGATACGTCTTTTTCGCAAGACCTGGCGTTGATACCTCCCAAGTCAAGCCCCGCTCGTCTCCCCTCTGTGAATGAGCAATCGAATGTCGAGCCCGGTTCATGGCGCAAGAGGTAGAGCACGTCTCTGTCGGTTGGGTGGGGATGCAAGTCTCGGAGAGGGGAGAGAAAGAGGCCGTGGGGGTGGGGGAGGGGGGGGGGGGGAAGCCTGTAGGTGCATGTCTCCTACTGGTCACCCAAAGAAGATCGAACTGCAGCATCACTGTGCTTTGTACGGAAACTCGCTAGGCTCTCCGGCCATTCATCGGGAAGGAGAAGGTGTCTCGAGACAGCTGAAACATGCAGATGTGCGTTGTACCGTCCGGATTTGTCGACTAACAGGACTGGCGCAGTGTGCTGGAGGTATCGAAAGGTACCGTGTGGTTTTCTCTGTACGTCCTGCTCGTTCATTTGTCCACGCCAACATCTCCTGCATCTTTCCAACGCATCGTTAGCATTGTCACTTCGCCTCGATATGTGATTGGAACCAGAGGTGGTACTTGGACATCAATCTGTTGTCTCCTCTCCTCTGCCGAATGGGTCTTTTGTGGTGTCGAGGAGGTCTAGAGCCACCTACGTACTCCCAAAAGTTTTTGACCCGGGCTTTGCCGACGCGAGGTCGGAAACACAGACCATGTCCCCTTGCGCTGTCTGGAAGCCCGAGGTTTGAACTCAACGTGGCATTCTATCATGCAATCATTCCTGTTGGCATGATTAATAGGGCCGAACACGAAGACGATTGTGGGCTGGGTGGCGTCGGTATTCGTGGTCGAGGTGGACGGAAAGAGGGGGGGGGGGCGTGGTCGGCTGCTGTCTTGTTTGTGATGTGTTTTTGGGTGGTTGTCCCTCCTCTCCTTCATCTACGGGAGGCGAAGGATGAAAGGTTCGGCCACGAGGTTCCCTCTCAGGTGGGGTTTAAGGAAAACTTGGTAAGTACCAATTGCTGGGAAGGTGCTACTGTAATGTGTGCGCCCAGAGCCTGAGGAAGGAGAGGGGAGGTCTCTGCTCAGGTAGCACGGGCCACTGGAAAGTGATCGGCCAGCCCCTGAACTTCTCTGCATAGCACTGTCTGTGGCAACTGTAGAGCTTCCTGGCAATGCCTGACGCGGGAGACCTCAAGTGCTCTGTTTCAAAAAAAGGGTGCATAGGTCCACCTTCCTACAAGCCTGTAGAATTCCAATCGAAACTCAAATCATTCATACTTTTCACACGGGGACAGGAGACAGTGAGAAATAAGTAATCTGGGGATAATAATCCAATACCAAGTTCAGGTCATAGCAGGCGACACTCCAAAGCAAAACAAAACAAAATTCCAGGCCATGGTGGGTATCTACTATCCTGCAAAGTCCATGAGACGCCAAGTACCCCTGCCCGGGCACTTTCTCCTTCACAATGCCTTTTGCCCACCACGCCATCCCAATGTAGTGCACATGACGCCCATCATAGGCCCGTAGAACGATAGAAACGAGTGCTGAATTGTGCTTTGCGGACCAGGATTATATAAGTAAGTCTTCAGTGTGCTGGCGTAGAAGCCACAGGACAGACACAACAAAAATAGTAATTGACCGGGGCTCCTTGTTTCTCCCTCTCCAATCGCCCACCCTCATCTCTCTCTCTCTGTCTCTCAGTTGGGGTACTTGCGAAGAGGGAAGAACTGGGAAGGCATGGGATCAAAGTGAAAGACACGATCACCGACCTCTCCAAAGGCGTCGTTCCACTCACGGCGCAGGGCAGGAATCTTGGCGCCGTAGGCAGAGCTGCTGAGACGAAGGCGGACCAGGTGTCGGCGCTGGGCCTGGCCATCCGTAAAGCCATCCCGACGGTGGAGAACAGTCTGGTTGGCAATGAAGTGAATGTCTCCTGGCTGGGTGGCGAAGGAGAACTCAGTGGCACGGGCGATGGCCTCGACAGCATCAAGGGCCTCGACCTGCTGAGCGGTCAGGGCAGGCAGGTGAGCCTTGCGGGGGTGGATGGAAGATCCGAGGAGCGGAGCGCGGCCAAAATTGAAGAGGACCCTGCCATCCTGGTTGAAGATGACGGGGCGACACTGGTAGCGAGGGAAGGCGAAAGGCCAATTGCCGGCAGCGAGGATACGGAGCAGGTCCGGCCGAGTAGCGGCAAGGACGTTGTAGATTGTGGCCGTCGAAGAGATGACGCACTTTCCGCCCTCAAGAGCAACGTTTCGGGTCAACCAAGCGATGGAGTCGCCGCTCTCCTCAGTGTGAAACTTCTGCCATGGAGTATCAGCAAGGGGAAATACTGGTGTGGGGCTGACCTGAGCTGGAAGGCGGGGAGCTGGGGAGCTTACGATTGGATCGGTAGAGTGGCGATGATGAGCACCATTGGCCTTGTCAGCGACGATGTGGACTGAATATTCTCCTTGTCAGTGTCATGCTTCGGATTCAATGCTGCAAAGTGCTAGAAGCTCTCTCTCTCACCCAGGCAATTTCCAGCTCTGTCTTGGCGTCCAATCTTGTCTCCAATGTAGGCACTGATGCCCATGAAGATCATGGTGAGATCACCAGAAGAGAAGTCCTCAGTGTCGAGGCCTCGAAGGACAGCAAACCCACGGCCATTGTGGACATCCTTGCTCAGGTCACGAAGGGTGATACCCAAGGTAGGCAGTGCGAAGGTCTTGTCTGTGATCTTTGTGGCATTCAGACCCAGCTCTGCAAAGGAACAGTTTCATTAGCATCACTGCAACCAGTTTCATGCAAGGCTGACATCTGAGACTGGCAGCCAGGTGCGGGCAAGCAAGGCTGATATGACATGAGCGCCAGAGCAACGCCCCTGAATAGATGGTACTAGGGGTGGTCCAGGAGGGGCCATGTCAAGGGCGAAAGAAGAAAAAAAAAAGAATTTAGACAGCTGATACATACTCTTGAAGCCATCCAGGCCCTGCTTGATCTCAGAGACCTCGGCAGCACTCAGGCAGTAGATGTACTCATTGTTGTTGGAGAGCTTGGTGGCAGTCCAGGCAGAATCACCATGGATCATGGCAGGAAAACCCTCAGGTAGAGCATTGGCGCCCATGTCAATTCCCTTGGCATCAGCCCAAGGGGCAGAGACAATAGTCTGAGCATCCACTGAAGACATGATCAAGTTGAGGCTGATGACAAAAGTGGTGATTGTTCTTAGATGGGTTGATAGTGAATATGTTAGTAGGCAAGCCAGAAAGCACGTAAGTGTTGAGTGTTAGGGACACAATGCCAATCTAGAATCAGGGAGGTCTTGGAGGGAGTCCAAGAAGAGAAAAGAGGTTACGTGGAGTTGAAGACGTCCACGCTAGGATGAGGTGGTGATGGATGTTGTTATGTTTGTGTGTGTTATGGAGGCTACACTGCTGCTCCTCTTTGGGCGTGGTAGTCTTGGGCTTGGCAGCCTTGAGAGTAACAGAATTGGGGATAGTTTGAGACTGTTGTCTGTGCTGGTGGGTGGTGAAGAAGTGTGTAGAGTTGAGGGGAGGAGAGAAGCTCAGGGGGAAATGGGTCGGGGAGGAGGGCATTAATAGGATGACAGGGTCAAGACAACATCAGCCGGCCCTCTGGCGGAGAGGCATAGTATTTTAAAATAAAGGGGAGACATACAAGCCCAGCCCACATGCCATTCGCTGCCCAGCACGACGATAAAGCAGGAGAGAGACATCTGGGAGAGAAGGTAAAAAGTAAAGTAGATGGGGGGGGGGGCCTTGCTGCTTCTGGTCTCCGGGATACTCAAGTAGTTACCCGTCTGTGACATGTTGCACTGCGCCAAAGTAACCCTGAGAGAGGTTCCTTCTTGTCTATACACCCAGTTAGGCCCAGCAGGTACAAGGCACAGTGAAAACTGCAAGCTGCATTGGTATAACCCCGGGGAAAACCATGTGCCTGAAACAATGATAGTATTGAACCGTCAAGGGCCATATTCCATGACACTGTGCTGCAAGTGTGACCATTCAGGGCGTCCTGCAGGCGCATGCGGTAAACAACAAATACATACATATGTACATCTGCAGCCAGCCACTAGCGATTGCAGTAGATTGTTGTACCGACACCCCATTAGACAGAGCCGATCTCGTTCTTTGAGGCCTGGGCCACAGCTCAAAGAAAAAGAAAAAAAGATGATGTCTTGTGCACTGACTTGGGATTGCACCAAAGTGATAGGTCTGCCCTGGGACTCTGGAGCCAGTCCCTTGAGTGGCCATCTTTTCCTAGCCAGGCCCCCATGGCGCACAAGCAAGTCCCCTCCCCCCTTCCCTTCATTCCCTCCGACCACGGGAGGCTCTCACCCCTCCTTGCAGAAGAAGAAAAAAAAATTTCAAGGTTGCACCAGCTGCAAAGTTTCATTTAAAAACATATATTGCGCCCTGAGAAGAGAGGAAAATATATGTGGTTGGGAAACTATGCGCACCCACCCTCGAACCCGGAAACAAGGGGGGTGGGGTTGAAGAAGCAACAGACGAGGAGGCACTGAACTGACATTGGTCCTAAAACCCAAAGTCAGCTAGCTCTGTTAGGGTTATTTGTGCCTGAGCTGCTTGCGGGAGAGAGACGCCCCTCCCCGGGTCTTTACCAAAAAAAGAAAAGGTTGCAGGACGGCGCTAAGTGAGACCTGAGCCGGGAGAGAGGTGCGCACGGGAGACCAAAGCGTATCTGTCTTGTTGGGGCTCCAGGCCCCTGGGGCCGATCCGTCAAGAAGAAGAAACAACAGGGTGGCTTCCATGACGGGGTGCATAAGTAAATTAAAAAGTCTCACGGGCTTGATTCACCGTTCTGTAAACAAGGAAACGATCAACAAGCCGTGTTGAGGTGAAGCAGTGGTTCGGAAGGGGCATTGTAGACCTCAAGTCGTGGTACTCGGTGCGAGAGTTGACGACGGTGTCTCTCGACTTGTAGAAAGGTCTTGGAGAAGCGTACTCAGCTGAACATGATACCAGCAGGGCAGGTCCGTGTGTGGATGTACAACAGGGCAAGGTGTCTTTTGCTTTTCCCCCTCATGTTGCGTCGCACGTAATTCAGGCAAGTTGTCGCCAGCCGGCTTCGTGGCCGCGGATGAATTAAGAAAAGTAAGAAATGTAGTCCTCCACAGCAGCGTAAGCCTCTCTGGGCGCAGCTGCAGCTTTGAATCTCATCTCGGAAGCAACGATGGAAAACGAAACGCTGTGGAACCTGATTTGTAATTTCAAGAGATCTGGTCATAAATGTGATATCGATCTACCTTCATGGGCCCGAAAACCAATTTCCAATACCTAGTTCTTTGTATGACCCGAGGGGAAAGCAACTGCAGGAATCAAAGGAGCATGACATCCGCCCTTTCCGCTCTCCTCGGCCGACCCTCCTCCTTCTTCTTTTCTTTTCTTTTTTCCTTTTTTTCCTTTTCACACCACGATCTACTTACCCAGTGTGAACATGGCCCCGCTGTGCCGCGCTGGCCAGCTCCTCCTTCACCGGTATGTGTGTTGTCGGCGCTCGACCCATCGACATGCGGTCCAAAAGGTCCAGCGCTGAGACACGCTGGGTGGCGGATGGATCTCGGGAGCTAAGCTTCAGATTAAAAATAAAATTAAAAAAAAACCCCTCCTTTGCCAGTTGTCCAAGAACCCGTTGTAAGTTACGGTGTGCGTTGGTTCGCCCCTTGACCAGATGGCCGGCTCTGTTGTCACTGGGGCAGCACAAAATTACCCTCGCGGCGGGCCGGGCAGCGAAAGCCAAGACGTGTATACTCGCTGAAAAGGGAGATTCCCCAAATATGCTTCGTGTTAAATCATGATCGTGTACGGACATGATTGGACCACCCAAAACATTTGTTCCATTGCACGATCTGATAAAAAGTTGACTTGTGCGTATCTTTGGGCACCAACGAGCCCCAGGCGTCCATCACATAGCAGCTCGAGCTCTTCCCGGTGCTTGATCATCGAGACAGCCCTAGCTAGTACTGGGTAATTTCGGCGAATATTGATGCCGGTTTAGGTGCTTTTGCCGTCCCTGGTGGATCTGCAACTGGCACTCTGCCAGCAGATCTGACTGCCCAATAGCCCAACACTCCGACTTCGTTTCCATATATACCTTTTGTGTCTCTCCAAAATGAAAGCCACAATTTACACAAAGCCAGTGGATGAACCCGAACTTCCTTCCAACATTGGCTCTGAGGGATCCATAGGAAGCAATACAAATACACATCCCCAAGGTACCTAGGTAGCGTGTAGTGAAACCTTGTAATATCCTGGTGGTTTTTTTTTTTTTTTGGCCCATCCCCCTGGGAGGCGCCAAAAGCAACAAGCCCGTTTTTGGATGCCCAACAGGAAATGCTGGGATAATCTGATCCGACTGCATAGTCACGACATTGTAGTGACATGAGCGAGGGGGTGAAACTAGAACGAAATGAACATTTGACTCCTAAGGGGGACAGAAAAAGAAAGAAGAAAATCATGCTAGTAATAATAGGAAAGAAAGGGAGGACGAAAAAAGAAAGAAGAACGATGTGACGAGAAAGCCGAAGAGGCAAAAAAAAAAAAAAAAAAGCCCACAATTCTCAAGCCCTACTGTAACCTCGCATGGTTTTTCATGAGTGATCCTGTCACAAGATGCTTTTTCGATCTGCAAAACGATTGCCCGTCTCCTCTTTCCCTCATATTCAGAGGGATGACAAGGACGAGGACGAGAACAAGAAGAGAAAGGACGAGACAGAAGGACGACGACTCCCGGGGGGGGGGGGGGGAAGAACCACCAAAGAAAAAAAACCCCTGTTGTGCTGAGAAGGTTGTAAGGTAACAGTACTCAAACATCCGGCGCCGATATGATTTTCTAGATCACGGCAGTATCCTGTCCACTTCCTAAGATGCCCCGCCGCCCTGGCGCCCTGGATCGTCCTGGATCGCCCTGGATCGCCCTGGATCGTCCTCTGCACGAGAATCTTGCCATGCTGCATATGACCGATTCGATTCCGGAGCCAGCTTATGATCTTGCAGCTGACAAGGCACGTCGGCGAACATCGTCATCGCGCATAACCATCTGAAATCGAATTTTTCGACCTGCATCACACCCTTCTCTTGGCTCGCCGAACAAAAGCCCTCACCGCTAGATAACCACCAATGTCACCCGAGACCAAAATCGTCCTTCACAACAAAAAGTTGATGACGGCAGATATCGAGAGACATCGGGCAGCGATGGCCTTGATCGTCATCACATACACGACAGAGACACATAGAGAGAGGATTTTGGGGAGAGGGGGAGGGAGAGAGAGACATACACACACACACACACACGAGACCTCAACAATCCACATGCATGGTCGCACACGAAAATGAGCGACTCCTGTGGCGGGAGGTGCATCCGGCATAGATCACCATGATGCTACCAGAAACAACTTTACAGAGTCCAAAGCACAAAGGCCCGCCGCATCTTGCTTCTGACCTCAATGTGACACCTGGGAGCCGGATCCCATTTATTAATTTTTGGAAACCAAGGTCAGCCTGCCCTGGCAGATCAGCCCCGTGTGTCAATGTACCGCAGAAGAAAAAGAGATCGGTGGGTATCCATTGATGGACCCTCTTATTCACCATACTACGCATGTAGTACTACTGTAGATGTAACAGTTGTCGTAACATCATGCGTTCATTATTAGAGCTAATTCTCTGTCCAAATTGACCAGCTTACCGCCCTTTACTCGGTTACGCTTGCTCATAGGTAAATCCCCGGGGGAAAAAAGAATGGACAAGCCCCCTCGAGAAGAAGAAAAAATCCTACCAAAGAGACCCTACCCGTTATACTACCCCGGAGAAACATAAAACGAAGGACCAAAGGAAAAGAAAGAAGAAGCAAAAACCATAATAAAAAATAATTATTAAAGGAAAGGCCCAACAATACCATCACACGCGAGTCATGAAGTTATCCGACCCGATCCAGCTGCAACCCGAGATGCAGCAGATGTACTCCGTAATGCAGCTTTCATAAGCCGTTGTCTCAAAGGAGACTATGGCCCAGAGAGCGCGAACGGAGCCAGACAGCCGCCGCGAGCATTACGCCCGTAAAGAAAAGAAACAAATTCCTCTTTCCAGTAGACAGCTCTTTTCCCTCCTGGCCCCAAAACATAAAGCCCCACTTGGGAAACACCATGAGGCCGGAGATGTACCTATTCACCGTCATCAAGGACCACCAGAGATGTGCCCAGGTGGGTCTCAAAGGACACCCGCCGATGTCCGGCTACACATGCAACCCACAAAAGACTAAGACCACTAAGAGCACCCCTAGTACTCTCGTTAGGTATCGTGGCGAGAAAAGGTGTCGTCGCTCGCAGACTAAAAGCAAGGCTATCATGGTTGCCGTCATTCGAGATCCAGGCCGGCCGCACACTATTGTATGCAGCGTAATCCTGCTTGTCCTGGAAGAATGATTTCGCAGCCGACCCATCAGGAGGAGGTAGAGCAGCATTCTGGTCCCTCGGCACTCACTCGCTTCATCAATCGGTTGCATCGAGCGAGACGGCTCTCTTTGCGGACCGGGCCGATTCTTCTGGTGCTCTGTTTGTCGATAATTGAGTCTCTTGGGTACCAAGCGTACTCATACAGCTGACTGACGAAGTAATAGTCATCGCTGTAGGCATTCGCTAGCTCCGTGTGCTCGTCGGCATTAATGGTCGATTCAGTCTGGAGGCGTATGGCCCTGAGGTACTCCCAATGGGCTTCTATTTTCGTGTGGATTAGTGTCCTACCCGCCCATGCGCAGATTGCTTTGTTGAAACCTTTTGACGACAAATGACAGCCAAGAGAGACTCGTCGAGCTGATCTTGATGATATATACATCACCGAAAGAAGAAGAAAAGACACCAAAAGGAGAAGAAAAAAATATTCTGGACTCACTGTACTGGAGGAGCTCATCCCTAGCCCACATGACGTACGCCCTGCCCTCCGAGTCAAGCTCGGCAAGAGCGTCGAGTTCCGAGTGTTTGCAGCAGTGCGAGAAAGGTTGGTTGCCCTTGACGCAGTAATGAAAGTAGGCCAAGATGATGTTTGCCCCTGTTTTATCCCGTATGTCAGCTGCAGACTCGTTATATATCCCGCGCAGTCTTTTGTCAGATCACAGCAAGAACAGGTATCAGACTAAAAACTCACCTAGGTGGTATTCCTCGACGTTGTCTGCCCTGTGCCACACTGCTAATGGTTTCTGTACCAAGGCACGATAGTCAGTCATCATGCAGGTAACCTACTTCTCAGGAGCCAAGGCCCCATGTTTGTTCAGTGTCCACTTACTTTATCCACATTCACACCATGCTTCTCAGCACGGTCCCTGTCATGACGCGTAATAAGTGAAACATTGTGCAGCAAGATGAAGGACACCAGGTAAGTCGTAAACCACGACTGTCGTCTTTTCTGCTGCGTGATGGACTGCAGAAGGTCCAAAGTCTGCCGTCGAAGCTTGAACAGTACATGGTCGAGGAGCACCTTATCCAGCTGCTGGCCTGCGCGTGTCACCCTCGTGTTAGCAATATTTCTCCCAGAAAAAAAAAAAAGGGGGGGGGGCGGAAGACTTACCGAAGACGGGGTGCAACAGGATCCTGCCTTTTGAGTCTGGCTTTTGCCCGAGCAAATCTTTCCCTTCCCCTGCGATGTGGAAAGACCTGGTCGTCAGGCGAACGGCAACCCAAAGCCTCAGGGTCTTGACCAGTAGGTCTCGCTCCCGCATAGGCGTCGCGGGGTCGTCCCTCTTCTTTTGAGCCATGTGGTACGTCCGCCAGAGGAGCTTCTGCCTATCCCCGAGAAGTGTCTTGAAGATGTGCTCCTGGCTTTCTGTCAGGTACCTCTCGTATTGCAGCTTTGCGTCAGCAACATCGACCAGCGCATAGGGTTTCATGTCGATCTCGTCCGTCCGCCCAGTGTCGTAGTTGAAGAACTTTCGAGTCTTCTGGTCGCCTTCCATCACTTTGAATCGGCGAACCCTGACACGAATCGTTCTTGTAAAGCCATCATCCAGGTAGATCACTGTGTCGTTAGTGTCTTGCCACTTGCTAATCTCAGGCAGAGAGGTGCTGTTCTTCCAGCGGTAGGTCCATTCAGCATTGCCGGATTTCGAGAGCTTCACATCGACCAGCTTCCATCGACGGCAAGGAATCCGAGGGACTTGAGAATTCCTCATCAGCTTCCGGCAGGCTTCACATGGAGCATCAATATCATCCGGTGTCTCTATGGCGAACTCGCACTGAGGTCTGGTTAGTGCTCGGACAGAATCTCGGGAGCTTGTCAGCTGCACTTACCCGAATGCGCTGCATCCGGCAGCGAATACAGCAACCGTGCTTCCTCACCACAGCCGTTCCCTGGCGTTTCTTCGGATCCTTGAAGGGGCCCCGCTTGGTTGGCGGAGGTTTCTGGTTCCTCAGGACGACCGGCAGCTCTTCGTGGGTCTCAATTTGGTACAGGAAGTGCTCGTTCCTCGCAGGACCCGGAGTCAGATAGTACTCGGTAGCGGCAAGCTGTGGCCGGCGCTGCGATCTGCCCTTTCTTTGGGCTCGGTACACCCTCGGCTGGGGGTTCGCTAGGCTAGAAGGCGAGTATTGAACCATAGGATAGGTCGGAGCCATCTGGTATCCACTGCTTTGTAGGTCTTGCTGTGGGCTCTCCAGCTTCGGTGGACTAGTCGCTACTTTTGGAACGCTCTGCGGCACATCCTGGTGCCCATAAGACCTGTCAACCTGAGTGGTGGGCTGCATACTTGGATGGTGCATCGCCGGCTCGAGAGCAGGATATTGAATCTGCAGCTGTCGAGTGGTGACGGAATCTTGGGGCATTTGCATCAGAATTTGAGGCTGTTCAAGAACGGGACCGGTGACTATCTGGTGCTGAAGTGGCCCAGACAAGCCTGGGGACCGCAGGTCTGTTGGGTATGCTCGTGGCGGCGCCTCGAACATTGGGGTAGATGGAATGGGTTGGTACTCTAGAGATTCTGTGTGAGCAGATGAGAATCATTCCTTGGACAAAGCGACTTCCTCACCTGGTGGCGGCTGATCCTGGTAGGCTGGTATTGATGAAACCAGCCCCCCGAGGCACTCCCTGAAGGGGGCGAACGTGGAGGGTGAACATTGCACAGTACCGTCATTCTGGGGATACTCTAACCCAGGCGGTTTTTGCTCCTCAGCATGAGGGGGATGGGCTTTCGAAAAGAGGTTTAGATGCATGTTCGCGTCGAGCCGCTGTCTCTTCCAGGCGCCCTGCGAGTATAGCTGGAGCTCGTTCCGATGAAAATCTTCCTGATACTGCGAATACGTTTGCGCTTGGCGCTGGAAGACTTGCTGGTTCTGCTGGTAGTCTGTATCGTAATAGACAGGTGTCTCTTGCGCCGGGGAGCCTTGAAAAGGAAGAGACGGGGTGAGGACGACTGGCTGCCCCAGAGGGTAGGCGGGGACTGCGTTTGGAGGAAAGCCCAGGAATGGAGAAAATGATGAGGCCTGAGGTGGGCTGCCCAGCGCTTGGCCTGAAAAATCTTCCACGAAGCCGTGAGGACGGCGCGGGGGGATATTGTCGCCCTAGAAAGGATTAACTAGCCGCGCAGACAAGATGATAGTAGGGGCAGAGCTTTTCATGAACAAGTGGTAAGAGCACGAGTAAGAATGAGATGGAGCCCGGGAGGAAAGGTGACCGAAGGGGGGGGGGGGAAGAGGATGAAAGAGAAGGGAGAGAAGAAGAAGAAAAAGGCAGTAATGAAGCAGGGCAGGTTAAAGAGTGGTGAGGATGAGATTGGTGGATCGATGGTATATGAATGCGGTCTGCCGTTTTGCCATGGGCCATAGTATGAAAGGCCTTACCATAATTGCTGGAGGTGTGGTGGACAGGACCACACACTGTCGACTTAAGTGTGACTTATTCAGAAGTACCGTTCACACAAGACGTAGATCTCGGGGTCTTTCGAGACTTCAGTCAAGAGCCGAGTAGCTGTCACAACAGACCACCCACACACCGGTCAGCAGGGTCTCTTCAGGGCACTCAATAGCAACGGTCAGCACGGTGCTTGATCGCTGCTGTCGAGATACCGGAGAGCAGCCAGGCGCTAGCACAGCTATTCCTCACGGCAAGCTAGCCTCAGGACAGGGAGCGCCCGTAACTGGAACAGTGTGCCAAACGGTAGAGGCTGGTGGCAAAAGTAGCAGTGTCTTCTGAGTAGTCTAGAGAAAAATAATGACAGGGGTCAAGAGGCAAAGAAGGGAGGGTCGCAAGCAAGGAAGAAGGGAGGGAGGAGAGAGGGGGGGGGGTGAGTGCAAAACCCGAGGTAGTAGGAAGAGAGGGTGGCTCCACTGCAGAACAGTGAGGTACAGAAAGGTACGTAGGGCCTTGATGCACTTCTGCTGCTTGACCCTCCACACATAGCAGGCTCTCAGAGAGGGGTCCTTCAGTTTTTGACCGAGTCGGTGGGGCTGAGCGGCTATGAGCTGTGACCGGTGAGCCTGCAAATGCTGCACCAGCAATCCGGCTGGCTGAGAAAGACGAGGGGTTGAACTTCGGCTGCTTTGCGATGCTGGTCTTTAAGACAACGCGATACGACGGTCGATCTGGCGACTGCGAGTAGTGTCCTGACGGCCAGGGGCGTCGCAACTCGTCCAGGGCGATTTCCCTGTAGCTGTACGTAGAGTCGTGGAGGCTGTCGCCCCCTGTGCCGTCGCCACAGTGTTGCTGACTTTCACCAAGTTTCGCACTTGGGCGTTAATCGGGATGCGACAGACCCTTAGACGTCAAGATCGTGAGAAAGTTCCGCCTCGTGCACGTGCCCACCAAGTCAGTCCCTGACAGGCACTGCTTCGACGTGGGGAACACACGAGAGGAGCTGGCTGCGGTGCGAGTAACGACGGCAGCTAATTGCCAGAGGCTTTTGGGCCGGTGAAGACCAACCCTGACAGGCGCCGCTGTCTTTTGAGTGCAACGTCAGCTATCAGATCCCGGCAGCGAGTAACACCAAGAGCTGAGGCGACAAGTAAGAAGTATAAAGAGGGTTAGGTAGGTATTGTAGGGAGGCGCCGGCAGTACTCGGTGAGAGCTGCTGGTGGATAAGCGAATGGGCGCCGCGCATGATGTGCAATGCTACGCCCTCTGTAGAGCAACTGGCTGCAGTGCTTCGACCACCCCCAGCTCACCGGTCTGCCATTGCACACAGCGATCCGGGGCACACGAGTCAGATAGGAAAGAGGGGGGTAGATACAGTATATGACAGCTGGGTCTCGACGAGCGCTGGCACACAAAAGAACGAGACCCTCGCGAGCCTCAATCAAGATCTGGCACAGGCCAGAGGAACGCGCTGGAAAGGGTGGGGACTCGAACGAATGCCCAGGTCTGGTTGCAGTCCACGCCGAGTCCGGCTAAAAGACGCCAGGCTTTCGTTCCGTGCAATCTGACCTGGACCAGGGATGTCGTCAATTCGTGAGCTCAAGTGTTGACCTGGTCTTGGTTCACGGCCGTTCTCCTCTTCTTCTTCTTCTTCTTCTTCTTCTTTTCTTCGGAGGAACCTGTGCGACCCTGGATCTCTTTTTGAAGAGGGGACCTAGGAGACCCACACCCTGGGAAGCGACGTGTCGAGTAGCGGTCAAGTGGCCGGTTGCGCGGCTGCTGCCAATGAGCCTGTCACTCACAGTCCCGGTCTCGGTAGCAGCCGAGGGCGTCGAGAGGGGACAGAGAGGGGGAGAGGGGGGTTGATGAAAGGTGCCGAGATATGAGACAATGATGTCGCTGTCTAAGTGACGGTATTCCTGCCAGCGTGGGGTCACGACAGGAAGGAATCAACGCCGCCCGTCTTGGACAGCGGTGCGACACTGCTCCAAGCAGAACAGGTGACGCTGCCCCGCTGCTGGTGGTAGGTGAGTGGTGCTGGGCGCGATTCTTGTACGCTGCAGCCGCCTGCAGTCATACCCGAGAAAGTCAAGGGAGCCAAGAAAAAACGCTTTGATGATCGTCTCGAACTCTGTAGTCTTTGCCCTGGAGGTGTCGGTGGTCCGGACGAGGTTGAGGTGGCACGTACGTTCAAAGCAGAGGCGAGTTTTGGAACGAGACGGATGCAGGTCAAGGTCGAGGCGTCCAGGCTTGCCGTAAGTACGAGGAACTCTGAAGAGGGAAGGGAGGGGGGGGGGGTAACCAAATCGACAAAGTGATATCGTTCTGGAGGAGGGTCCTGGACCTGAAGGTAGGGGTGTGACAGGGTACTAGTAGGGCCAGTGCCAGGGGCCGAGGGATGGAATGGCCTAGAAGTAGAATATGGATGGTATAACGGGTTCTCCTATATAACGGCTGTCATCTCATCTGGCCCGCGACGAGAGGAGGGAGACAATCTAGCCAGAGGCGCCCTCCCACCTCCGGTCGGTCTCTTGGACGGGATGACGCCCCGAAGGAAACAAGAAGTCGGGAGAGATTGCAACAATGCTGGAGTCGACTCGTTTCGACTCGACTCGATCCGTCTCGGCTCATTGTCGAGTAGTTCCAGATCCGATAAGTAGAGGTGGTTGTCTCCGGCTCGAGTACGATCTCCTCAGCACTTGCTGCAGCTGTTGGAGGATGGATCGATCCTGACTCAGGAATCGAGATGAGATTCTCGAGATAGGGCCCTCCTCCTCCTACTCTTCCTTATCCTTGATCAGCTCGAGACAGACTGAAGGGGAGAGAGGTGGGAAGGGCCTGAGGGTTCCCCTACCCCAAGGTGTCCAGGTCATAGTACACATGGCGAGTGGGAGGGTGTGGGTGCGGTGGGGAGACCCATTTCTTCCCACGCCAAAAGTATTACCATAGTATATTCGCATGGCAAATGACAATGGGGCCAGCTAGGGTAGCTAGGGTGTGCCAGCACAGGGCAGGCACGATCCTAGTTGGGCTTTCAGTGCCTAGTCCCTGTGCTTTCCCTCACCAAATACTACTATACGTATGTAATGACTAACATGCCCTCTCACATCTCGACCAACGACCCGACGGACGTCATCTCAACCCCCCCCCACCTTCCTTGCTCCCAACAACACCACCGTCCACCGTCCACCGTCAACCGTCGTCGACACGTCGCCATGCAGCTCATCACGAGACGAATTCCTCATCATGCATCATGCGTCAGTCAGCTTAGGAAGAACCAAAAGAAAACTAAAGAGAAAACTGGGCCAGCGTGGTAACAGGGAGCTCGACGCTGCATCGTCAGCACGGTATCCGCCCTAGGCACGGCACAGCTGGCCACCAGGGGATCGACCTGTGCTCAATCAAACGTGGGCAGCAGAGGGCTTTCGCTCTGGGATAAATGGCCCGTCCATGCGTCGTGCGGAGCTCCACCCATATTTTCCAGGTCAGACGACCAGTGGCCGCCATTGCTTTTTTGGCCCCTGGCCGAGGAGCGACAGCCGCCTCACCTCCACGCCAATCCAATCGGCAACAGGGACCCCGAGTAGGCACGGCGGCAGGGCACCATTGACCCTCCCAATATCCCCTGCCAACACCTTCCATTCTGCTATGGTACCATGCCATTCGAAACCCATTCACCCAGACTCTTACTCCTGAGGATGACCCTTCTCGGAAAACTCGGGTATCCCGTCCCTTGTAAACACCATCATCACACCCTCACCACCCTCAGCAGCACTGTCTGGTGACTCGCATCACCAACCTGCGTCTCCTGCTGCATACTTGCTTCTGCTCGGTCCTACCGGTGGAGACCAGGCTCTCATCGTCGAGCCGAGAGTGACGTGCGAGTTGGGATTTTCGCAATACTTTCCACTTCAAGTGTTGGGAGCTTGGAGATGGGGCGTTTTCTTCTGGTGTGATACATTACAAACGGAACTCATCCAGGCCACTCGGGCTTTCCTGAAACGGTTCGCACCACCGAACATGCACTTCAGAAGCACCGGCCTATCCAGCAAAGAATTCTGTGGGACTCACGTTTTTCCTTGCGTAAGTCCGTGGCCGAGCGTCGATTCCTTTTGATTGCATTTTACCGTCTATTCCAAAGGCTCAAGCTCAAGCTCCTCCATCCCAAGTGTCAAGCTACCCGACGCAAGATCTCCTGGGGGGAGGGGGGTTTGTTCGGCTAGCTCGCCGTGGTCAGTCACGAGCATACCTTGACAATTCGACTGACCAGACTTCTCGCAGGCTCTGACCGTAGAACCTGAGCTGGCTCAGATCTCGAGAGATCTGTTGTGAATTCTGGTACTCGCCGTCCTTAAATCTGACGAGAATGAAATCCAACCAACTATTTCACTCGATGCACGTCACGCGCGACCCTAGAGATCTCACCTCATGTAGCCGACCACGCCTCCGCACCTGACTGGCCTGCGTTGATCATCACTGTTGGCGGCCCCTTGCGCATTGGTGCCCATTAATCGAGACAGGGATGGGCACTAGAGTAGAATGAGGCAATTAAACGGCCCACGGCTTTGGATTCTCTACGACAAGATCTTGCAGCTCCGCATGCATAAGCCTGGGACAGTCAGCATTATTATGTATTACTATGCTACCAGCGAACAGTATGTCAGGCTCGGTTTCAACCATGCTTCTGCAATTACATCATGGAACCAACTGCATCTCGATCAAATCCAACGCAATGGCGCCTGAACTGCACTGCCGGCTTGCCACCAATATTGCCGGCGGAGCTGCCAGGGATGTTCTCATACATCTCAGCTGGGCCTGGGGCCCGAGTCCGGATCGGCACCATACAGTTGACCCAAGGGACTGGCTCGCTGCAGCAAGGATTTGCTCGTGCATACTCTCCACCCTGCAGCTGCAGGTCCTTCCTCTAAAGCCGATCTGTGGCACGGTATCCAAGAACTTTGGTGCGTCTAGGGCACACACATACACATATTCGCGCCATCATGTCGGAACCCCATGAGCATAATACGATATCATTCCATTCAACTACTACATAAGCACTAATGAGTCGATAAAAAGATGAGCCACATGATCAAGACTGCCCTACCCCCGGCCTGATAACACTTGGAGATCGTATGCGGTCTCGACGCACGACACTGCATGTGCACAAGTGCATCATGAGGCGTGATTTACTGACAGTCTACTGGGCAATCGAGCCGCTCGCTCGGGTACAGCGCATGGACGGGCTTCACAGCCTCACGCTCTTATCTACACCGCTTGGACTAGTCCTGCGAGGCTTGGGGCCATTTCCCGCAGGCCGGCCTCGAGATCAAAGGTACACCCCAACGAGCAGGGAAGCTCGACGATCACCAGCATACCTCATGCCAGCACTGGTGAATGCGGCTCTGCGTCATCTACCTTGGGACTGCCTCTTCACACCTCGTGGTCAACACGAGGCAGCGCCTATGGGATGATCGCAATTGGTGCCCAAAACGTACTTGGGTACCAAGAACTAGCCTGTAGGTCGCAAGTCGGACGATTTCCTCACCCTGATCTACCACTAACCGGATTGAAGTGTTGAGAGGCGAGCTGAACCAAGACCCGTAGTCTCGTCCCTGAAGGACATGAACACGAACACAGTCTGGAAGCAGGTACTCACGAGCCCATCAGTTCGCTACCTCTTGGCATTGCATTCCATCAACATAAGTTCTTTTCTGGACGGCTAACCGCCTCTCAGACTATGCGACCGCAGCGAACAATCGGATCACCTGCTCTATCCCCAATACCACTATCTCAGAATCTGACGAGTTGCTCCAACGGCTGAAGTTCGAGGACTCCGACCGACTCCGACCGACAGTATCCTTTGAACTATGACTCTCTAAGCAGACAATCTGGATGAAGATCTACTTCGTCGACGTAGTAGGGAGCGAGGGAGGGTCGCATCGTCACCCGTCTCTCGAGAACGTCCATGCGATAAAATGTGGCGTCTCGCCCAGGTAGTATAGGCTCCATGCACTTATTTGATGCTTTATGAAATGGTATCGTGTCATGGAGCGGCAGACGAGCTACCACTTCACCCTGCATTGCAACGTCGCTGTCGTTGTCGTCCGGGCAGTCGGCCATTGAAAGCAGCTGTTCAGTTGCATGATCTGCGAGACGACAAGTGGCACATACTGGCCTAATGCAGAGGCCCCCATCGGGACACACAACATGGACCACCAGCTGTTCCTCACGAGAAACGTAGTGCAAATCTCCATAATTACAATGCCTTTGTCGGGAAAGACCCGGGGTATGGATCCATCGACTCCGCTATTCCAACCCCTCTCCGTGCAGGCAAGTGCGCATTCATTGTGTTGCTTTTTTTTTTTTCTTCCTTTTTTTTTGTGTGTCTCCGGGTCTTTGTGAGGTTTCGCTTGCTCGACCCCTCTTCCATGTACAGGGCGACGACCCCTGTAAGACACACATACTGGCTTGCTACAGGTTGTATTATATAGTATAGGATTGGCATCAGACTCGCAGGCAGAGAGGCTCAAAGGGCCTCTGCCCCTACCCGCGACCCGAGACGGGCTGCGAGACCTTAAACTCTCTCGCCATCTCGAGCGTGACCTCTTATGACATGTGAAGAAGTAGCATTGCATCTAGAGCTTGACCTCTTTTAGTCGAGGTCTCGCAGGAAACAGAGAGTCCGCCATCGTCTCACAGGCAAAACGATGGCACGTTGACTTCAGCACACCGGCACAAGCTCCCTTCCGCCTGATGCGAAGCGATCCGGAATTCCCGAAGATTTCAGCGCTGCCAACACATTGGGGGTGTGCCTCAAGGTGTGTTGTCGTCTTGTTGGGATTCCAGCTGGGGAGAGTGCGCTGTCCCCTCGACCCGGCAGCTGAAGCGGATGCACCCATATCGCACGGCCCTTTTTATAATGGGTCCAAGCAGAGAGGGAGGAGAGTAGTACACTTATGCCTACGAATGAGAATTTTATGTGCAGCAGATGGCGCGTGGTGAAGCATCGAGAGACAAGTCTCTGGGAGGATGGTTCTTCATGCCGACACAGCAAACTTCCGACAGTGGCTGTGAGCTACCGCCAAGATACTTGAGTGTCAATACATACCTAACACGCGGTTATAGCCAGGGATTCCCCACATACCGGCGCAAAGGCAGGAGAAGGTCTCACGAAGTAGCAACAATACTCAACACGACCCACGGGTCTGCGCACAGCGAGGTCTGGTATGCCCAGCGTGGACAAGTACCTCCCAAAGATGACACCTCCAAGTCCCCTCCCGGGGATGTTGCTCCTACACTGCCATTTTTCTTGACTTTGAGGCAGGTCGCAGACAATTACAATGGAAAACTATAGCCTCTAGATGGTCAAGGTGGAGCAGTGCCCCAGACCGGTGTAAAGTCTGACGAGCTGACCGCCGAATCTCAACCATCCTCACGGACGCGAAAGACCACTCACATCCGCTTGTTACCCACCCAGTTCGTGCCGTCAGCTCCATTGACGAAGCAATCGTGCCAGCAGAAACCTGCAACCCGACAAAAGCAGACAAGAATTTGGTAAAAGCAAGTTGGGACTCCCTGCATGGTGCATGGGTCCGTCGTTGACCGGTCAAGCACTTTGGGGAGGGAAAGCCAAGTCCCACCCTGTCGGTTGCACCACGAAATCCAAGGGGCTCAGACCTCCCTCCTCTACGAAGATCATGCTTCTTCGTCTTTCCCGCGTATCCGGACAAATCGCCATGCTTGTGCTCGACTGGCTGGGCTGGGTACAGCGTACTGTGCGCGGTACGGAGCGTTGTCTTCTCGCTGAGTAGCAGGTACTCCGGAATCCATCGACTTATCCAAGCGGCCCGCAAGACGATGAAGACTCCCGTTTCGATACCTCTCCTGCCCGACGCCACCATCCACCGCCCCAAAGACCCGAAATCAAGATGTTCAGAAAGAAAAGCTACCACATCAAGTAAGTCTATCAGACTAGCCTCCTTCTGGACTCTCAGAGTCTATGGGCATCCTCCTCCGCAGTTGGATGTACCTTCGGTCTTCGTCAACAAGCCGACTCCAGAGTGAGGCATTCGTGAGACTATTCTAGAGTTTGCCACCACGGGTTCACCTACCGTCGATGACCGTGAGTCAGCAACATAGCATGAAGGCGGTCATATCGGGGTGCCAGAGCTGTCGGGTCGTGGTGGACGCAAGTGAGGGACACGTCACGCACGAGGAGGCTGATCCGTTGTATGATAGCTCGTGACCTAAAAGGAGCATGTTGTGTCGCTGCCGTGCTGTTCCTCCCTTGTGTAAAATGCAGTGACGATGAGAGGACCTGGACCTAGATCCTCCCAACTGGCCTGGCTGACGTCCGACGTGTTTGGCTGGCTGATGTGTTCAAGGGCAACAACACAACGCAAGCTGAACCACACGTCGGCCATTGTGATTGGTGATGGCGTGGCCGCGGGCGCGGGCGCGGGCGCAGGGAAACCTCCTTCATGCGTCGTAGAAACTTCGCTCGAGTGTTTGACCATATCGCCCCAACGTCTGTTTACCAGGTCCATCGACATGGTCGTCGCTGTCATACCCAACCTCCCCGTTCGTTGGACACCGGTCCATCCATCGCCAGAGTATCTCGGGGCGGGGCAGGGCAGGGCAGGGCAGGGCAGGGCAGGGCGAGAGAGCTGCCAGAACCTCTACTCTCTTCCCCTCATAGGTGTGAAGCCAATGGGCATCATCAACCTCGTGGAACATCCGAGCCAGTGCAGACGTAGCCGTTGTGACCAGCACCGAGGAAAGCACGATAGGTGCTACCCTCGCGTCAAGCAATGATGTCGTCGTTGTACCTGCCTCAACTCGACTCCCAGCGACACGCTCAGCGTGAATATCGTGGATATCGCCTCGATCCGGAATGATTTTCCTCTGAAAATTATCACGATTGCCACACTGAGACATATACGGAAGGGACGAGTAGAAGGCGGGGGGGGGGGGCACCTGCCTCGGTTTCTCCAAGGCCACTCAATCACCTCCTTCCGGCCAACTTCTGTTTGATGCATCACCTTCGCGACTTCCCTCCTCCAAGGTCTAGGGCCCAGCCCTTCAGGCCTTCCGTGGCTTCTCGACACCCTTCAAGCAGTCTCTGCAGCGCATACGGAGATCTCCAAGCGCCGGCGCACACCTCCACCATCAGGCAAACACACATTCCTCTGCCCCCTCGCAGCGACAAAACCCATCTCCTCGTTCTCGTCCTCCTCCTGCTGCTCGCTGCGTGGCTTGCTCCCTGTGGATTTTTGCCTGCGTTGTACAAAGCCCCCCATTTCAGCTGATGCAGGTCGGTGTTGGACCAATTTCGAGAGAGCCGGGCTGACCGATGCCAGCAGCCGCAGAAGCCGCTTGTCGTACCATTCTTTTCGAACCTCGATCTGGACATCCTCTCGCTGGCGTCTCGATGGGGAACTTGGGGACGAGCTGTCAGCCGCCCACGCAATATCTCGGCCAGTTGTGCGTGCATCCCTGGGCACACAAGAGGTTGCGGCTCGTTGTCATCGTACCAGGCTGAGGCTCAAAAAAGCAAGTCGCGGCCCCTCCCCCCTCCCCCAACTGGTGACGCAATAGACTCACCAGGAACAGCTTAGGATCCGTTGTCCAAAGTCTCCGGCGTTGTGGCCTGTCACGATTCGAGGAAGTCAACTTACCACCTCCCCTGTCCGAGCGTCCTGCATCGCAGTCGCCATAGATTTAGGCCAGGCAATTGGACGTAGAATCCACGCATGCTAGTATCCACACGCCTGCGAGGACCTCCCCTGTTGTGAGATTGGTTTTTGCTAGTATCTTCAGGAAAGACTTCCCATAGGTGTCGCCCAGGCCCACACACGGCGCGGCCCGGGCTAGACCAACGGAGTGGACAGCACCGGCCTGCTCCCCCGAGCGGATGTTAGTGCAGGGCTGTACGTGACTGAGAGTACTTGGGCGGTACTTCGTACAAGAATAGCATGGCCCTGACAGACAGCGAGTCTGACCAGAAGACGCTGTTTTCGAGACCCACCGGACACAAGAGCACCACCCACAAATGTCCTTGGCCCGGCCTCAACAGGATATACAGGGAGTTTCGAGACGACAGGCTGACTCCCGGCCAAGTCCTGCTGCTTCGAGGGCAAAGTCGTCCTGGTTTCCAGGTTCAAGATGGACCTGAACGAAAGAACAATACGCGATGTTATACACCCAACAGCAATTCTTCGTCCTATCGACCACCACGACGACATTGTGGTTCGGGCCCAGGCCCAAGACCTGACCCAGACTGCCGAGTCTTCGTGGGATGGCTCACAATTGAATCCAAAGAATCGAATCGACAGCCTTGATCCTCCCAAATCACCGCTATGGATGATCGACGGATGCACTGCCTTGGGCATGCAATTCTACGCAATCCCCTTGTTCCTTGGAGCGATCCCGCCTATACGCTGCGATGTCTGTATAGACGAGGTTGCTGCAGAATCGCCCTTGATCCGAAAGCTACTTGATCTGGATACCGTCTTCCACACACGCGACCGCGTCCGAATACAGCGACAAGGCGTTTGCTCCTACGTCCTCAGGGCGTTGCAAGTATGGTCCACACGATACGGACTCGATAACGTCCGTGACATTTATTACAACTCTCCTTTCGGCGCTCGAATTGTTTTCCGTGACCTCCCTTTGAACGTCCGAGACGTCGACATTCGCGTGATAGGCAACGACGCGTTCGAGCTTCATCATTGCACGGTACCAGAACTAGCAGAGATGTGGAATATGGAAGTCGAACAGCTGCCTCCGAAACTCGATATCCTCGACCTGGCATTCGTTCGGCAGTTACACGACAGTGTGTGCGTTGTTCGATACAAGAAAGATGAAGAATACACCAGCCATCATGATGGCGTTCAAGAGGGGCAATGGGTGCTCAAGGCTCTCATGAATACCGTCCAGTACATGTATCATGAGCTCCGCAATCTTTTGAGCATACCATCGCACCCAAACATTGTCGCCAGGCCGGCAAGGTTGGTGGTCAAGAAGCATAAGCTGAATCCAAACAGGGAGATCGTCGTGGGCTTCTTGTTGCAACTCTATCCAGGCGGTGGCCTTCGAGATGAGCTTCCACTGCTCCGAATGAATCGCCAGCTTCAGCTGAGAGACCAGGTGTGCTGGGCCCAAGACATCTGCTCAAGTATACTGCACATCCGCTTTAAAGGCAACACATATTACCCCGACCTTCGTCTCGACCAGATCGTCTTCCCCGCAGGCGAAAAGCGTCCGATTCTCCTAGACTTCGAGCAGAGAGGTGTCTGGGTCGAGTTCGGACCACCAGAAGTCAATGCGATCGAGTACATACGAATCCTCGCCCTCGACGAAGAAGAGCAATCGGATGACGACCTCGGCTTCGACGGCTCCTGGCCTCCCCGCAAGCGCTTCGTCGAAATCCTCGACCGCCTCCTGCCCGAATGGAGGCGACTGACCATCGGCGCCACCTATTACGACAACCCGCCGGAGGGTTACAACATCCCCTGGTTATGCCTCACGCGGCGCGAGCAAGAGTATGCAGAGGTCTACATGCTGGGCCGGCTGCTGTGGTGCATCTTCGAGGGCATGTCCGCCCCGCAAAGGGCGGCCGTCTGGCAGTCCTACCAGAACGAGCCCGATTTTGAGTTTCCCGAGTTCAGGCGCACGCCGCCTGAGCTGCGCAGCCTCATCACACAGTGCACGAGGGGCCAGAGGGGCCAGTTGAGCGACCATATCACTCGCAAGAGGAGCAAGATCGTGCTCAGGGAAGACTCTGAGAGGGGAAACGGCACTGAGGCCGAGATACGTGCTGCAGCCAGGGATTTCTGGATGAAGGAGGTCGGCTGGGCGGAGGAGTTTGTGCTGGAGAGGGAGAAGATGTTGAAGGAGAAGACGTGGGAGGAGAATACCTTTGGGCGGCCGACACTTCAGGATGTCGCCTCTGCGCTGGATACGTTCCAGAGAAAGATGCTTCAGGCTGGGCATGGACAGTGAGAGGTCGATGGATTTGGTTTTGGAGCCTGTGTGCTTTGTCACAAGTATTACGGCCGAAGAAACTGGGATTGTGGGCCGTCGGAATGTGGGCTTTCTGGAGAGAGGTCAAGAGACTGGTATATGGTATGATGGTTTGGGAGCTGAATGTACAGGCAGGGAAATAAAAGTGGCATGTGTTTATAAAGTGTATCATTTCATTAGGTGTAATTAGCAGCAATTTGTCTCCCTTATCTACAATGTAGACAGCCAGGTAGCCAGCCAGCCAGCCAGCCAGCCAAAAGCATGAGCAAAAGTACAATGCATACCTCCCCACGTCCTCATCCCTTGTCTAATATCCCCATGATTATATCTTCTATCCACAAGCTTGTAAACAAAGTGGTGGGCCAGAACTCTGAGTAGAGATGTAGCACAGCAGCCAGGAGCTTCTGCTAGTCATGTTGGCAGAAGACATATGTGGCCCAGGAGGTATTAAAGACTACTGTGTATAAGTATGTCTTATGAGGTCCTGAGGACCCCAAGCCCGGAATACGTGGACCGTGCATAGGGATGCCCCTCATCAACTACTTATTCGTAAACCATCCACTAACTATGATGATTTAGTTAGGGCATGTTCCCCCCCCCCCCCCCACCTCCTTCTCTCCTTCCTTATCAGCAGCCATCATGAACTCAGTTCTATTCCTCAACAAACTCTGTTTCATTGCTGCCATTCCATCCTGTGAGTAAGTAGTATACCCTACCTCACATCTTTCTTCCTGCATCAATCCTCATCCCGAACCAACAATGTTCAGAAAGTAGGAAAATGGGGGAGGGGGAGGGGGGCCGACAACTTAGCCATGTGCGCTAAGGGTGATCAGGTTTGTGTGTGTATAGGGTGAGTGACCGCCTTGGAGAAAAGAAAAACTAGGGAACTAGATTATAGTAGAGACCTGGAGCAGTAGTAGTAGTTGAGAGACTGCCCTGGATGACTACTTAACCATAGTGATGCACCTAGTCAATGGATCCCGGGGGTGAACCTGGGGACACACAAACATGGATCATCAGACATTTGGTGGCGAAAAATGAGTTCGGTCAGCACAGGATGCTGAAGTAGTATATGCTCTCTTTGGGACCCCAAAACTGAGCTAAACTGTTGATATTCTACAAGCTACCTGAATGATGAGAGAGTCACAATGGCCAAGAGACTTGAAAATATTCAGATAGAAGGTAAAGAATGAGAAAAAGCAGACACCCACAAACTTCGAAACCCTGGCTGCTTGTCAGCAAGGCCGGCAGAGATGGGTGTGGATGTCTGAGTTGGCATGTCTGGTCAAGCAAACGCCAGGCAGTACCACCACCACCGTAGTTCAAGTGAACTGTGAGTACCTTTTGAAAGAAGGTAATTTTGAGAAAGGAAACACAAAAAGGTGGAACCAAAAAAGAATGAAAGAAAGAAAGGCCGACCATATCTAAGCTCCCAGTCAAGCGCCTCCCCACATCCTCTGATTTTCACGTCTATGCTTCTCAAAATCCTGCGTGTTCCTTGTGTGTATGTGTGCGCGCGCTATCATCCATGTAATGATCCTGTATCCCTTGACGGCTTTCTGGAGAAGGGGGTTTTGCAATCACCTTGCCCTCTTCGCCCCTCCCTGGCGTCCACTGCCATCCCCACTGCTCCGCTTGCTACCCACCGAGCTTCCCCCACGAGTCGCATCTGCCAGGGGAGCCCCTTGCTTTACGAATCCGGGCCGTGTAGGCGTGGCAGCCGGGCGGCTGCTCCTCATCAGAGCGATGAGATCGTGCAGCCGTCTCATGTACCCGGCCGGCGGTCCGCACGTGGAGAGGTGCGCCTCGATGTCTTCCAGCGTCTCGATCCATTGGTTCTGCTCGGGGAGCTGGGAAAGTGTGTCGAGGACGAAGGAAGGTGCTGCACTGGACTGTGAGCCGATGAGACGTTGATAAAGGTTGTTCTGTGCTGGGGTTGCGGACTGTGGGGAGGAAGTGGGAGACGTGTTGCTGTTGTTATTGCTGCTGCTGCTGCTGCTGCTGCCTCTGGGGTCTCTGGCAGGGGGGTTGGCTGTGGATGCTGTGGCGGCAGCAACGCCAGGGGCCAGAGTTGACAGAGGAAGGTCGCGGTTCCAGTCGAACACAACAGTGTGTAGGATTCGGACCAACGTTCGTGCCGCGCTGGCCCGCTCCGAAGGCGAAGGAGCGTCATCTCTGTTCTGTAGAAGACCTTGGATCCTCGAGACTGCGCCTAAGACGTGTGCTGCTGCCCACGAGACATCTCGGGGGCCCTCAGCGGAGTCTGTTGTGGCTGCCTTGTTGGACAGTAGCTGCTGTGCGTAGGCGTCCAAGGCCCCGAGCACACGGTCGACGTGCTGCTGAATCTTACGGAACGGATCACGGGCTTTGGAGGATGGGGGGAGGAGTTTGAGGAAGTATGCAAAGAAGTCGTTGTTGGTGACGAGCATCTTGGCGACGGTCTCTGTGAGGTCGTCGTATGTGATGATATCGTGATCCCGAAGTCTCGAACCGCCTTTTCCGAAGACGTCGTTGCGGTAGTGTTTGATTGCCAGGTCATCTGCATCCGATTTTGCTACCGTCGCTAGTATCTCGCGTGTCTCCTCCAGACGTACTGGGTTGACCTCAGCTTTGGAGTCCGGGGAGCCTACGTCACAGTGTAGGCTGCTGGAGAGCAGGTCGAGGTGGAAGTTGGAGATCCTCTCATACGGTTGTCCCATGCCTGCCGAGACCCCTGAGGGTTCAAGCTTCTGCACCGGCATGTCCAGGAGCCGGTCGGAGCTGATCGAGTTGATCTGATCCAGAAGATAGATCAGGTGCCGACATGGCTTGTCGCTGTCCTGCATGCAGTTACACCTCGGACTGCTGTACTTGCTACCGGGCGACCCAATCCGGATGGATCGAGGTACCACCTCGTGAAGCTGAAAGGCATAGAACTGGCTGTCCTTATTGCCCTGCTCCTGATTCAGCTGGCACCATTGTAGGACCAGAGAGGGAGGCTCGGATGCTGGCGTCTCGCGAAAGAGTTGTCTGACCTCGGACTGGGTGTCAGGATCAAGGCTTGAGATATCGTAGCTGATCTTGGTCGCCGGTGAGAAGACGGTAGTGCTACTGTCCTCGTCCTCATCCTCGTCGTCCTCGTCGTCCTGGTCGTCGTCATCCCCCTCCATTGAGGTATCACTGGCCTCATCATCGCCGGAGGGGTCTGTTGACGCAGTAACAATGCCCCTAGGGACCTCGTCGTCGCAGCGAGGCCCCTCACGCTGGCTGGCGGAACGTGTGATGGGACCCATGCTTTCGAGAGAAAGCCGACTGAGTTGGGAGGTTGGAACGATAGATGAAGACATTAGTTTGACACAGGCCAGAGGAGCAGACAGGACTGCTGTGCTGTAGTAGGTACGGCGGTCAGATGATCCTGTTGAAGGGGCGGCTGCTGCCTGTGTACCACATAAGTGTGAGCCTTAGGTAGCAACAAGTCTTTATACTGACCACCCTTTCCCATGACACCAAACCAGGGCCAACCCCATGCTGGCTCGCGATGGGTGGCTTGAACGCAAAGGAATATGTTGGAGGGTGGCGAGGAGAACGTGTGGGTAGTGAGGTCGGGACCGGAGGACCCAGGTGGGTCTGAGGCTGATATTGTGTCCTGGGGATCTTCTTCCATCCCTTCCGCCAGCTTATTGCTCCTTCACACAAGCCGCCAGAGTCGTCTGTCTCCCCCCCCCCCCTCCTCCCTCAGAAGTCACACCACCTCCCTCAGAGGGGGAAAAAAAAGGGGGGGAGGGGGCGCATTCTTTGACCGTTGCGGCTCTGTCACTAGCCAGGGTCGACCTCCTGCGACTTGCAGACGGGGGCCAAATCAGAGCTCGTCATTGGAAGTCCAGTTTCTGCTTCGAAATGACCGAGACTGTCTGGGAGATGAAGATGAATATTGCGCTTGATGAGAGATGGCAGGTGGGAGAACGTCCACTGGACACTTGGGCAGCGGTTGGTGCAGTGCCGGTGGCCAAGCGTTGTTGTGAGGAGGAGCAACTAAACAACACCACCCAACCATACACAAGAGGCCAGCAGAGATGCAATACTTGGGATCCTTGAGCGACCACTAGACCAGATAGGCGGCAGAGTCTGACACCATCCAAGATGGCCCTTTCCAGAGCAGCATTTTCCCCGGGAGGGTGGGCAAAGGAGGTACCCGGCAGCCAGCAACGAGCGGCGCAGCAGCCGTCCTGGATTGGTGGCCGCATGGAGGAACAAGGTCCCCATGTCAGCCCTACTGGACATCAGTTGGCCAACAGCCTTGCGGGCGAAGTTCGACAAGGCTTCTGGTGCGTGGTGAGGGTTGTTGCTATTCTTGCAAAGCCAAGGTGAAGGAGCCTCGTGGCAGCCACGGGACTAAACCGAAGAGAAGGAAGCGGCAGTGAAACAGAGATTGTGTATCGCGGGACAGACCGCTCTGAAGTCAGCATGACCATCTCCCTGGAATTGTTCTGTTGGTCGTCCCGGCCTGAGCGTGGCTCATCGACCAGCTGAGACCTCACCTGTGCTGTGAGCAGCTTTGGAGGCCTACGCGGATGACCATTACCATATGACCATGTCGGGCACGAATGATCCTGTGATACTACTGCCACAGCAGCCAGACACGGAATTTCGACTTGTCAGGTATAACATGTGTGCAGTCTGGGAAGTGGGGGTCAAAAATAATAAAATCAGTCAGACCTGGGTGATGACGTTTACGTTGAGGAAAGGAAGGAAGAAGGGGGGGGGGGGGGCGTGTGCACGAGAGCGATAGAGAAAGAGAGAGAGAGAAAGGAAAGAGGGTCCAGGGAAAGTGTGAATGAGGAGGATTCCTTCCTACAGTAGATCGTGTGCTATTCTGCCTCTCTCCTGGGCATAAGCCACGCCCAGCAGGGTTGTTGATTGGCCCTCTGCCAGGCTCTTTCCCCCTTGCGCCACGGGCCTTCCCACTGAAGTGCACCTGCTGTATTTGTTCTGCCTTTTCTACTGCTGGACTTTAAGTCGTCATCGGCCGCCTATTTTCAGTCTCACAGCCGTCTTGTCGCGAATCCATATTTTCGAGAAGGATGAGGTGAGAATTCAATCTGTGCCACCATACCTGACGAGTCTCAGCTTGGTCATCATCATCATCATCATCATCTTCTTCTTCTTGTTCTTCTTTTTTCCTTCTTTCTTTTTGAGATCCTTCCCCCTTTCCCCCTTTCAAGTCTTGGGTAACATTTTCATCATCTTCATCATCTTCATCATCAGCCTCTGAGGAGATAGATGCCCTCCAGGCTCCAGACCACCTCTTCACCTTTTCCCCCCTTTCCATCGTCACATTGTTGGATTCGATCCTCAGAGGGCCCAACTTACTTTTTGGGTCGTAAGCTGCCCATTCAGCTTCAGCTCGTGGCCTCATTTGCCTCACACCCACAGACATTTCTCCCCCCTCCCTATTACGTATACACGCACACACACCATCATTGGTCAAGCCTGCCGGCCTTGTTCTTCAGGATACCCAAAGGGGCTCTACAGGGGAAGAGTGATTTCACGCGAGTATGCCTCAGTAACGCCAAACGAGGTGGTATCTCAATACGGCCATCGAGCTCTCTTACTCACTCTCACACACACACACACACACACACTCTCTCTCTCTCTCTCTCTCTCTCTCTCACACACACACACACACATTTGATGTTTGTGTTGATGTAATATATGAAGGTCGTTCTGGGCGCCTTGATAGAACTGTTAGAATCACCGTTATCAATATCATACACAATCGATGCCACCATAACCAGGATGCCTACTCCCATATCTCACCACCCATGCCGCGGCCTAGTCGGCTTTCTTGCCTCTCCAGGAGACCGATAATTCCTCATGATCATCTCTTCCCACGCCTCTTTGCACCACCAACCAGCACTCCATAGCAAAAGGTGGCCCCTTGTTGCCACGTCTTCACGCGGTATGGGTGGCTCCCGGACTTGGCCGTCCCAGCGGATATGCGGCCACCAGGCAGACCGGCAGCTAGGCAGGTCACGGATGCATCTCACTCTACGAACTCACAGGGGGGAGGGGGGGAGACTGGGAATTTTGGGGGTCAGAGGGTTTGGCCAATAATCGAGACGGTGTGCTCCCAAAGTCTACTTGGATCGTTGGACCGCCCTTTTTGGAACACACAAAGGTCTGAAGCCGGAGTTTTGGTGCTGTGCCTCACACCGGCAGGTCCCGACCCGACTCATCGTCGAGGTCCTCATTAAACCTCGGAGCACTTACTAGGCCACCGGATGAGCGTCCTATCGCATACAAGGCTTTTCAGCCTCGGTGTCTGGATCCGTCCAGCAAGATCGTCGTCTTCCCGCCATTCGGAGCGCATCCTTTCTTCATGCCGTATTCTTACAAGTGGTATTTACCGAATATACAGTCCCCCCCCCCCCCCGGGTCAAACTATTCATTGTAGCCTGGGGGGTTGGGCGTAAAGTTTCCGAGACCTGCATGTGTGCTAGCTGCCGCAGAAAGCTTCAGCCTTATAACAACAGGAAGAAGAAAAATTTTGAAATGTAGGTAAGTAATCTCTTGGGTAGCATTTCTGCGATTCAGTCAAACGTCTTTTTGGGGGGGAGAAGGGGGGAGGGGGCGGGGCGTCATCTTTCGGGACTTGCAGAGAGAGAGTGTGTGTGTGTGTGTCTAGGTGAGTGAGCTCATCTACACCATCTACTTCACCGTTCCGTTCAGCTGGGTGTAAGCCCTTGTGGTCTGCATGAAACTTCTCACTGTGTCTTTGGCTAAATGTGGAAACATCTCGATACCCCAAGGTCTTGGTCTCATCTCAACCCTATCGAGATGGACGAGTCGTGAGACGAGAGAGATCTTGGCTTCTGGCCGACAACTTTTCTGTCTTCCTCGTCCTTTTTCGTTGCTCGCTCTGCAGGCATGATGGCCGCCGAGTCGAGCCTCTCCGCCAAAGTACCTACTTTCCTGGTATGAGTCTGAGTGGGTCCGATATTCTTCTATTATAAGTTTTTTTTTCTTTTTCTTTCCCCTTCTTGTCTTCTTTGACGTACGAGGCGTGGATCGTACCGCTACAAGTAAGCAAACATCTCGCCTCGCCTCGCCGTGGAAGAAAGATGATGACTCTTGCTGTCCCTTCTGCTGTCTTCCCCTGATCGTTTGACACTGACTGACAGAACATGACGTTTTCATCAATGAAATGTGGTCCGGCTTCCCTCCCTTGTCAACATTTGTTGATTTTTTTTTAAAAATAAAAAAATACATATATACATACATACATGACATACATACTCACTGTACATACATAGATTCCCGTCACCACCAGCCGTACTAGGTGAAATGTTGTACATAAGTGGGGGGGGGGGGGAGTTTCGTGAATGTATGGCTGCGCAGCAACCGCTCCGCATGATAGACACCGGATTGACTAGACAAGGGGTTGCGGTTGTTCGCCCTTCACCGGTGCCAGTATTTCTGCCTCTCTTGCACAACCCAATTCCTATTGCACATGTACGTACGTACGGACAGACTGGTGGACAGGAACAAGACGTATGGGGGGAGGAAGGCGGGTTGTTGTTAGGGGGAAGGGGGGGAGCTCAGTCTGTCTGGAATCCTCGTTGCACTGTGGCGAGAGAGAAATCAGGACGAAAGATACCTAGGAGGATATACAACAAGTCACCAGGGCAACGAGGTGGAAACAAAGTCCCATGTTATATGATGATGCAAAACATGCAAATGTATTTCCTGACAATAAATGCAGAGAATAAGGCCAGAAGGAACCAATCCAACCAGCTACTACCCTATGGCCCGAGAAAGCAGGCTCGTATGTAAAAGAATGAGACGATAATCAATGCATGGTTTGCTTTGTTTCCGCCTCGCCCCTCCCGAATTTCCCAACCACAGCTTGTTGTTATCCTTTTTTCCCCCCAGAGTAACTGACTGCTGGTGTCTCCTATTCCTATCCATCTCCCTCTCTCCTCTACCAGTCCATCATCATTCGTATATGAGACTGCTGATGACACACACAAAAAAAATGGAATGCCAATCAAGGGGAATTTATACCCTCTCTCAAAACCCTAATTCAAAAAGTCGAAAGCAATGAAGCACTGCTCCTATATCACCGACGACACCAAACGCCGTCGCGACCAGCATGGCCTGCTTCCCAACTCCACTTCCCAGTAGATATTTCCACCTGTTCGATATATCCCTTGATGAACGCCGTCGCAGGTATGCAAGAAGTAACAGCTTGTGAAGAAAGGGGGGGTAGGGGGGGAAGGGGTGTTCGTAACGATCATGAATCATCCAGATATAAGCTCGTCCCCATCGCACTGCTCTTAGGCCGCTCGATGCCCAGGAACATTGGTACGGAGGGGCTCACTGTCAGGCGTATGGCTTCATTTTCATATCGCACCCGAGATCTTCCGTGCTGTGTTTGCTGCGGCTGCTGTGGGGCTGGTCATGCTGCCGACACGCCCGCTGGTCTTGCGGACACCGGACGGCCCCTTACCGTCGGGACCGCGACTACTGCCCCGGACCTTGGTGAGGACGCCACCGGCCGAGGTAGAGCGCAGGGGTGTCTTTGCGCCCTTGGCCTTGTTGGGGGAGCTGCCGATGTTCTCGGCGTCGTTGGAGGCGTCGTCGTCGATCAGGGAGGTGTAGATGCTGGTGGTCGTCGTGGTGTGGCTAGCAGAACGTGACTTGCCAGAGTTGGGCGAGATGGAGGACCTCCGGCCGGTACGCATGCGCATGTGCATCTCCTCGTCTGAGTCGACGTTGTTGGCCGAGCTGCGCTTCTTGACGGACATGATCTCTACGTCCTCCTGGACCGCACAGCTCTCCTCCATGGCGGCGCGGGGGATGCCACGGCTACTGGGAGGGTAGTGGCGGGTCTTGCGTGGCTGGCCTGGTGTCGGCGCGGGAAGATAGTTCTCCTGGTCTGCAGTGATGTTTGTTCGGTCGTTTTCCACCTCGCCCAGGGGTGTCCTGTTGGAGGCGCTGCGGGAGGGGGTGGAGGTCTTGCTCGGGCTGCGGCCAATGTTGGCCTTGTGGATGGTGCGCACGGGCGTGCTCGGGTTGGCACTGGCATTGGCGCTAGCGTTGGCGGCGGCGGCTGCTGCTGCGGCCATCTCCTTGCGGAGCCTCCTCTCGATGCGCTCCTCGACCCACCACTCCCGGAAGACGCCCTGGTTGAGGTGAAGCCAGTGCTGCTGGGGCCCGACGACCATGCCTGGCCGCATGAACCTCATGTAGCCGATGACCTCGTCGGCGGTGAAGCCGTATCTGTAGATGAGGTAGGCACCGATCAGGCATCCCGTGCGGCCCAGTCCTGCCTTGCAGTGGACGGCGATGCCTCTCTTCTTGATGGTGATCATCTCATGTGCCAGGCGGATGAACTTGCGCACGGTGGGCATGGCTGGGCAGGTGCCATCCTCAAAGATCATGTCCAGGTGTGTGATACCCAGGCCCTCGAAGTATGAAGGTGAGTACAGTTCTGAGTTGAGACGCACGACGAGGCCGATGTTGCGCTCCGAGAAGTGCTTCAGGACGTTCTTGAAGGGCTGCGGCAGCGTCGGGTGGGCATCGACGGCGGCCAGGGTCTTGGGCACGGTAGCCCAGAGCTCCGAGGTCTCGGGGATCTTGGCGACGGGCTCGTGCTGGGGCGAGGCAAAGGCCAAGAAGTTGGGTGTGATCCAGTTGAAGTCTCCGTGCTCGACACGCTCGAAGCGCTCGTACTCGTCGAGGTCAAAGTTCTCCAGGGCGCAGACGCCCTCCTCCTTGGCTTTCCAGACACCGTAGACAACATCCTGGACGGTGATGCCGTAGTCGGCCTGACTGTATCCAGCGTCACGGAAGGGCATCAGGGGTGGGTCGACCTGGGCGATGGGGGCCAGGGCAAGGTGTGGTGGCCATGACTGGATCAGGACCATGTAGCATGCCAGCAGGGTAGAGGCATTGGCGCGACCTGTGGGTGAAGAAGGGAAAAAAAAGACGGCAAGGTTAGCTCTCATGAATAACAAGTGTACATACGTACGTCTGAGATGTTTCAACAAGTCAAAAGGAGAGAAGGGAGGGGGGGGGGGGCGGGTGTTCTACTACTCACTCCTAGGGTCGGCCCTGCTCCAGAAGACGACTGGTCTGTCCTTGTTCTTATCGGCACCGAGGATCTCATGGAACTGCAGGGCAAACCTGTACAGGTGGCCGATGTGGAATGGACCAAAGTCATGGTGAAAGTTGTTGTAGAGCAGTGTGTCGTCCACGGTGAAGTAGTAGGGCTGCTTGTAGGCTGGCTTCTGGACTGCCTGAGGGCCGTGGCCGGCTCTCTGCGAACGCTTGCCAGGTGATCTTATGGAGCCATCGGGATAAGGGAAGAGGGTGTCCTCGTTGGGTGGATGTATGTAGGAGGCGAGGTACAGGCGGTCTTGAGAAAATGTTAGCAGGGATACTGGCAAAGGCTGCTGGTGGTGGTGATGGTGATGGTGGCGGTGCTGGTGCTGTTGGAGGCAGTGAGGTGGGAATGACGGGTCCATAATGGGCCATGCTACAGCCAAAACTGAAAAATCCCCTCCTCCATTGACAGTCACCAAGGAGGGAAAGATGCAAAACGTATGTGTGTGTGGGTGGTGAATGTGCACAGCGCGCCTTCAGCAGCGGTGAAGCTTTGCCGCAGCACAGCAGGTAGATTGAATGTGTAGTACGTACCTGGGATGTACTCGATGATCTGCCCCAAGTTAGAGCTCTTGGTAGGACCCATGGCTGTTCGCTGCCGTCTATGGCCCTGACGACTCTTTCTCTCTTTCTTGGTCTTTCTTCCTTTTCGGGATCTTCTTCTCCTGTCGGGAATATTTTGTCGAGGCAGGAGAAGGCAGGAGCCAATTTCCCAAGAGCTGAAGAGGGGAAGCGCCGAGGCGGGTTTTGAAGAAGAAGTGTTGTTTGTACTAAAGAGTACAAGAGTAGTAATATGCTTATGCTTATGCGGGTGACTCGGGGCCCGGCGGCAGAGAAAAGAATATCGGTGGCTGGGAACTGAGGGAACGGGGGGGGATTGGCTGCCGTCGCTGAAGGGGGGGGGGGGGCGGCGATCAGGATTGATCCAAGACAGAAACCCAAAACACAATAATAATTGCCAGGGCTCAAAGGACCATGCGCGTGCAACCCAGATGCAGAAGCTGGATGGTAAAGTGCTCGAGGGAACGGGTGGTTCGAGTATGGGAGACCCAGCGGGGGAGGAGGAGTCGATCGATTAAGGATCGGCGATGTCCTCTTTTTTCTTCTTCTGCTGCTTCCCTGTTGCTTCAGACGTGCAGCCAATGCAACTTGCTATGCGGCTTGGAAACAAGAGGGAGGAGCTAGTTTGGTGGTAGAGATGGTCGAGGAGTGGAGTCGCAAGGCCAGCCAAAACCTTGACGCGAACCGGTTTGTGTTTGTTGTTGTGTGTGGTGGTAAGGTGGTAAGGTGGTAGAGGTGCCAGGGGGGGGGGGGACGAGGCCGCGAGGGAAGGGAAATTGATGCTTGTTGAAGGGGGAGGGAGGGAAACAAACAATTCTGCAACAACACGAAAAGGACGGGCTTCTTTTTAATTATGCGAAAAGAGGAATTCCTGGTCTGTGTCTTTTTTTCTTTTTCTTTTTTTCTGTTTAATTTTTTTTCTTTTCCTTTTTAAATCCCGTCCCCCTGGTTGCGGTGTGAAAATGGAAGCACCGCCAGCTCCAGTCTTGTTGCCGTAGTACTAAGGTGGTACCATGTACTAAGAATACCATAGCAATAACAGGTGAGAGGAACATCCAGAGAAGCTCTGTGCTGGCCCTCTCCCCTCCCCCAATGTTATTGCCCGACCCATCCCTAGCGCTGCTTGTGCCTGTTGTCCCGGTTCGAACACCCCGTCTGACGCCTTGACGCCCCTGTACCCCCAATCAACACCCCCTGTAGCTCCGTTGACAGGGCAACCACTGGGGCCTTTTAACTGGGGCCGTGCTGGGGCCTTGTGTCGGCTCGGCGTGCCAGTGCTCCTGATGCTGCTCCTCCTCCTCCAGTGGCTCCTCTCAGGCAGTTCAGCCGCTGGGGCCACTGCGGGGCCCATCCCTCCAAGGTTTCGCTAGCACCTATCTACCTTTACCTAGGCAATCGCCCACAACGAACTGGGGAATGCACACTTCTGGTGTCATGCCGCAGGTTCAGGGTGGGCATCATCCCCAAATCCCCCCCCACAGAAGAAGCCTGTCCCATGGTCCATGCGAGAGTAAACGCCCCTCTCTCTCTCAGCAGCCCTGTTGCCAATTGCCCCAGTTCCCAGAAAGAAAGAAAACAGACCAGGACGAGAGAGAAAAGAAGGAGAAGGGGGGGGGAAAACAGCACTAGACACGTCGTCCAAGAGACGGGTCCAGACCCATGCACGCACGCCCTCGACAAGCCCTGGAACGGCCAAACAACCTGATAAACCTTGGAAGAGCCGCTGTGAAAAATTCATTCCTATGACGAAGGTCTTGTCTTGTGTGCACACATTCCCGACAAATCGAATCGAGAACAGGATCCAGAACCAACCAACAAACACATAACCCCTATTTTTTCCTGCAAGCACTTTTAACAATGTCGCGTGACGTCGACGGGGAAACCTTCCCCTGCTCATTGTAAGTTCTCACCGGGTCGCTATTCTTGGCCTTGGCCCTTGCTCTTCTGTCTCTCTCTCTCTCTCTCTCTCTCTCTCTCTTGTGTGTGCGCTCTCCTCTATTCCCTCTTTTGCTCTCTTGCTTCCTCTTGAAGGATTTGTGGTCCTTCTCCTCCCCTTGTCTGCCCCATGTCGACCCGCAATACCGATCGATGAAGGATGGATTGACGGGAGACGCGATGGGGAATCACGACACATAGGCCAAAGCACGCCCTTTGCAGGAAGGGGGGGGGGACCACAGCGGCAGGAGGAGGAGGAGGAGGAGGAGGAGCAACCTGCCCACAGCCAACACAAATACCACCCCAAAAAAAAAAATACTACCTTGGCTACCTGCAAGCGAGCTGATCCGGCTGACAACCCCGACCCGCGCGTCTCTCTCTTTTCGCGTTTTTAGAACACTTAATATCCCCTTCCCCACTTCCAGGCTGTCATCCATCGCCATGAGGGCCCTGGCAGTCGACAAGGAGTTGTCACCACTCGTGCAGAGGCGCTTCTCCACCGCCACCACCACCATCGCTACCACTACCGCTACTACCACTGCGACTGGCCCAGACGCAAGGGACACGCCCGGGTCCGGGCGCCGTGGACATGGGCATGGGCACCAGCTTGAGCTCCAACCCGAGCCCGAGCCTGAGCCTGAACAGCACCACGGGGAGAAGAAGAGTCTGGCCAGCGGCCCCCCAAGCCCGGACGCTGCTGCTGCTGCTGCTGCTGCCGGGTGTGTCCTGCGGGTCCACTACGAGGCCACAACGAACCGCATGCTACGTGTCGCCGTCAACTCTTTCATGGATAGCCTGGCCCTCATACTCGAGGTCATGGAAAAGCTCGATGTGGACGTTCTAGAGGCGCAACATGCAGGGTAAGCATGCGTTGCAGCCCGACCGCCTCTCTCTCTCTCTCTCTTCCCCCCCCCCCCCCCAACCCCCTTCTCTATTCTGTCTCTCCTTCTCTCTCGATCAATCGATTTCAAATTACGGAGGAGTCCGTGGCCAGGCTGGCGGTGACTCATGCTATGCGGAATGAGTTGGCGATTCATTTTTTCTTCATTTTTTCATTGGGTGATGCCATCATTGTTTTGTTTTTGTTTTTTTCTTATTAAAAAATCATCAATCAGCATCGTCATCATCGTCATTCTCATCACAGCCTCTTCGCTTGAGGCGGAATGTCGGGAGTCTGGCTCTTTGGGATCGCTGTAGGAGGTGGGGCCCTTGAGAGCCCTATTACTCGAATTTTAGGCTACCTGTGGTGTGTGTATGTTTGTGTGTGTGTGTGTGTGTGTGTACGGGAACTACATCGTATACCAAGTAGAATCGCAGCATACAAACATCTCGTGCTCTTGAGTCACACCAGCAACCTCATATCCACCCTCCTGCTGTCCACGCCCCTCCTCTCCCCGCCACCAGAGCAATGCCGACCTCGTACGACAAATCATGACTTGGTCACGTTCACCTTGGTCTTGTCTGTGTCACATGCGAGATCATCATCAGCCGCGGAAATCCTCGAAGCAGCATAGAGAGAGGGGGAGAGGGAGGGAGAGAGGGTCGGTGGGGCCGAAGAGGTGTGCAGAGAGGAGGCCCTGAACACTCACAGAACGCTACGTGGTCGCGGATGTTCTCTGCCTTCTCCTTGGGCTGTGGATAATACCACGCCGCATTCTGCAGCTCCTGACCTGTTATGTCATTAGAAAAAGAAAAAAATTCAGACCAAAAGTGAACCCAACGCTTCCAGTTTTCTTTTTCTCTTCTTCTTCTTCTTCTTTCAGTACATGGGTATGTATGTATGTATGTGTGTGTGTATGTTTGTGCTTCTTGTTCCTCACCTCCCGCCTTGATCGTATAGTAGCTCGCATCCCCCTTCCAAGGGCAGTGGGTCGACAGCTCCGTCTTGGAGAAAAGCTCGGTCTTGACGGACGACGGCGGGAAGTACACGTTCCCCTCGACCTCCTCCCAGCTGTCCGTCTCCGCGACCACGGTGTCACCGACCGCGGCCTTGGCGTGACCGGTGGGCATTCTTGGCTTGTCTTTCTTCTCGTATTTTGCTTTTTTTTTTCTTCTTTCTGGGCCACACTTTCTCTCTCTCTCTCTCTCTCTGTTTTCTCTTTTCAGTCCTGCAGGGACACGTATTCGATCAAACTGTCGGTCGGTCGGTCGGTCGGGTTTTTTCTCGTTGGCAAAAAAGGCTCAGGACAGTGGTTCGTTGGTCCGTGATCGTTTCGTTTGGAGGGGCCTAGGTGGGTGTTGAGTGGATGAGAGGGGGAAACAGAAAAGGACGAGCCCCTTCGCTTGTTTCCCCTCTTCCCCCCCCTCTCGCCCCCCCTCCTCGGACATACATAGTACATGCAGGTTCCGATCCTCCCGAAGGTGGTGGTGGTGGTGGTGGTGGTGTGGTTTGTTAAGTCGCAGTAGCAGAGTTACCCCCCGACTTATTCAGCCTCCATAATTTGGTACGTACATATTTTTTATTTTTTTTGCTTGTCATGTACCACAATACCACTGTACAGTATGCAAAGTATGTAACGGTCTCCCGGCTTGGCCGCTTGACACACACCGTTTTCATTGGGCGGGGTAGAAACCATAAAAAAAAAGTACGATTACTGTATGTAGACAGATGGAGCGGATCTTGGGGAAGCTGCTTGGTTGGGGATGTTCAACGGCTGGCTTGAGCTTTGTCAGTGCGCTTCCTGCTGGGACCATGGTGGATAGGTTCAAGCAGGCCAGACTGTCTCTATCTGCTCTGGCTGAATGAGGACTTGCTGTGACCGACGGATATTGTCCCAAGATGGGTGAAGAGCGGTTCCCCTCGACCGTAGACAAGACATTTGATATCATCATGAGCGCAAATCATTAATCCAGAAGATTTGATGAGATGATGCATAGGTCTCGACAGATGATGTAAAGAACGGCAGCAATACCTGTTACATATATCTTCCCGCGCGTGAACCTCTCTTTCTAGTGAACGCCCCCCTATGCGACTGATCTCAAATGCCAATGCAGATTCAAAAAAAGGGAAGGAAGCAAAAAAAAAAGCTGTATATGCCATGCTGAGAAATCTCGTACGCAACCATAGCACTCAGATGACCGTCTCCAGCGTGTTGAAGTCTCCAAAGCACGTCTCCTCGAACCTGGCCAGCTCGGGCATCTTCTCCTGCACCCTCAGGAACGTCTCCAGCTCGCACCACCCGTCCACCCGGCTCACGTCGCACTCGGGGAAGCTCCAGCCTAGCGGGATCGTCCTCTGGTTCAGCACAAAGTGGATGTACCGGGTCTCAACCCCCGCCGCCCCCTCCTCGTCCTCCACGTACCCGTCCCCGCCGCGGTCCGCACGCACGGGCTTGGGGGCGCGGATGATCTCCATGTCGAGACGGGCGGCGAAGGGCGTCAGGTGCGAGACGGTGAAGTTGTGCTTGCCCGGGTGGTGGCGGGAGGAGAGGGGCGGGTCGTCGCGGGTGGAGGTGAGCCCGAAGGCCGCGAGGATAGAGATGATGTTGGTGTCGTGGGAGAAGTCGAGGTAGAGCGACTGGTTGAGGGGGAACGTCTCGGTGCTGCTGTCGAGCGTCGTGTTGATCTGGCTGCCCGAGTAGCCGAGCGTGTGGTTCTTGAGGCGGGCTATGACTTCTTGTTGATAGCCTATGCCGACGGCACGGGCGGTCTTGGACTGCCAACCGGACGCGGCTGAAAAGAATAGGTCTATTGGACTTGGTTAATATAATATATACACATACACATCATGATGTACCATCTGAGAGAGAGGCAGGGCCAGATACGTACCGACCGAGTAGCCAAAATTGATCCACTCCTCATAGGTGAAGAGATCGCAAAAGCGGCTGAAGCCATAGGCAATCTTTGTGCGGAATAGTAGTGTTAGTCTCACTAGGAACTGCTGCTTCAACAAGAGAAGGAAAGACGAGGACAGCTAGCTAGCTCACCGTCTCATAAGGACACATGCTCTGCGCAGCATACGTATCCTCAACCGTCCAGTCGTACCCCTCCACCATGCTACTCAAGCGAGCCGTCGCCTCTTGCAGGTACACTTGCGCCCACTCGGCCGTGACATTCATCCCGCCCTCCAGCTTCGAGTTGGGACAATTTTTATAGCCGGCCAAGGAGTTGTTGAACCCATTCTCCTCGATGATGACCTCGATGGTGGCGTTGTTGGGCCACTCCAGCCCAAAGAAGCCGGCCATGAAGTACTCGGCCGACTTGAGCATGCGGTCCTGCGTCGTGGTGCGCACGATGATCTTGCTGTTGGGGTTGTAGAGGCTCGAGTACATGTACGAGTGCAGGATGCCTGAGTCGAACAGCTCCTGGCGGCCCTTGGGCACGAGGATCTCGTGGCCCAGCCGGTACTCCCACTCGTTGAGGAAGGCGAGCGGACCACTGGCCCTGAAGGCCGACCCGCCCTCCTTCTTCTCCTTGGCCGCTGCGACCCTCTGCCCCAGCAGCATCACGTTGGAGCCCGTGCCGGACGTGGGGTACCGCGATCCGTGCCGCGACAGCATCTGCAGCTGGACGATCTCCGCGCCGGGGGGTAAGGGCCACTCGTCGACGCCGAACCCGGGCGAGGGCGTGTACGGTGACAGGTACCCCATCATCTGGAAGATGCTCTCGTTGGCAGCGCCCATGCCCTCGATGGGGACCGCCGTCTGCAGCGGCTGGTTCGGCACGAAGGTGGCGGAGGGGTCGAACGTCCTGGTCTGCGCGAGGAACGCCGGCGCGCCCGTCGCCGTCGGCCCTGCCCACAGCTCTGGGCTTGTCTGGAAGTACTGCGGCACCGTGGGCGTGGGCCCTGCGCAGTCGCAGGTTGAGTGGGAGGAGGATCCTGAGGGTGATGAGCCTGTGTGGCCGTGCTTGGGGAAGTCGGGCGCGAAGATGAGGTTGATGGCCACGAGGATGAGGAGGCCTGAGATGAGCGCTATGAGGATCGTCTTGAGGTTGACATTGTGGAAGGACCGTGGTCGGTGGTAGGGTCCTTGCTGGACGGGTGTGGATGGCTCGTCCAAGTTGTCTTCTCTGTCGTCGCCCTGCACGAGATGATAGCCTCGTGCCTCTTTGGGGCTCAGCTTCAGCGAAGGAGGCACCATCTTGGCAAAAAAAAAGGGGATGGGGGCAGGGTCGAGAGAGGGTGGGGGAGCAAAGTTTGGAGACAGTATGATTAAATCATCGAGTATGTATTTTATTATTAAATAAGATGAAGAAGACAGCAGCTAAGGGCTGAGTGGTCTTGGTGGAGTTTCATCCACAGCACCGAGATCAGTAACTGCGGGCAGGAGCTTGTCGTTATCACGAACTCTGTAACTTGCAGTGTTGGGAGAGACAGGAGCACGGGCCAGGCTATATGATAGAGACACACCCCTAGCGTGTATAATGTAAAACTGCGCTCATGATACCAGGCTCGGCTTTTGACAGGTCATTTCTGAAATCTACTTTGCATCCAGGGTAGTGAGATTGTCCAACATAGATACTGAACGGGCCTGTAACGCAAAACTGAGCAGAGAAAGATCCGAGACTCGCAGAAAAGGTGGGCGATCACAAGCGATGAGGGTGGAAGGCAGACACATATTCTGCCCGCTCAAAAGAGACCTAGTGCAGCAAGAAAGGGGCAAAGCACGTACGCGACCGTCTGATGGTATCGTGCTTGTGGTGGTTGTACTTGGAATATTGTGGTGGCTGAGATCCGAGACAATGGGCACATGAAAACGGCACAAAGATGACAGCGGATGATGATGACAGCATAAGCGTTCTCTCTCTCTCTCTCTCTCCTTTTTTCTGTGTTCCTGAAGAAGTCACGACTGTCTGAATGGACTTACCTTGTAGATATCAGAGAGAGAGAGTGTGTGTGTCAAAGCACCGGAAACAGTATTCTGTAGTACATTTTTAAGTTGTGATGGCCTCTATAGGCGATCGCGGTGAATGAAGGAGAAACCCATTCAAAAAGGTAACATACAGTAGGAAAGTCTTAGCCTCCACCTTGGCGGTTTCTCAAAGGTCCCGTAGTGACCTCTACGTAGTATGTACGGCACCATGCTAAGCCCAAAGTGCGACTTGCTCGCGCCAGCGGCTGGGCCCTCAGAGCTGAAGAAAAGGGTGAGGTGACGACGGGTGAGGTGACGGGTGAGGTGACGTCGGGCATCACGTGCGGAGGAACCCCCCCCCCCTGGAGGCTGTGACAGAATCCATTCAGAAATCTCATGCGACCTCATTGGACCCATCAGGACATTCTTATCTCTTGGCGGAGACCCGCCCAGGAATGCCTAGTTCAAAACAGAGGGGCGCTGCGTTTCTCTCTCGCGACAATGACGGGGAACCATGTCAGCGGATTCCCCAGGGTTGTGCGGCAAAGGGGGAGAGGGAGGCACGAGGGAATTACTACAACTGTATGATGTTGACAAATTCACATTGAACAAATAGCAGGCCTTGAAGCCCAAATTGTGCTTACCCTGCCATGCAAGCTATAGGTGGTGATCCCTGATCGTGCTATGACCTTGTGGTACGGCCCACGCATAAGGTCTGGCTCTGTTTTCCAAGGCATTCAAAGCCTTGCCCTGCCCTGTTTCTCATTGAACCCTCCCCCCTCCCCAATTGAATTGAATTGTGTTGAGACCAGCGGCTGTGACGCTTGGTCGACGTTGTATCATCCTTGGAAGGAAAGAAAAGGGGAAAAGGAAGGGGGGAAAAGAAGAAAAAAAATCCCATACAGCTCGATCTCCGACTAAACCCTCACCGGCCAGAAGGGTTTTTTGCCAGGCTGCTCAGCAGTTTCCGGATCTCGGAAATTCCAGGAACCATTTTGAGAATGCAAAAAAAAAAAAAAAAAAGGGGGGGGGGAGGGTGGTGTTGACTATACAGAATTACATACATCTGTTCCTGCAGGTAATCTCTCGGGATCATATGTTAAAAAAGATACGAAAGAGGAGGATCGACGAGATCTGGCTGAGGCGAAAAAGGAAAAAAAAAAGCAGTTTTGCTAACACAAAGGACAAACCATTTGGTAATTTATTCCCTGGATTCAGCCCTGTCCCCAGTCTGACATTTTGCGGTTCCCCACATTTTGGAGAGTGGACCCTGAAAAGGCGCGGGCGAGAGCATACGAGAGGGAATTGGGGCCTCTCACATTTATTTTTTATTTATTTTTTATATTTATTTTGCGAAAAAGGAATTGAGCATGACAGTCAATCCTACTGGTCGGACGAACTTGGTCAGCAAGGCATAGCTCACGCCAGCAGTGCGTCTTGTCTTTCACCCCTGGCGATGGAAGAAGGAGAAGGGAAAATGGATTTGGAGCTGTAATGCAGAGATGAGGCCACTCGACAAAAGGCTGTTGTGAGAAGCGATGTCGGATGTCGGCCTGGGCGTGGGCGGTGTCGTCAGTTTAGCATAATAGCAAGAACCAGTAAGCAAAAGTTTCCACATTCAACAGGCACCAGGGCGCCGCAAGTACCGAGCCGCATATCGACAGGCGGCGGGTACTCCGCGCAGAGGAGGTCCTCCTCCTCCTCCTCGCCAGTGCTGGCTGCCATGGCCTTCCCCCCACCTGCCACACCTATTGGCACGCATATCGGGGGGGGTGGGAGAGGGAAAAAATTTGTACACCACCAGACTCCATGCATATTTTCAGTTTCGAGGTGAGCACGTTGGTGCGTCTAGCAGAAGAAAGGGAAAAGGTAAAGGAAAAAAGAACAAGAAGAGGCAGAGGATGAACGGAAAAAAAAAAAAATTGATCTCGCCTCGAGGCCGACAGGGGCCTCGATTCACACCCACAATTCTGCCGTCACCGGATCGTGGGCACCGCATGAAATTGTCTGCATTTGCAATCATGCTTCGATTCCCTGGTCAACAATCTCTGGCGACGAGTAACCAGGAGGTCTCTTGGCCACTACCTATCTACTTTGATGTATGGATGGTGACAATACTGTACGCAGGATCTGGATTTCAGCCAGGCCAAGAAGTTGTACTGCTGCCCCTCGGCAACACGAAGAGGGTTTACTCGCAGAATTTGGCACGCGACAGCAAGGGTTTGGTCGCCCATGACCTTATGGCTTCAGCAAATATCATACAGTAGTGCACACAGTACACCTGGTTTGGGATCAACAGCGTGGGGGAGAGACTCTTTCGCAATGTTACCCACCACCATCATTCATTGGGGCAGACTCCGGCACCAATCCTTTCATGCCTCCTGTACCAGCCTGCCGTGTGCTTACCTTTCCCTCTTTGCTGTACTAGCTGATTACTACTACTTTGGTATAGCGGCAGAGAGCCTGACGACAAAGTTGAAGGCATGGACTGAACGATTCCGTGGCATTGGGCGCGGTCCTCACTGGCTCCTTGGCTCTTTTTATCCCGGGGAAAATTTTGGTTTTGGAGCCGTCCAGCTGGCCGTGCCACAGCCGGTATCGTCTACCGAAACGTTTGCAACAAGGCCTCCTTGACCGAGACTCGGCGCTGAAGATCGATCCGCTAGCCCGCGCCTCAAACTCTCATGCTCTCTCGCTCTCTCTCTCTCTCTCTTTACCTAGAGAATTGTCCCTAGAGCAGCCTTGACTTAGCCTGGGCCAGGGCACAACAGCACTGGCCGGCCCAGCAAGGAGGGGGGGAGGGCTTGGTTCCCAGACTAACTTCACCCATTGCAACATTTGCTGTCAAGGCATAGGGGAAAATCAACCCGGGGATTTCTCGACCAAGAACTCTCTCTCTCTCTCTCTAATGGTACAAGCTGCATCGGATCCCATGGCCCCAGCAAACCCCCTGTATAAGTCGCCCACGCAACCCACAGCGGGACCATCGCCTTGGCCATCCGCGAGTCTCCACCGAAATGATCACCCACTCTCACCCCAAGAAATACAAAGTACACCCACCCATGGTCTCTACATTCGTAGCTGTTTGTACTAAATGGTATATATCCAAACTCGTCTCCCTCTCTCTCTCTCCCCCAGCCTCTTGAGTGGCTTGTTTTTCGCTTCTTTTTTTTTCCTCCTCCTCTTTTTTTGTCTTTCGATCCTCAGTTCTTGGCCCTTAAGTTTTTAAGTGGTCAATTGCTGTGCCTCGTCACACACTTACACAACTGAAAGCCGCTTCCGGCAACTAAACATTCACACTCCCCCAAAACAAGACGAGACCGCATTCATCCCTCCTTCCTATAATTTTTTCTTGTCTTATTCTCTTTCTTTCCAAACCCTCCTCTGTCTTCCTCCTCCTCCTCGTCGACCTACTACGCATCATCGACACTACGTACTTTCCACAACGGCTATCCTCTCCAGCTTCTTGGTGAAGCTCACCCCCTCCTCCTCCTCCAGCTGTCACAATGTCATACTCCTGGGTTGGAGCCCCAGCTGTTTTCAATGGCACCAACGATGAGACTGGTGGAAATTCCGGTATGGTTTTTTTGTTGTGCCAGAAAGAGGCGACGATGCGGTGTGTTTCTGCGTGAAAGATGGTGAATGGTTTGACTGATGATTACTCTTCTCTTTCTCTCTCTTCCCATTTAGCCACCACGAACTTGAACCAATGGTACCAGTCGGGCGACCAGGCCTTCATCATCGTGGCCTCATGTATGGTGCTCATCATGGTGCCTGGCATCTCCTTCCTCTACTCTGGACTGGCCCGACGAAAATCCGCCCTCTCGCTCATCTGGGTCACCATGATGTCCTTTTCCGTCATCGTCTTCCAGTGGTACTTTTGGGGCTACTCGCTGGCCTTCAGCTCGACCGGCACCAGCGGTTTCATCGGCGACCTGCACCACTTTGGCCTCATGAACACGCTCGCTGTGCCCTCGCCGGGCTCGCCCCTGATCCCAGAGCTGCTGTACTCGTTCTACCAGATGCAATTCTGTGCCGTGACGGCCGCACTGGTCGTCGGCGCCACGGCTGAGCGCGGCCGTGTCCTCCCTGCCATGGTCTTCACCTTCTTCTGGGCCACCCTCGTCTACTGCCCCATCGCCTGCTGGGTGTGGAACGTCAACGGCTGGGGGTTCAACTACGGCGTCCTGGACTACGCTGGCGGAGGTCCCGTCGAGATCGGCTCCGGTATGTCCGCGCTGGCCTACTCGTGGGTGCTGGGCCGCCGCAACGAAAAGATGATGCTCAACTTCCGCCCGCACAACATCTCCCTGATCCTGCTCGGCACCATCCTCCTCTGGTTCGGCTGGCTCGGCTTCAACGGCGGTTCTGCCTTTGGCGCCAACCTCCGCGCCACCATGGCCTGCTGGAACTCGTGCCTGACGGCCATGTTTGCCGCCATGACCTGGTGTCTCCTCGATTTCCGCCTGGCCCGCAAGTGGTCTCTTGTCGGCTGGTGTTCCGGCACCATCTCGGGCCTCGTGTCCGCCACCCCGGCCTCCGGCTTCATCACGCCCTGGGCCTCCATCATCCTCGGCGTCGTGACTGGCATTTGCTGTAACTTCGCCACCAAGATCAAGTTCCTCGTCGGCATCGACGACTCCCTGGATGTCTTCGCCGAGCACGCCGTCGGCGGCATGGTCGGTCTGATCTTCAACGCCCTGTTCGCCGCTGACTACATTATCGGTCTGGACGGTGTGAACACGGGTATCATCAACGGGGGCTGGCTCAACCACAACTACAAGCAGCTGTACATCCAGGTTGCCTACATCGTTGCCTGTACTGCCTACGCGTTCGTCATGTCTGCTATCATTGCGAAGATTGTCGACATCATCCCGGGCTTGCACCTCCGAGCCAGCGAAGAGGCTGAGTTGTTGGGTATGGACGACGACCAGCACGGCGAGTTCGGTATGTACTCCCCCCTCCCTTTCAATTATGATTTCTTCTTTTATGACTGACATCTATCCTTCTTCCCACCTTTACAGCCTACGACTATGTCGAAGTACGCCGAGACTTCCTTGCTTGGACCCCTGCCCAGCAGCACCAGAACACCGGCAGCAACAGGCTGATACCCACACACGGCATCGAGGAGCACCAGAACATGATGCCCACGACGAGCAACATGAACGCATCGCGGGGGAGCGACGAGGCCGAGAAGCGCCCACCACCCAGGTCCTCGGACGCCTCACAGTCGCAATAGGAACGCGCACCTGTGAGCGCTCTAGCCGGGCGCGTGAAGGGCGCGTGAAGGAGGGCGGACGGGTCACCCCCTCCAACGAGTCTTGATTATCATGTTACTCTTTTCTTCTTCTTCTTTTAGTCTTTATCTTTATAGCATACAGACAAATGTGTTTTTTATTCTTTTTTTCTATATATATTGGGTACTACTGGCATAGGCGCGGGTCTGCATTTTCTCCCTGGTGTCATTTCGAGGTACAAAAAAGTTGGCACAACCCAAGTATACAATGCTTTTTTTTTCTTTTCCCTTCCCCTAAAGGGATTTCAGGTCCTCTGCAAATTCATGAGTGAATTGTACTTTACTTCACACACACACACACACACACACACACACACACAATCAGACCTTGAGACTTGGGTGTTACAGTACCGGATGCGTACCTAATTGAGGCCGCTTTTTTGTCTTTTTTTCCTGAAATGTATCCTCATACTGGTTTAATCTGCTGCAGCATGATCATCATGATCGTCTCGAGTGCAAAACCCCGGACCCCTTACCCTCTTTCCACGCTATTGTCACACGTTCCCAGAGAGTTTGTTGCCTCACTACCCTCCCGATCGATCCACAATCGACGTCACGATCTGACCTCATGGAAAACCCGAGATCTCCTCCCCCTTTTTAGTCCGCCGAGGCTCTTTCAGGGGGAGGGGGGAGGGGAGGGAGAAAAGAGAGTCCCATCACTGGATGAGTGCGTCCGCCAAGACATTTCCTTATCTTTCTCTCTTTCTCTCTCTTATATGTTCTTGTCCGATACTACAGTGTGTGGGCGCACAGGATCGTGATGGGAGTGGGTTGGCTGGGGGCATGCATGGATGAGAAAAGACAAGGGCTTCTTTTTTTTTCTTTTTTTTTCTTTCTTCTTGGGCGTGCGCAGCGCAGCGGGGAGCCAAAGGTTTCGTGCTCCGGGCTCTTGGGGGGGTGCGGGCGTGGTTGGTTGCTACGCCTTGCACACCCTGCGTCACTCTTTCTTGAATTTTTTTTTCTTCTCTCCCTAGACTGATGTTATCCTTGGCATTTCAGCTCTTTGGCTTTTTGTTGACGGAGGCCAAGAAAGATGGGACATTGATTGGGTGGCGAGGTAGGTTTGTTTCCCTCACTCACTTGCTCCCTCTTCTCTTTCCTCAGCCAAGAAAGAGAAGGAGGAGGAGGAGGAGGAGGAGGAGGAGGCTCTAGAAAAGATACTAAAGGTTGACACTTTGGAGACTCTTCATGGCTTTGGCTTGTAGGAAAGGCATGATTTGACGTATACCCACCGCCCGTTCTTTTCCTTCTTTTGCCCCTCTCCCCTCCCATCCCGGCAAGATAAGTTCAACCCCAGGCGGGGCCCCGGACCCGAGGAGCTAACTGCCGTTGTTGGCGGGGGCCCGGGAGCCCGGATGTCTTCCTTCGAGATTGGGGGGGCCTTGGCCTTTTTTCCCCGAGCTAGTTATACTTCTATATATATGCCGGATAAGCAGCAAAGGACTTCTCGTTGCCTGATATAAGCGCTGAGTATGCTTTGGCAACCCTTTTTTTTTTTTTTTTTTTTTGGTAAAAGGTCTCAACAACACCGTCTTATCTGTTTTGGTTGTTCCCTTTCCTTTTCAGTTGAGTGAGAGGTATGATCAGTTCTTTGCCGGATAAGAATTATATTCCATCGGAATCGAAAATGAGATAGACTTGTGTGTTTCCTTTAATTTCCAGCCAGCGTGCACCTTCGCCCTGTCTGATGACTGCTTCCTTGCTTGGCCGGGACAAGGAAACGTAGGGTAGATAGATTAGGTGAGTGGCCTCTCAAGATAAGATGTAAACAAACAGTGGTTGATGTCCTACTCTCGGGTCTGGTTTGTTCATGTCGAGTGCAGGAACAACATGAACTCGTATGCTTCGGGGGGAGAGCAATCGCTCATCTCAAGAGGCCAGGAACACTGATCCCGGGATAAGTCCTGTCTTGCAAGGGGGCAGCTTATCATGTTGCAATACATCTGTTCTTAAACAAGCAGTTGAGAGAAATTTCCAAGCGAGGTTCTATTCAGCCTCAACCACAAGGCGTCGAGCTCGGCTTAGGACTTGGTGCAGTTGACCTGATACTAACTTGCTACTCTGTGGACTGCTCCTCTAGCTGAGGGCTGTTTACGCTGGATAAAGCGCAGAGCGTTGCAGCATTAACCACTATCTATCTAGGCTCTCTCGCGCCCCGTTGGTCCTGCACCAACCCAACCTTTCCACCACTTTCTCATCTCCTTTTGTTGATGGTCCCTTGAGAAGGGGCGGGTGATCCAGAGCTGAGACATCCTCTCTCTGATCGATCACCATTGTCTGGTCCTTGGATCGCACTTGTTTGTGCCATCTTATCTCACCCAAGCACACATCATGGTCGCCCAAGACTAGAGTCTTGATGCACGAGGCCTCTTTGGGATATCTTGGGCCATCTTGGGCCGTGTGCAAGACTTGCTCTGGCCCAGGCCGTCATGACCATAGAGCCAAGAGCAGGATGTTCCTAGGATTTTCCGAGCTGTATAATCGTGCCGGACGGCCGATGAGGCTGTTCTGAGGAGTCATCCCGTGTAGACCTGGGATAGGGCGGGCCTGTCGCGCTGCCGTGTTGTCAAACTCGTTTTGTTCGTCCGGCTCGGTGTGAGAGCTTCTGTCCGCTGGAGTGTTCCACTGATCACAATCCAGGTCCCCGCTCTTGCAAGGCTCATACCACCTTCTCGAAAGTCTTCTGGATCGGTTTCGCGGCCTAGAATTTTGCGCCCCGTCAGTATGCAAGCGGCCTATAGCGCCATCAACCCCCCACCCCACCCTCGGGGGCAAGAGCATTCCACTCACATCGATAAACTTCTCCAGGTCGTTGTCCAGGTTGGCTAGGTCCTCCCTGCGCTTCTTGTTCTCGGCGATGAGCTTCTGCTTCCTCTTGAGCAGCTCCTGGCGCTGCTGCTCGAGGGCCTCCCGCTCGGTGCGCTCGTCCTCGATGCGGGCGACCATCAGGGTGTTCTCGTCATCTTCGTCTGCGTACTCGGGGTGCTTGGCGAGGAAGTCCTCGACGGGGATGAGGGGGAGCTTTTGGTACTCGTGGCTGTGCCGGTCCTGTCGCGTCAGCGCCATCCTATATATCCTGTGCCCCGACGGGACCGTCCTGCCACGTCCTGCCACGTCACGGCGACCACGGCAGAAACAACGTACTCGTAGCTCTCGCAGGCAGTGATCTCCCCCTGGAGGTGCGCCTGCTCGTAGTACAGGTTCTGCAGCTGCAGGTGCAGCACGTCCACCTCCTGCCTGGCTTCGGCGGTCTGGGTTTTGGTGTCGCGGGCGCCCATGTAGGCGGAGCGGTGCAGGCCGCGCAGGTAGGACAGGTTCGTGGTCAGCAGCTTCTGCTCCTTGGACAGCTCGACCTGGCGCTCGGTGGTCAGGGGTGGGGCGCCGGGGCTGGAGGCGGCGGCGAGCTTGTCGGCGAGGTTGAGGGCCTGCTCGCGGGCGTTCTGGGAGGTCTGCAGGAAGGAGCGCAGGGCTGGGTCGGTGACTATTGCGTCGATGGTCATCTTGATTGAAGGTTTCTTTTTCTTTTCGGGGAGATTGGTTAACTTTGTTGTATCTGCGTGCCTGCGTGTGTGCGTTCGTGAATGCGTGAGAGCGTCTTTGTATGGGAAAGATGAATTTGGTGGTGGTGCGCCTTCCTCGCTTCTCTGGGAGGTAAAGATGTTGGCGGCTGGCAACGCAATCTGCAGGTCATTCAAGAAGGAGCTAGGATCCCCTGTAAACCATCCCGAACCCCACCAACATGTCGAAAGTATGGCCTACAACGGAAGGGACCCCTCCATTGTGGTAAACCGTCCAAGTCTCCAGAGAAGTTCTTCTGCTGGTCCTGCACTACTTGCTATGTGAGAGCATTCATTGTTCAAGATGTTCTCTTCAATCAAAGAAGGGTTGTTGGACTCTACAACGATGCGCTAGACTTGAGTCCGGCAAGGCAGTCTATGAAGATCTCTCAAAGATGTATAGAACTATGAGTAGCTCGGCCGAGGACGAATGCGGTGGCAAGAATCCTTGGTTCATTCACCTTCAGCCGTGCGAAGAAGAAGAAGACCCGTCTCAAGGATGGACCTGTCAAATAAATCCTCAGCAATGACGGCGAGAGCATGGAGAAGTGGCTTGTCCTCTGGCTGGGACCTCTTCCGCGCCCATGTTTTGAGGGCGAAGGCCCGAGGACCCTCCTTCTACGAAAGCATGCAGCGCACTGCAGCAGCACGCCCTGCATATATGACTCCACTCCCAGATGGGGGTTTCATTTGATCTTCGTCGCCGACTTCGTCCACATGCATAAAGGGCCAGCACCACATTGATCATGACTCTGACCTGGGGTCCATCACAAAATGTATGTAGGCTCGTTCACCTGGGTCGGTCTGGCTTGCATAATAGCGGGAGTCGGTTACGTATTCGGTTTCAAGGCGCCCAAAACTACCAAGTACTCTGGAATCACTACAAAGGGATAAAGATTGAGAAAGACAGATGGCAAAAGAATGTAAACGGATAAGACGGTAAGAGCAGAGTGATAGTCAATAAGAATTAATTCATGTTTATCATCATCATCGTCATCATCATCCTCATCCTCATTATCATTAAAATGTATTAAAGAATAAAATAATAAAAAAAGTTAAAGCTACGACCAGTGGGGGGTGTTTTGAACCCCTCAACAAACCCCGTCTAGAGGGCCACAGTGACTACAACGTTGAGGACCGAACCTCGGGAGGGCCAGGCGCTGGGGACCCCAAAGGAAAAAAAAAAAAGCCCTCCCGTATAACCGGAGTAGCGCTGACTCCGGCGCTCTCATTTCCCTCCTCATCCTTCCGAGCAACGGGAGAAATGTTCCCCTTTCTACATAAGCTTGACTGGAAAGATCTCGAAAAAGACTCGTATGGCTGCTCTTGTCACGCAGGGCGACGTTGTCAGTGTGTGCGAACCGGGCCAATTGATCACTCTCCTCTTCGGGCCAAAAGCGCAGTGACAGTACTACAACCCATGTGAAGACGGGTTGCATTCCACAAGACGTCACCACCTTCCTCAGCCGTGTGCGCGCCTTGGGGCTTTTCTCACACGCGATTCTTTCTCTCGTCTTTTTTTCTTCTTCTTCTTCTTCTTGTCGTTATGGAGTCGACGCTGAGCATGACTCCATGCTCCTCGCCGTGTAGCCTGCGGGCTAGCGACGAGACCGAGGAGGCACAGAGCTCCAGCACCGAGCCCAGGCCAGAGATCAGAAGGAGGCGACACTCCAATTTTGGCCTCCAGAGGAGGAAATCCGTGGTGGCATCCCTCATGGAGGGGGAAGAGGCAGTCATGCTGAAGGTTAGTCAAGCCTATATATATTGGGGGGTCGGGGGGGGGGGGGTGGAAAATGTCTCGTACCCCAAGGAGAAGTTCTGCCGTTGCTAACCCCCTGCTCCTCTATCTTTCGTCCCAGGTCGACCTCTTCCTCTCCGAGCTCGAGCGCCGCCTCGAGGTCCTCGAGGGCTATTCCGACCTCCACTTCGACACCACCCTCGCCCGCGCTTACAGCACCCTCCAGATGGTCCGGTCGCGGTGCTCGCAGGTCTCCGAGGAGGTCCTGGGCGAGGGCCGCCGGCGCTTCCACGTCATGGTCGAGACCCTCGAGACGCGCTACCACGACGCCCTGGCGGCCGCCGACTCGACCGTCGACAAGGCCCGCGTGTCCATCGAGCTGTTGGACGGCATGCTCTCCGACTTTGAGGCCCGCGCTGCCAAGTTCCGCGAGCGCTCCCTGGCGGGCATGGCCGACGCCGCCGAGATCGTGCGCGCCGAGGGCAGGCAGGTCATCTCGTCGGCGCGAGGGGTCGTGAAGGAGGGGATCCGCGGGGCTCGGCACGCCGCGGAGGGGCTCGAGGAGACGATCCAGCGCGCCGTCCAGCGGGCCCGCGAGCACGGCCTCATCCGCTACGAGGACCTGCCCGTGCCCTGGCGCATCAACCCGCACATCCTCCGGGGGTATCGCTTCCGGGAGTCGTACACGGGGTGCATCCGGTCCGCCTTTGCTGTGTCCAACGAGCTGGTCAACATCTGGTCGCACGCGCTGGGGCTCATCCTCATCCTGGCCGTGGCCTTCTACTTCTACCCGACCTCCATCAACTTCCACCTCTCCACCGGCGCCGACGTCCTCATCGCCGCCCTGTTCTTCTTCGCCGCCTGCCAGTGCCTCGTCTGCAGCACCATCTGGCACACCATGAACGCCATCACCGACGTCCACCTCATCTCCACCTTCGCCTGCGTCGACTACACGGGCATCTCCCTGCTCATCGCCGCCTCCATCATGACCACCGAGTACACCGCCTTCTACTGCGAGCCCGCCAGCCGCTGGACCTACATGGCCGCCACCGCCATCCTGGGCATCGCCGGCGTCATCCTGCCCTGGAACCCCACCTTCAACCGCGCCGACATGGCCTGGGCCCGTGTCGCCTTCTTCATCGGGCTCGGCGCCACCGGCTTCCTCCCCATCCTGCAGCTGAGCTTCACCCGCGGCTCCCAGTTCGTCTGGGACTTCTACTCCCCCATCGCCAAGTCGCTGTTCGTCTACGTCGCCGGCGCCTTCGTCTACGCCTCAAAGGTCCCCGAGAGGTGGTGCCCAGGCATGTTTGACTACTTTGGCGGCAGCCACAACCTGTGGCACATCGCCGTGCTCGGCGGCATCCTCTTCCACTACACCGCCATGCAGGACTTCTTCTCCTTGGCCTTTCTGCAGGCTGAGGGAGGATGTCCTGCATATTGAAAGGGGAATCGGCTGTAGGTTAGAAGGAGAGAAAAAAAATTGTATCTTTTTTATTTATTTATATGTTACAAATCATCAAATTTTATTTTTTTTTACAACAAATAGACAACCAAATCATTTTAGCATTTGTCTATAATGACGACCAGAGCGGCTTTGCTCCAGGTCGGGAGGGGTATCATCTATCGTCTCAAATTCATATCCATCACATCCTGTTTCCCCATACACATACCGCGGGGTATATATCCTGTTCTAGCAGCAGCCCAGTCCACCAACGCCTAAAACACCGTACCATGGAATCCACAAAGGCGCTTCAGAAGGGAAGGAAAGAAAAAAGAAAAAAAAGAGTAAAAGACAGGAAAGCAGTTCCGTCCATCATCTAAGGGGGAAGGTTCATACACATTCCAAACCCCCTTTCACACACACACACACACACACACACACGTCTGTCTTTTCTCTGCTCAGCACGACATCATGAAGGCGGCGACCGCAGCGATCGCAGAGCCCATCCAGATGAGTCTCCAGCTCCCCCTGCTGGCATCCGACGACGCCTTGACGACGGCCGGTGGTGGCTGTGCGGCTGACCCCGCCGACCGCGGTGCCGTCGTTGCCACGGCCTGCCCCCCACTTGATCCTGTCATGGTGCCGCTCGTCGTCGTCGTCGTCGTCGTCGTCGTCACCGTCGTCGTCTTCTGGTCCCTCGCTGTGTTGACCTGAAACCGAATCGTCAAGGGCGCACTTGTTTCCGTATTTGGTGCGCTGTCTGTCGCATATAATATCGAGAGTGTCTCATTATGCTGTGGGTTCTTTTTTTTTGGGAAAATGTTAGCAAAGGGTAGAAGAAGGAGAAAGAAAAAGAAAAAGAAGGTCCGTCCACAACAGCGCATATGTTGGGAGAAGAGTGGTTTTTTTTGGGGGGGGGGGGGGGAAGAAGCCGTACCTCGAATGCCTGCTCGGCAAGCGGCGGGCTGGGTCGATAAGCAATCGGATCGTCTACCCTCGGCATCTTGCTCAGGAGCAATGCGGGCTCGCTGTTATACAAGGTGAGCGACGAGAGCTCCTTGGAGGAGAAGGTTTGCCCGTAGCCCGGTGGTGCATGATGGGCACGCTTTGCTGCTATGGGGACCAGAACGATGCCGAAGATGACGAGGATGATGGTCTCGCGCAGGCAGGATGTGGGTATCATGTTGAGATGGTGTGTTTATGATTTTTTTTTTCTCCCCACCTTATCGGACCAAAAAAAAAAAAAAAAGGTTCGTCGGGGCGTGAGGTTATATATGAAAAGGGTTGAGGGGGCGGGCTTTTCTTCGAGGCCTCCGCGCCTGTGGAGATTTAGCTTGGCTGAGGGGGCGGAGCGTTTTGTGTTATCTTCTCGGTTAAAGAAGAAGAAGAACAAGAGGATAGAAGCCTAGAAGCTTATCATAACATGTGTGTGTGTGTGTGTGTGTGTGGTGGGCGGTCGACGATGCGTCTGCGCGTCGTGGTGGTGGATGGTCGTCCGTAAAAAGATGTGTACCACTAGGTATAGATAGTAGGGAGAGATAAATTAAGAAATTAGATGAAGTAGACCAGATAAAAAATAAATAAAAAGGAGAAAGAGAGAAAGGCCGTCTTTTCTCTTTTCTTTCTTTCGGGAATAATCTCAATAATTCGGTCGAAACGAGGCTATGACACAACCTGTTCCGTGTTTGTATCTGTCTTGGCAGGTATGTGGAAAAAGTTTCAAAATTCGGCTGGCGTCTCTTGTTCTTTTTTTGTCTTTTCTTCTTCTTCTTCTTCTTCCCGGGTATGATTTTGGTATGTGGGTGGGTGCGTGTCTGGTGTAAGAGAGCGAGAGAGAGAGAGAGAGAGGCCTCTCGAGAGTTGCGTCAAGGTAACGAATGAAACCTGGGAACTCGGGCTGGTTTGATTATTGCTTTGAAGCCAGACACATACGACACACACACACACACACATACACACACACGGAGAGAAAAAAAGAGGTAAACCGAGCGAGACTTGGAAAGAAAAGAATAATAATGGTTTGAGATGGACGGGGCCCCGACCATAAAACAAGTCGTGGACCTGGCCGTGCTTATGGTCAATAATTATATCGGGCCACAGCCGCAAGTTTCCTAGTTTCTTGTCTCTGTACCTCTCTCTCTCTCTCTCTCTCTCTCAGAGAGGTCTGGTAACGGTCGCGGCTGTGTGTGTCACTGTGTGACCAAGGCCCCCCCCTGGCCCCTCTGTCTCTCTTTTTTTCGCTCTGTCCGTCTGTCTGTCTTGTTGTCAATCTTTCCCCTCCCGTAATCCATTCCAAAACCCCACACCACCCACCCACCCACATCACAAACTGACAAGTATACATGTACTACTACACACCGAAACCAAAAAAAAAAAAAAACCTTGAGCTCGTTGCAAAGGCCAAGGCAGAGAACCCGGTCTCCTCTTGGGAGAAGAGGGGGGGAGGGGGGGAGGGGGGCGGTGGTGGTTCGGGGAGAGCTTCGAACGCCAGTCCCAGATCGGTGGATCCTCCCGGAATCCTGATGTGGTCAGACGAAAAGATCATCAGCTTTTGTTCCTCCTCCCTCTTCCTCTTCCCTCCTCCCATCGGATTATGTGAATAATGTATTATGGCACTGTGCATAACTGCACACGAGGTTAATCCAACACACACACACACACCTCTATACCCACCCACCCACCTACCACCTACCCAAAAGCAGTGACGCGAACCCGGAGACGAAGCAGAAGAAAAAGAAAGAAAAAAAAGAAAGGCTGGAATGCTGCATGTGAAATTCGCCGGATGCGACCCCGCGACGTCATACTTGTCCAGGGGTCGGTTTTTTTCCCCTTCTTCTTTACCTTCTGTCGCATCCATCGTATGGTTGCAATGATGTTGAAATCAACGGTGCGGCAGATATGATGCGCGCAGGGGGTGGTGGGGGGTGGGGGAGGCTTTCCTGTCCCAGCCATGTCGTTTCCGGCCCTGATTGTTTTTTTTCTTTTCTTTTTTCTCCCTTCTTTTTCTTTCTCATTCCTCCTCCCCCTCACTAAGAGTTTCCCCCAGAGAACAAGGCTGAGCCCGGGGCGGAAAGTCCACGAATGTGCCCCCTGGCGCCCGGCGTGTGTTGCCATGCTTTTCTCCTGCTAGCGGCTAGGTTCGAGGCTACCGGGAAAGAAAGAAAGAAAAAAAAAACCGAGTCTAAATTTGGGGTTTAACTTGTGAGCGCGCGGGGCGCTCCGCCTCTAGGTTGATACATGAGTAGATTTATGCTGTAGCAGCAAGAGCAGCAGCAGCACCAGCAGGGCTTAGGAGGATGTGGTGGTGGAGGAGGAGGAGGAGGAGGAGGAGGAGCAGCTCCGAGCCAAGCTTGTGTGACCCAGAAAAGGATGTGGCAGTTCCTCCAGGCTGCACTGGCAGAGCTGTGTAGCTGCTGGGCGGTGCAGTCACTGATCTGCAAGTGCCCAGAGGATAGCGCTACCAACCAACCAACCAACCAACTACTACATACTTACCCAAGCTTAAACCTTTTCCCTCAGCTCCCTCTCTCTTGAAAGAAAAAGAGATAAGCCCAGAAAAGTACACCATACTAAACTCTACTATGAATAAATGTCCAGTGACCTGTTCAATCACCAGGACATTATGGAGAGAGAGAGAGAGAGAGAATCTCCCAACAGACTGTACACACAGCAGCAGTGAGGTGAGATCTCTCTACACCTACAGGTCAGCCAGCCGCGCATTGGCCCGTCAGGGAGGTGTTCCAAGCCGCTGTTTCATCAAGGGTCGAGGGGGGGAGAGGCGGGAGGGATGGGCTTTGCTGCAAGTGTGCATGCAAATGCAAGCCACCTGCGGGTGAGCCTCATCTTGAGCAATTTTTAGCAACAACCTTTTCTCAGGCGGCCCCCTCGATGGGATCTTTTGTCTCCCAGACTTTCGTCCGTCCACTTCTGTGACCGACGGCATCCAGCCAACCGCACGTAGCAAGCATTCTGGAAAAGGGATTTCTTTTTTTTCCTTCTTTTTCTTTGTCATCTACGCACATCGGACATGTTATTATGTCGTCTGGGGCGAACCCGATCAATGCTACAATACCTATCATACAACAACAACAACGACGACGACGACACCGACGACACCAATGCATTAGGTTCCATAATAGCTTCCGGCTTCACGATATCCATGCTTTCTTCTCCCTTCGTCGATCGTTTCCAATGTCTGTCGCCCGACAATGCAGCATATCTGGAAGAAACTTTCTTTTCTTTCTCTCTTCTTCTTTTCAAGTGAAACACACAAACTCCTCTTGATGATAATGCATATGGCGTTCCTCCGTTTTCGGCTGTGCGCCTACCCTACTACCCCTTTCAGGTCGTTCATGATTCGTCAATTAGTCGTAGTATCGTAATCGTACACGTCCTCTCTTTCTCATGCGAACATATCTGCTGCGTCAGCTCGGTTTTCCAAACGCCATCGCTCTGGTGGTGGGCTCGGTCTCCGGTACGCGCCACCAACTGTTTTCGAGGATGTTTCAGCAACGGGCTGACGTAAGATGGTCCAGCTTCTTTTCCAGTCCATGTCTTGGTCTCCGCCGTGGACCATGTCGTCGTCTCGATGCACCGAGATGGCAGTTTCCCCCCCCGCCCCAAAAAAAAACAGCCGTTACCGAAAGCTGAAGTTTGAATCCCTCTTGGCGGCGCTGCCGTGTCACGTCTATTTGCGACGTTCTCTGTTACATTGCATGCGACACAATTTCAGAGTATACGTCGTCCGGTAGTTTCGCCAAGAGTGCCAGCGTCATGGCCTGAACCTTTTCTGCATTCAAGGCCGGGAAGGTTCGAAGGAAGTGACTAGGACTGGTGAGATGGACGAAAGGAGGGGGGGGGAGGGAGAGGAGGTTGTTAGCCTAGGTCATCATCCATCCGGGTCATGTTGGGGCTGGTTTTTTCTTTTCTTTTTCTTTCTCCTTTCTTTTCTTCTCTTCTCTTTTCTTTTCCTTAATCGGCAAAGACTCACTTGGGGGAGGCCATGATGTCATCGCGGTGGATGACCAGCTGGGCGGCAATGCACACGATGTTCAGGTGAGGCCCATAGGCGAACAGGAAGTCCCAGAGCCTCAGCACCTCTGGCAGGGGAGGGGTGCACGCCGACAGCGTCAGGACTGACGGGAAGGCGTACAGCTCCGCCGACAGGCCTTTGGAGGTAAGGTACATGCTCAGCCTCGGGTCGACTATGCCCAGGACCTTGTCGACCAGCGCCAGACCCTTGTGTACGCCGTCCATGGCACCACGGATGTAGCCCGGGCACTCCTTGGTCAGCAGCTGGTAGAAGCCGACAAACGCCTCGGCCTCGCTGCGCGCCGCGTACAGGAAGGGGGCGGCCAGCACGTTCATGCCCTGCACGTAGATGCCAGCCTCGGGGGCCAGGCTGCTCTCGGAACCTTCGGTGGTGAGTGTCAGCGCACGTGCGCGATGCTTCGCGGCGGGACTGGACCCGTGGGACGGGTTGCCCTGTGGGCCCCTGGCGGGAGTCTCTTGGCTGGCGGGGAGGGACTGACGACTGGTTGGGGGGGCGGGGGGTCTGGCATCGTGGAGCTTCCAGGCGATGGCGTTCAGCAGGCGGATGAGGGAGGCCTCGCTCACCCGGCGGCGGAACAGGGGGTCGGTGGTCAGGGTGCGGAAGGTATCGTTGCGGATCTTGGAGTAGGCGGGGGAGGCGCCGCGGTGGACGAGCCCGAGGTAGTCGTCGGTGCTGAGTACGGGTGCGCCGAGCATGATCAACCAGACGTAGATACGCAGGTTAGACTGGGAGAGAGGGAGAGGGAGAGGGAGAAAAAGAAGGGGGGAAGATGCCCCCTCCCCCTCCAAGTTGTGTCAGCGAGGCTGGTATGATTATTGTCTTTGATCTCACAACGTGCCGAGGCCCGTCGCGTAGTCGTCTAGCTAGACCCGCGAATCAAGACCAGGAGAGAGAGAGAGAATGAGAGTCCGCTCACCATGCCATCGCTGTCGCTCTTGATCTCCTGCTGCAGGATCTTCATGCGGGCACACTCGAGGGCGGTCTCCCAGTCGCCGTCTGGAGGGCCGTCCCGGACGAGCTTCTCGAGTGGTATGTGGTCGTAGGCGGTGCGACCGCCGAGGGCCCCACTGTTGCGCAGGGCAATGGAGGACATGGCGGCTGCTGCTGCATTCAGCTGATGGGCGATTGGAGGATTGTCGACAAGTGTGCTGGCTCGCTTGCCACGGGTTGGTGATCTGTTGTTGTTGCTGTTGTTGTTGTTGAGGGGGAGAGGACCGCCGGTGGTGCTCACATTCCTCCTTCGAGGGGAGAAGTTGCGGCGCGGCGGCTGTTGTTGTGGCTGGTGATGGTGATGTTGCTGGTGGAGGCGTTGCTGGGCAATCAGGGAGGGTGGGTTCGCTATCGAGACCCTGGGGCTCGCAGCAGATCCGTAGCCCAGATTATGAGCAGAGGCCAATTTGCGCAGGGTTCGCTGAGGACTTGCCCTGCCAGGACCAGTGCCAGTGCCGCCGCTGGCAGGAGCAGCAGGTACTGGAGAGGATGGGGGGTGGAGCACTGATGGGGACTGGGTGGTTGGTGCAGATGGGGCCGACGAGGTTGTCGGCGGAGGAAGCCTGGGGATTGGCTCTCTGAGGGGACTCGGCGGCATCTTTGAGAAGACGGTGGTGCACTGCAGTGTGCCAGTGCAGTGTAGTATAGGAACCACCTGGTACGTGCGTGCGCGCGTGCGTGCGTGGACACGTGCAGGCTCTGTATAGACTGCAGAGAGAGGACCACAGTATTCTTCTCCTTTTTCCCTTTTTTTTTCCTTCTTCTTTTTTTTCCTTCTTTCTTCCTTCTTTTTTTCTTCTTCTTCTTCTATTCTTTCTCTCCAATCTCTTGTGAGGCCCCTTAGGAAGCTCTCGTCGATGTCGTGGTGGGTTGTGATTGTAGAGCCTGCTCAGGCAGTAAGTAGGGAGGTTGGTAACGAGGTTGCTGCTGCTGCTGCGGAGGCTGCAGGGAGAATTGGCAGGGGGTCAGAGCCACACCCACCCACAGCTTGGGTCCTCGATTCCACAAACAATGGACAGGGGCTCTCTCACTCTCACTCTCGCTCTCCTTTTTCTTCAGTATGGACAGGTCGGGCCAGGTTACATACAGCTTTCACCCACAATTGACAGAGCTCACAGCAGATGGATGGATGGATGGATGGATGGATGGATGGACTGAATTGGATTTCTAAGAGAGAAAGAGAGGGGAAAGGGAGCAGGGAGACGAGGGGCTGGGAGCTGGCTGTTAGTGGTGAAAGGTGGTTGGCTGGTCTGGTTGGCTAGGTTCCTCCTGCTTCAGCCCAACCGCGTTTGTGGACGCGTTTCCCCCCAGCTTGGTTTTTCTTAAAGCCTCGCAGGCAGGGCGGCTGTTTCATGTATAGTAGTAGTCAACACTGCTACAACAACAGTACACCCAAAAGTGTCAGTTTACATGGCTTAGCGCATGCACAGCTTGATTGACGGATGCAGTTGAGAGACATGGCCGAATCGGAAGACAAGATAACCGCAGTAGGAAAACCTAAAACCTTCACCAGATTGCATTCTGATCTCCGCGTTCATGTTTGCAGCATCTCCCTCTTGCATCTCTTTCCTGTACACACAATGGTTGGTAGCGTCTCAAGCACCGCTCATCTTCTATCTACCATGCTTATATCAGCAGTGGCAGGGGTCGCATATTGCTCGGTGTAATAGCCCAAAACCACGTACCTTACTGGCACTACTATCGTGCTACTAGTATGGACCCAAAAGAAGTTCTGGATCCCCCTTTCGAGGCGACACCGTCGGTGACCTCACCCAGATCCACCCTCCCTATTTCGATCTCCGAGCCTCAACGGGGCGAGTTCCGTCGCAGTCTGAATCGCCTGCAACAGAGCCGACGCGGTCGTGACGTTAGTTTTTGATTTCAGTGACAAATGGAGACAACCAAGATCGCCATGCATATGGGACAGTCCCCCCCCCCCCCCGCCTCGCCCCCCCGCGCAGCACAGACTTCAAAGATATGAAGATGAGGGTGATCGTCAAACCACGAAAAGAGAATCCTTTGCGCAACGCGCGCTCCATCGACACACACACACACACACACACACATGCACAACCCCCCACACGATGCCGTGCGCACATGAGAGACAACATTTCAGCTCGAGACACCATCGTAACCACTAATAGAAATCGGGCTATTTTCCTTGGTCGAAGGGGGGGAAAAAGAAGGAAAAAAAGGATCCAGGCGCCGGGTCACACAAAAGATGTGGCGTCGCATAACATGGCCTACTCTGGCGTTTCCTAGGAGGACGATGGCATCAACTGCAGACAGATCACATCATTCACCGTGAAACCGCGTGATTGGCTACTCTGCCCTCATCCCTGAATCCCGTCCCCCCATAAGGCCCGGCGCTGCGGGTCTGCCGTCTTGTCTCCGTTCTCCTTCCAACTATGTGCGACTACTATGGTATGCTGCGAGACTCATAGCACCCCGTAGCAGAGAGAAAAAAACATCTTGTCATTACTTTGTCAAGCTGGCACGATCATGATGGACATCGTACCCAGGTCAACACCATTTTTACTTTAATATGGGGGGCACGGGACGAGGGGGAGGAGTTGAGGCGCCCTCTAGCTCCTTGGCCTCGTCGTGGACACGCATGAAACTGACTGGCATCTAGTTAACTATTACATACTACCAACCTACTATTGTAGAATAGCAGCAGCAGACGACCTGTCTGTCTGTCTGTCTGACTGCACAGCGGGTGCCGACGGATTTCGCCCCCCCTCCTCCCTGGTACTTAGTGGGAGATGACTTTATCAGAGTTCTCATCTCTGGTCGGAGACCTTCCTCTTCTGGCCTTCAGCATTCTATGAGCAAGCAAAGGAAAAAGATAGGGTGGTCTCTCGGGTCGAGACTTGACGAGAGCCCTCCTCCCTGCGATCCCACCTCGAAACTAAAGTACTCAGCAGTGCTCAACATCTCAGCCCTACCCTAGAGAGAAAGTTTCGAAACAGCCGTCAAGCTTAGTCGTTGATATATACATAGTACAATAATCTGAGCAAGTATACGTCTTTTCTTTTTTCCTTTTTTTTTCTTTTTTAAATTACTACAGGCAGGGAACTCTGTTCCTGGAGAATGGGATAATCCACCGCAACTGTCGCGTCCGGCCCACAGCATCTCCTTACTGTAAGTACTACGGGGCAGATCTGCCACCAAGGCTGCGGGTGGCGGACTGACTGCGGCGAGGTTCGAGTCGATCTCCTCACGGGTGCGTACGCAATTCTATACGTGGTGGATCGTTTTCTCGCCGTGTTTTTCGGTGACCAATCGTCACCGTCTTTCGACTTCCCTGTCTGTTTCCCCTCAAAGTCCCTGTCGAGCCTTCCCACAAGCCCTTTCTCTACGAGGCTTCTTTGGGCAAGGTCTGAATCACGCAATCGCAACCTATCGAGTTTTCCCCCCCGGGATGAGTAGCCCACTCCTTCCCTGGAGCCTACAGCAGTTACCCCCAGACTAATAACCCATGCCTCCTTTTTTGAATTTTTTATTTTTTTTTTACATGTTGAATATCACTTAGTTGTCACCATCGTCTAGGGTAGGGTTTAAGTTGCCCAGTGTCTTTCTACCTACTGCCCTCCCCCCCCCCCTCCATCCCAATAATAATCTCTTTCACAATCCACCCAATATCTTTTCCTTCCTCTCCCCCCACGCGAGTCTCGACTCTCGAGCCAAGTCCAGGACGAAGGACGAAGGGTACAAGTTGGGATCCATCTCCGGGCAGCCGCCGCCGATTTTTGATTTTTTTTTCCCCCCCAACCTGACGTCCCTGCCTTCCTTCCCCTGGTGGACTAAGAAAACGCCACGATACTACTACTATTATACCAACTTGGCGTCGCTCTTTACTTTACTAGCCTCACCAGTCGGGCCTGGATCTCTTGACTGAGAACCTCCCTTCTTTTTTTTTTTTCCCTTTCTTTTTGGATATTCTATCCTATTCCCACGGCTGGCTTTCTTCTTTTTCTACTCTCTAGATCTAGACGGGACGAGCTGAACTCTGGACCATCGGACCTGGGTCTTATCTAGACGCAATTGCGCCATCATCCAACAATCCTCGCCATCTATTAGCTACACCCAACGTCCTGCGACACCAGTCTCTTCTGGACGCTCTCGCCCGTCAGCCGGCCACTGCCCCCAAGGTGTGCAATTTACTTAGTCCCGACCACCGATCTCACCTCTCCGGATTGAGCTCAGCGTCTGGTCCCAGCCTTGTGGTTCTCCAGGTGTAGCACGTGGCATTGGTACACATCTTTGGCTTGTGTCGCTTCTTCTTGCGTGGATCCCGCGGCCTAACCGAGAACCTAACTTTTTTTTTTGTTTTTACTCTCCCTCCTTCTTTAATCCCCCCCCCCCCGTCGAGGAGGAAGCCATCTCGCAAGTCACGGACCCAGCACGGCGTACAGGGCTTGATTTTCACCGTGCCTGGCCCTACCACGGCCCTACCTCCGCGGCCATCCTCCCCGGATTGGGTTCTGCGGCGCTTGAGACGGACCCTGCCTAAGCGAGATATATATCGCGGCTGTCATCCGTTAGGCTTCGGACCCTCTGTCCCACCTGCCTCCTCCTTCTCTTCTTTCCTCTGAAGGGTACCATCGTCAAGAAGATATCGGCCGGGCTCAGTCTTTGGTCTGCTATCCTCCTTGTTACCTTAGCCATCTACTCCATCGCACGGTGCGCCGGCGGTCGACAGCATGGCAACCACGCGCACCAAGATCGGCCATGGGCTGGCCAAGTTCTTCAACATCAGGCTCCAGGAGAACGAGCCCTATGTGGACGAGGTGTCGAGGGAAGAGCCCGAGTACGGCACCACGACGTTCATTGAAGAACCCGTGACCGTCGCCGAATACGTCAGTGATCTGGCACCCACGGGCAAGGGCGTCGCCAACTATGTCAAGTCCTTGTTCCCCTTTCTATCCTGGATCGGAAGATACAACTTGATCTGGCTCGCTGGTGATATGGTTGCTGGTAAGTTTTTTTTTCACTCGAGCCGCGGGCTTCTGTGTATATGTGTGTGCCACACAAGGCGGTTGGTAGCTCACCATAGAAATACATTAGGTATCACGATCGGCGCTGTTGTTGTTCCCCAGGGTATGGGTTATGCCAAACTTGCTGAGCTCCCCGTCCAGTTCGGACTGTACTCCTCCTTCATGGGCGTCTTGATCTATTGGTTCTTCGCGACCTCCAAGGATATCACTATCGGAGTAAGCATGCCCACCCAGAGCCCTCCATCCCCTGTTCACACACACACACACACACACATACAGACGATAGCTGACTGACCCATCTCTCCAGCCCGTCGCTGTCATGTCTCAACTCACTGGCAACGTCGTTCTTGCGCTACAGGACGAGTTCCCCGACGTCGAGGCATACCAGATCGCATCTTGCCTGGCTGTCCTTGCTGGCGCGATCGTGTTCTTCATCGGCTTCATCCGCATCGGCTGGATCGTCGATATGATTCCCTTGGTCTCGCTCTCGGCCTACATGACAGGCTCGGCTCTGAACATCTTGGTTGGTCAGGTGCCCGGTCTGCTGGGCGAGACGTTCCCAAGCCCATGGACCACCCGCGACCCCACATACCGTGTGATGATCAACACGCTCAAGTATCTTCCCTCCGCCACCGTCGACTCTGCCATGGGTCTCACGGCCCTTGTCATGCTGTATGCCATCCGGCATGGATGCCAGTGGCTGGCCAAGAAGAACCCCAAGCATCAGAAGCTGATGTTCTTCATCTCAACTCTGCGCACGGTCTTCGTCATCCTTCTGTACACCATGATCAGCTGGCTCGTCAACATGCACACCCGTTCGGATCCCAAGTTCAAGATTCTGGGGACCGTCCCGAGAGGTGAGTTTTCTCTCTATCTCTCTCTCTCTCTCCCTCTCCACAGCAGGCTCGGGCTGGTTTTGTTTGTGGGAACACTTGCTAATTACTATTTATGATTTTTTTTAAAAAAAAAAATAGGCTTCCAGAACGCTGGTGCTCCGCTCATGACAAAATCTCTGGTCACCGCCTTGGTTGAATACCTCCCATCCACAGTCATTGTTCTCTTGATTGAGCACATTGCCATCTCCAAGTCTTTCGGTCGAGTCAACAACTACACGATCAACCCGTCGCAGGAGATGGTGGCCATTGGTGTTGCCAACCTTCTGGGGCCCCTGCTGGGTGCATATCCTGCTACTGGTTCCTTCAGCCGCACAGCCATCAAGGCAAGGGCTGGCGTGCGGACACCTTTTGCCGGTGTCATCTCGGCTGTTGTGGTCCTGCTGGCCATCTATGCGCTGCCTGCCGTCTTCTTCTACATCCCATCCGCCTCCCTCTCCGCCGTCGTTATCCACGCTGTCGGTGACCTGGTCACGCCTCCCGACACCGTGTACCAGTTCTGGCGCGTCTCGCCCTTCGAGGTCATCATCTTCTTCGCCGGTGTGCTCGTCACTGTCTTCAGCAGCATCGAGGACGGTATCTACACCTCCATCTGCATGTCAGCGGCCATGCTCCTGTACCGCATCCTCCGCAGCCGCGGTCGCTTCCTCGGGCGCGTCAAGGTCAACTCGGTCCAGGGCAGCTCAGTCCTCGGCAAGGACGCGAGCCAGCGCCTCGGCGAGTACGGCACGTTCGGCAGCTCGAACGCCAACATCAACAGCCACATCGACCACCCTCTGTCGCGCAACATCTACCTGCCTATTGACCACGGCGACGGCTCCAACCCAGCGATCGCGCTCTCGCAGCCTTACCCCGGTATCTTCATCTACCGCTTCTCCGAGGGCTTCAACTACCCCAATGCCAACCACACGCTGGAATACATGGTGGAGTGCATCTTCCAGCAGACCCGCCGCACGAATCTCACCTCGTACCCACGTCCCGGTGATCGTCCATGGAACGACCCAGGCCCATCGAAGCGCGCCCTGAAGAAGGCAGCGCGGGGCGAGCTTAACCTCAACGAGGGCCACGAGGACCTACCGACCGTGCAGGCCATTATTCTCGACTTCTCGGCCGTCAACTTTGTCGACGTGACCTCGGTGCAAGCCCTGATCGACGTCCGCAACCAGCTCGACCGGTACGCGGCGCCCGACTTTGTCGACTGGCACATCGCCTGCATCAACAACCGGTGGGCGAAACGAGCCCTCGTGGCTGCTGGCTTTGGCTACCCCAACGAGCGGCCCGACGGCCAGCACCACAGGTGGCAGAGCATCTTCAGCGTGGCCGAGATGGGCGGTGAGAACAGCCCCGCGGCGCAGGCCGAAGCCGAGCTCAACGAGAAGACCCTGCGCGAGCGGGAGCACCCGGGCAAGGTCGAGGAGGGCCTGCACAACCCGGACCACATCAATGTGGCCGAGACGGGCAGCGCGAGCGGCAGCTCGCAGGACGACGAGATCAAGAAGACGGCGACGGCGGACGATGGCGCGAGGCTCAGACAGCGCAGGGCGGTTGCCGTGCACAGCGCCAACAGGCCGCTCTTCCACGTGGACCTCACGAGCGCCCTGCAGAACGCCATCGCCAATGTGGAGGCGAGGGCGTCGGCAGAGCCGAGGTCGACTGGTGAAGACGAAGACGCCAAGAATGTATAAATGAGTTTTTTTTTTTTTCTTTCATCCTCCCTACTTCTTGCTCTTGTTCCATTTATACCATGGTGTTGAGGAGGAAGACGACCAAGAGTTTTACGATTTACTTGGGAGGGACAAAGGAGATGCATATATACATGTTCGCATTTGTGTGTTGTTGGATCTGATAAAGCAACTTAACCTAGACGGCATGAGAGCATTGGTTGTATGTGGCGTGGGCTTAACAGCGGATTGCATGCATGGACGAGACGGCACGTTGACTAGTCATTCCTCTGGCTTGGGTTTTCTTTCATTATAATTGCCCTCTTCTATTGGGGATGTTCAAGGGCTCCGTTGCCACAGGATGTGAAGGGAACGGAGGAGGGGTTTTTTTGGTACATCTTCATGATATCCCCTTGCCGCACTTTGGCTCTATATGACTTTTTTTGGAATATTACCTGTTCTTTTTCAGACTTTGACGGACCTTTTCTTTTTTTTTTTTTTTTTTTGGTGCACCTCGCTTCACCAAACCGACCATTCATACCTGACATGATCTCCGAGAAGCATCTCGGCAGCGGAGATTGGATGTTAGGAAGCAGTCAGTCATGAACCCAAGCCTAGACTTGTAGCTAGGCATCTCGTTGTGAAATGTCGCCTCGGACCAAGGAGGATCTCACTGCAAGTGTCTTGGAAACCATCTTGATGGGGGATGAACAGCTCGAAAGCAGGCCCCCTAGTCACCACCAAATGCCTGGTTCGGAATCCGGAATGTCATTATTGCATGCCCACGTGAGACGAAAAGAATACATACATAAAAATACATAATACGTAATCACTACAATTATGATGTTCACTCCCCCCCCCCCCCAAGCTCATTCGTGGTGTTGTATTTTCTTTTTCTTTTCCTTTCCTTTTTCCATTCTCGAACCACACAAGGAGAAATTTCAAGGGCCCCGCTCCGGATGGCATACATAGCTGCAGCTGCAGCTGCAATACCACCTGCACCCCAGCTTTTGGCCCAACCGAGGAGGGACGAGAACAAAACCTCCAAAAAAACTCCCCAAAAAAACTCCCAAACCCGCCCCCCCTCTCTTCGTGTCCGGTAGACTATCCTCCGGGCCTATGATCCGAGAATGGGCAGAGCATCCGGGGTGACGACGTTGCAAGGGGGCAAGCATTGTCCCGCAGAGCCTCCTCTTGCGGAAATAGTGTGCGTTGATCGTGTTTCGGATTTTGCGCGCGGCCGAAACAAGAAAAAAGAAAAAAGAGAAGAAGAAGAAGAAGAAGAAAAGAGAGGAGGGAAGGTAGTCTTTATTATACTACTATGTACGAAAGCAACGGAATGCTTGTGTCTCTCTCCTTCTCTTTTGTTGGCCTTTTTATTCTATTTTATTCGTGCTTTTTGGGGGGGGAGGGGATATCCGGATCGATAAGTATTTTAAGTTCTTCTCCTTCCTCTATGGCATGTTCCGTCGCCATATCGCATAGAGACACAGTTTACTAGGGAGAAGGAGGGGGAAAAAAGGGGGGGGAGCAAACCTAGAGCAGACAAGACAAGACGATGGACAACTTTTTGGAACAGCATGAATGTCCTCCTTGCTCAGTCCTGTCTCGAACAGACTATGAACCACCACCCCGCTCGGTCGTCTAAATTTGAAAATTGATTCTGGACCCGGCTCCCCCCCCCCCCCTTTTCTTTCCCCTTCCTTCTTTTCATTCTGAAATTTCAGACGAAAGGGGAAGGGCCAGGATGAAGGATGCAGCACTTCCTTACTACCCTAGGTATATGCTGTGCAGATCATATGTAGTGGCAGGATAACCTTGGGATGTTTCCTGATCTTCCATGATCACCAAAAACAAACCAAACATGAAAATTTCTGGGGAAAACCGAGAGCAGAAAAGAAGAAGGAAACAAAAAGAGACACGCCATAGCTAGGCATGACGCGAGCCCCCAAGTGGCTTTGCTTTTGCTGCACGGCAGATCGCTCGGTAAGTATCTGCCGGGATTTTTCAAAAAAAAAGAAAGAAGGGGAAAGAAGAAGAGCCTCAATTCTCCTTTCTACTATGTATGGTACGTCGTTTGTTCAATGGTTTAGTAAGTCGCCCTCGGCATCGACCCATACCATACCAGTGCAGGATGGAGGGTGGGTGACTTTTTTCTTCTTTTCCTTTTTTTCTTTCATGACGATGACGAACGAACGACACCTTGCCTCCCTGTCTCCATCCTTGGAACCTCCTTTTTCTTCGTACTCGCCTCTCGCTTCGACTCGCGGAAGTTTTTTTGGACTCGGAATTTCTTTTGCCTACTACGCCTTCACACTCACTCTCTCTTCTATTTCCCATTTCTCTTCCTTTTCCCTTTCCCCCCTTCCTAAAAAATACGGGGCACTCGGCTCCGTTCAGGACGGGATTGGTGGATCATCTTTTGATTGCCATGGACTCGTGGCTCCTTGAAACAAGATGGCCAAACATGGGGGATCATCCTCGCTCGACCACCCTTTCGGGGGGGGGGGGAGGAGGTCACCTGTTGCGCCAAAACCTCATTCATTCAAGGGGGGAAGGGTGGGTGAGCTTGGCGAAAGAAAATATACCAACTACATTATACATTGTATGATGTGTTTGTTACTATGGTGTGTATATTGTGGGGAATCTTGGCTTGTGTGGGAGATATACAACTTCGTGTATATATGTATATATATATATATATATATATATACAAGAGCTTGTCTTGGGAGCAAAACATCTTTTTTCTTTTTCCCTGCTGGTCATCCGGTATCAAACCAGTTCTTCTCCTCCTTTCCCAGTCTTGAAAACTTTACTTCGACTGCCTTTTCATTCTTTCTTCGCAGCCTTTGGTGCCGCCGACGTTCTCTGTACTTTTCTTCTTCTTTGCCCTTATTCAACCACCACTAGTAAACTTCCTCCTCCTCCTCCTCCTCTCACATACACATACAAAACCTTTCCCATATACTATCTCATCATCCCCCAAAGATGAAGTGCACCGCCCAGATCGCCTCCCTCGTGCTGGCCGCGACCGGCGCCCTCGCCGCCCCGGCCACCTCCGCCGCCTCCCCCCTCGCCCGCCGCGACGAGAGCTGCGACTCGTACTACGAGTGGGACAACTCCCCCTACACCATCTACCAGAACAACTGGGGCGCCGCAGAGGCCACCTCGGGCTCCCAGTGTACCACCGTCACCTCGGTCTCGGATGATGTCGCTGTCTGGTCCACCTCCTGGACCTGGGCGGGCGGCTCCTACAATGTCAAGTCGTACTCCAACGTCGGCCTGATGAGCGTCAACCAGCAGCTGAGCGCCGTCAGCTCTATCCCGTCTACCTGGACGTGGAGGTAAGTTTCACACACACACACACACACACACAGGGAACCCCCCCCCTCTTTTTATATATCATCCACCAAAAATAAATAAAAGAAATCCTGAAAACTAATCCTCTTTTTCTTCTCCCTTCTTCAGCTACACTGGCTCCGACCTCGTCGCCGACGTCTCCTACGACCTCTGGCTGGCCCCCACCTCCGGCGGCACCAACAGCTACGAGATCATGGTCTGGCTCGCGGCCCTCGGCGGCGCCGGCCCCATCTCGTCCAGCGGCTCTGCCATCGCCACCCCGGAGATCGGCGGCTACACCTGGTCCCTGTACTCGGGCCCCAACGGCGACACCACCGTCTACTCCTTCGTCGCCAGCAGCGAGATCGAGGACTGGTCCGGCGACATGATGGACTTCTTCAACTACCTCGTCGAGGACGAGGGCGTCTCTGACTCCCTGTACATCACCCAGCTGCAGGCCGGCACTGAGCCCTTCACCGGTACCGATGCTGTCTTCTCTACCACGGCCTACTCTATCTCCGTCGAGTAAAAGGGGTTTCTTTCCTTTTTTTTTATTTTAATCTTCTTCTTTTTTCTTCTTGCGATGGGAAAAGTTAGATCTATCAGATGGGGAAAGGGGGTGGTTTTGGTTGTGTGGTGATGAGGCGAGGTTGACCTGTGCAGCCTATCTTTTGATTCGGTTGTATATATGACAGAGACCCGACATATTAAGACTGGCAATTGTACATGTTCATAATCAGATCGTCTCGTTGTCTTCTGAACTTGCTATGTGACCGCAAGTTTTCACCGTAAATCCTTTTTTTCGCGCTGAATCCTGGTTTCATGAGCTCATCTTGAGGTCATACTACCTCAAGTCCTTGCGCAGAAAAACTCTCACCAAGCCTCAGTCAATGCTTGTAGGCTGCGAAGGGTTGATGTATTGGCTTAAATATGCAATATGGGATGGTTCAAAAATGAGGATCAATGCTCCGTCTCATATAAGGGTGCATGCAGATATATATATATATATATAGACATTAGTGTTACCCAATCTGACTTGGTCGCGTCACTGTCTGCTGGAGTAACACCTGGGATCCAGCCATACAGAAAAGAAGAAGGAGAGAAGAAGAGTGTTTTCTTGTCCTCTTAGGACGAGACCACTCTCCTGCTATGGAGCAGGTCCCGACTTGAGAGCATGAATTTTCTCTAGTCTGCTCCTGATCGAAAGAACACAGTAACTATACTCGGGGAAGGTCCAGTAAACCGTCACTCGGCCCAAGGTTCACTCGCTCAAAAATAGCCCTCAAGAGGATGGCCTGTCTCATCTCTGCAGCGTTGACCTCAAGAGATGGCCGAGACCGTACTGATCCACTGATACTCGCTGGAATGGGCATGTGATTGGGCTCACTGTCAGCTGCTAGGTATCTGCTCGAGGCCCAAATTGCTTCCACCATGAAATCGGCGGATTGGGTTGTTGGGTTGTGCGAGATGATCAGGCACGGAAGCTGCTGGAGCCAGTGTAGGGGAAGAGGGACGGAGCACAACCTCGACATTCAAACGTAATGACGCAGGGAGCTCGTTATTCTACATTCTCCCACCGTTGTCCTCTGCCAAGCTAGCAGGCTATCAACAAGGACCTTGTGCTCTCAAAAGACCTGAGCCTCGAGGTCTTCGAGCAGCCGGTGAGACTTGATCAACTCTAAGGGCAAGTCCCAGCTCCGCCCATACCGGAGTTGTGTTGTCAAGGAACTTTCTGGGGGGTCTCTCGACACATGAGAACACAATCCGCCTTGTGCTTGGGGGGAGGAGGTCTGCGATGGTGCCACTTCGCCGGCAGCATGAACGTGTAATATCGCAAAAGGCTCAGAAGCCCTCTTGGTGTGTCAATTAAATACTGCACTTCTCCTTGAGAAGAGGCTGAGAAATCCCACTCCGACATGGTCTGAATACAGGACAGCTCGCTCACACGGCCACGACGAGTGAGCCTGGACATGGACCTCGAGACCCCGGTACCGTCTGGCTGCATGGAAGAGCTCACGAGCCAGGGCGTCAACACTGATCAACGACCACCCCCAACAAAGCAGACGCAAGTAGGAGCCACTCGCCCTACTACACTCAAATCCTCACCAGTGCGCTCGTTGGGGGTATCTTTTCGTCCATCGCTCAGCTCCTGTGACACGCCTCGCCCGTCCTATCGACGTTGATCTGCAGTCCAGAGGTTTGTGTGCATCTAGGACGGCGAATCGAACCCCGAAACATGACTCTGGCTACGAGAGCCTTCTGACAGGCAGGCACCAAGTCCAGCCTGCCTTGCATTTGGGGGAGACACCGGGCTCAGAAAAAACAAGTTATCGAACTGGCGACGGGCCACGCATGGCCACCTCAGCCAAGGAGGGAGGGAGGGCCACTGAGGAGATCTGAATACTCCAGGGTGAAGGAGCACTAGCACTTGCTAGATACCATGTTGCCAGCACGAGTATAGAGAGGCGACGGCGGCGGACAAATGAGATACTGAATGAAGGAAATCAATATAAGCATGTGGCGCAGTCCATGGTTTGTATGTCCTGTAGATTGATGAAGCAGTGTGGAAATTCGCGACCAGTGTAATGCTACCTGCAAGTCGGTGCCCAGCCAATGATATCCAGTAGAACGGCAAATGATGGTTCAGCCTCGCAAGTCCAGCCTCGTCCAAATCGATCCAAGGCTGACGCACGGCATCGGAAGGGTATGTGATGGGATCGATCTGATAGACACAGAGAGGGGCGTACGAGAAAGTCCTGACAATCCAAAGGGTAGAGCAGGCCGGGTCTGTCTACACCGCTCCGAGTCGGCCTGGGCCGTTCCTGAACATGGTTGCGTGTTCCTCCGATTGCCGTCAGCCCATTGATCCGCCGACCTGAGGTCACTTCGTCGGCTGCTGTGAAGCTTTGTGGTCGATCGCGTGCTGTGTCCGTGCACAGGCCGAGCAAGACCGCCGGTATGCCCTTTGGGGGGGGGGGGGCGGTGGTTCAATCAACGGCCTGCTCGTAGTACCCGGCAGCCCGGATCCCAAAGCCTCGGCGTCTCCATGACAATGGGCCGAGAGCGAGAGACAAAGCAATAACCCAGGTCGAGCCACCGTCAGGTGGATCGATGCCGAGTCTGTGCCGTCGCGATGGTTTCCTCGGCTCGACAGGCAAAAGCAATTTCCAGTCTCACGATATTCTGCGGGAAATAAGACGGCGTGGGCCTAGACAATGCATCTGGAGGCGGAAAATTTTCCATGACACACTTAATCAAAACAATCCCGGCTGAGCTTATCAACGAGAGACAAGGAGAAAGGGATATTTTAGTAGGATGATGCATCGAAGGATGAATTGGACGCCACGGAGGTGAGACAAGCCCAAAGGGGAAAATGGGCACACGTCCCGCCCAGGTTAAGAGACAAAATGTCGCCCAACGCGTCGCACGCGAAGACCAACCTGGCTGGCCATGCATGCAGGCGCCAGGGTCGTGAGAGCGGCTGTAGTGGTTGAATTTGCTTGGCTCATTTGAGAAAGTTAACATCACCTTTTATTTTATATTATTTTATTTTATTTTATTTTAATTTTTTTTGCCCTTCGCCTTCGGTCAACCAAAGGTCTGAAATGAAAAGATATCGTCGGGAGGCAAATTTGCGATCCTAGGCAGTACTACTACAGGCTTAGCTAGATTGCACATTGCTAGCGAGGCGGCCAGTCGGGGAGTTGGGACTGGGCCGGCGACCCAAGCAGAAATTCGTAAAGGACGGGCGGGCGTGCGATGGCGATGGAGGCTGGCGTGACAAACGGTCGAGATCGCGCATCATGCGAAACAATAGCGCTGTCCATATCGCTTGGCCCTGTGGCCAGGTCTTTTCTTGAGCCAAAGGGGAACGTTTGCTCGCCAGCTGGGCACCGTCCTTGGAACCTTGCGTAGTGAAACCTAGTCCGCATGCAAGCGGGCCCTGATCACGTCCGTGCTGGCGGCGACGGGGTGATTGGTGCTCTGGTTCCGCGCGTAGATGCTGGCTGTTGCGCTTGCGCCACTATTCACAGGATGAGATCAGCCACAGAGAGCCAGACAATCAGTGCCCTTTGCCGAGCTGCGCTTCCTCATACCAGAGGGCCTGCGGCTGCGGGCTGCCGTCCGTCATCGATAGACACGGCTCACCCTGCGACCAGTTCTCCTAGGGCCGCAGAGCCACTGCCGACGCGTTGGAGGAGAGAGAGGACAAGGCTGACCTGACAAAGTCAGCCAAGCGCGATGTCGTCGAGAGCGACATCCCGCCAGGCTTTGCACAGCCGAGATTGCGGATCGGTGTCGGCATGGCTGACCCCGGTCTTCCGAGATGGGCTCATTGGCAAGACCAAGAGAAGCCGCCTGCACGGGCTCACGCAAGGTCTTTGGGGGGGGAACCTTGGCTCCTCCTCCTCTTCCTCTTCTTCCTGCTCGTCCAGCTGGGTAGGGGACATCCTGCGGTCCCACTCTTTCACTTTCTCATTTCAGACTCCCTGGTTTCTCTCTGTCACAGTGCAGCAATCTTCATTTCCAGAGGGTATGACCTAGAGGGATATGTGGACCACTTCTGGCAAGGCGGACCCGCGCCCAATCCGCGTCTCCATAAGCAAGTTTTGGTGGACAATGGCTCTGTACTATGGTACCTGTGGGGGGGGGGGCAAGGAGGGGAAGAGCACAGATGGTGCGGTGCCAATGTTGAGTTGACTCGAGTCCAAGGGTCCATGTTCCCAGCCGTTGACGGCTCCATGCTGCGATGACGGTGGGTCCCGGCAGCGCATATTCTCAATGGAACAGCGATCGTCACGATAGGCTCGTTCCTTTGAGGCTGGTGCTGATGCTGATGCTGGGCGCAAAAAAAGATGGGGGGGGGGGGGGGGGGGGGGGGGGGGGGGGGGGGGGGGGGGGGGGGGGGGGGGGGGGGGGGGGGGG
>JACWQW010000002.1:0-44799 GCA_014849355.1 Cryphonectria radicalis
AAATCATGGTATGGCCCCCCCCCCCCCAAAAAAAGTCCCTCCCTCCCAGCATTCCAGGCCCTTCCCCCCAAGCTGCCATCCTAAATTCCCCGGGCTCGCCGGGCTGTGCTGTTCAGCTGTACAAGCTTGGCACTACGGCGGCACGCGCCCGGGGGAGGTGGGCTTCTTCTTTCTGGCTGCTGCTGCCCAACTGGAGCCGCCGCCCCCCCCTCTAAAACTTTCAGGGTTTACCACTTTCAGGGCCTGAATTACCAACGCCCACCTCCCCCTCTCTTCTCCAGTACACGCAACTGCTTGGATCACCATTTTGTTTATGGCCGGCCGGCGCCAAGTGGGTCAATGGTTCTTCATGCAAGGCTGGCCAGCCAGTTGTCTTTTCCTATTCTTATTTTATTTTTAGTCCCTCTAGACCGTTCTAATTTCTTGAGTTTTAAGTAATGCCTTGTGTGATTGAAAGAAGGGGGGGGGAGAAGGTGGCCTCGCGTTTCGGTACCCAAGTACACTACGGGAATAGCCTGGAACTCAATTATAGAGGGCGCATAGGAGGAGGGATGTGCCATAATTTTCGGGGTTGGAATTCCGAGCGGCTCTCCCTTGGTTTCCCATGTGCAAATATGAAATTGAGTTTGGTATTTCTTGCTGCCTTACACGTAATATGCTCTTAATACTGCCTCTATGCAGATCTAATATTGCGAGCCTCAGCAAGACTGACCTGAGAATCCTATGATACAAGATATTGAACGGCAACTCGGCATAGACGACAGTTCTATAGGGAGCCACACAGACAGCTGCGGGCTTGACTCTTGAGCAATAGCATATTGATATAGACTATAGGTTACAAGCATGCCCAATTGGTGGTTGACAACATTCATGCTCTGAGCCACACGCTGTTGAAGCGGTGTAATTTGATGGAGGCAAAATTGCACACTTTAAGTATACTTTTCTGCCGTCTTACAGGACTTTCAGATTGGCATTGCAGCACAGCTTGATCCTCTCTGCTCTTCATAACACTGCTTGCACAAAGGCTTCAGTCTCTGTTGAATGCTGACTGTGGCATAACTAAAAAGTAATTCAATGATTCACTCCCGAGGTTGATTTCAACAGGCCTGCAGGCAATATTACGTTCGGCATTAAATTACTTTGCAAATCTCTCTATGCGTTAATTATGGATCAGGTCGGATTTCTCCCTTCATTGCATATTCTGCACTTTCTGAAGCCCCATTGCAGACTTACTCCGTCTCAGATGGGGTCTTTTTCTTGAGATGCTTCAAACCGAACGCCTTTCTCTTTATTTTCTTTTTCTTCCTTGGTCATTTCTCATTTAGGCCTCTGGAAATCTACATGGAAATCATATTGTCCATTATTCAATGTTCTTATCTTGAGCTTGCAATAATAATCTGCGCTCCTTACTTAGTCAAGTAACAGCTGCGATGTCTGTCAAACAAAAGACGACTTAAAGCAACGAGCAAGAAATGTACATATTCTGGGCCGATTACGGATATATTAAGTCACCAGCTCACCCCGAATGCTCTTTCAGCATCGTTGATGAGGAGCATTCCCCTCCCGTTGACGCACACCCACATGCAGATGGTCCCGATCACATCATCTGTGACAAATTGACAACATTGGAGCTGCTGTAACATAACCCGCCTCCCAGATGTCTAATATTTAAACGTCATCTCAATTGCACACCTCTTTGATTGTCTTTCTGAGTTGAAAGCTTGCAGGTGCTTTACTTAACTTCACCTACATCTTCCATAGAACCTCATCCCATATTGATATCGCTCGGGGAAGAAGCGGATCACCACCATGGCGGAAGACAAGACCCAGACTAGCCACCAGAACGGGGACTCGGAACCACGCAATGACAAAAAGCAGATCCTACTGAACGCATTCGATATGTCTACCATCGGCCACCTGTCTCCAGGACAGTGGAAGGTAAGAGCCCTCGCATGTGCCAGAACCAGCTCTGAAGTCATTCAAAAAGAACGGATAACAATGAGCGTGCATCACCGACTGACACGCCATGCCGCAGAACCCAAACGACAAATCAGCGACAAAGCGGAACCTAGAGTATTGGATTGAGCTCGCAAAGCTCCTGGAGCGGGGAAACATCAATGCTCTCTTCCTCGCCGATACGTATGGTGGATATGATACCTACGAGGGCTCGCTTGACAACTGCATCAGGAGGGCGGCCCAGTGGCCCATGACAGACCCGACGATAGTGAGTCCATGTAGTTGGCAGTAATATTGTTTTTCTCTTCTTCTTTCTCTCTCTCTTTCTCATCGGCCGATTCATCCCGGGTGTCTATGTCTGACGCAACAGAGGTATAGCCAATATCGGCGATGGCGGCAGTGACAAAGAATCTGGCCTTTGGTATCACGGCTTCCACCTCCTTTGAGCCGCCGTTCCTGCTGGCCAAGCGATTCTCGACCTTGGATCACTTTACCCGTGGCCGAATAGGCTGGAACATCGTGACAGGGTGGAAGAAGGCTGCGTTCAAGGCGATTGGGCTCGACAGTCCTATTGACCACGACGAGAGATACCGCCAGGCCGATGAATACCTGCGCGTTCTCTACAAGTGAGTAACACTTGGCGCCGCTCCCTTGAAGCTGATAAGCTTGACTACTAATGATATTGCTTATCTTAGGCTATGGGAAGGGTCGTGGGCCGACGACGCCATCAGCCCAGATGCCGAGAACGATAGCTACGCAGACCCAGACAAGATCAGGACCATCCACCACCACGGGAAATACTTCAACCTCGACACGAGGCACATCGTCGACCCTTCGCCCCAGAGGACGCCGTTCCTCTTCCAGGCAGGGACATCTCCGGCCGGGTCGTCCTTTGCCGCGACGCACGCCGAGGCCATCTTTGTGAGCTCGCACTCCGCCTCGGTGCTGCGCCCCAAGGTGCAGAAGATCCGGGACCTGGCCGCCGAGCAAGGGCGGGACCCGCAGTCGATCAAGTTCTTCGCAACCTTCACGCCCATCGTGGGCAGGACGGACGAGGAGGCGCGCCAGAAGCACGAGGAGCTGAAGAAGTACGCGTCCGTGGTCGGCGGCCTGGTTCTCTTCAGCGGCTGGACGGGCATCGACATCTCCAAGATCCCGCTGGACCAGGAGATCACCGAGGCCGACTCGCTCGAGGCGCACAAGGTGCGCAGCCTCCTGGAAACGCTCACGACGCCGAGCGAGGAGGTACCGCGGTGGACGCCGCGGATCGTGGCCGAAAAGGCGTGCATCGGCGGGCTGGGCCCCGTGTCGATCGGGAGCCCGCAGACGGTGGCGGACGATATGGAGGCGTGGATCCGGGACGCGGATGTGGATGGGTTTAATATTGGCTACGTGACCACGCCGGGGACGTTCGAGGAGGTTGTGGATCTGTTGATCCCTGAGCTGCGGAGGCGTGGGCTGTATGCTGATGCTGCTGGACCTGGCGAGGGGGAACCGCTCACTGCCCGGGAGAAAATCTACGGCAAGGGCCAGAAGGGGCTACGAAGTGATCATGCTGGAAGCAGGTACAAGTACGATGTGTATTCAGAAGAAGAAGAAGGCCCTAAGGAGACTTGAATGGAAGCTGGAGGCCATGACAGGTCTGGGCTAGGTCATGCTCAAGAAAGAGACGGCTTCTGAATATAGTTATCAAGTAGACTGACTGCATGTGAACTTTGCTCTATTTTGTTCAAAAGACTCGTAGTCTAATCGTCACATCCCACATTCCGACCATGAGACGAGCTGGGAAACAGGTTATTAGAAAAGGACATTGTCAAGTCATCAATATCTGAAATTGTGAGGGCCAGTGACTCACTGGCCCCCACCATCGCCAGGCACCCTCCATCTAGATAGCCTCACCTAGCAGGCTGTTTCCCCCTCCGTCTTCCTTTCCTTTCCTTTCCTTTTCTTTCCTTCGGCAGCGCTTCAATACACTTATTTCCAGAGAAATCGCCCAGAAGAGTCGTAGATCATATGAGGAGTGAGCTGCCCTATGGGCTCGATAAAATTTCAAGATCCATGATACTATAGTAGATAGCATTTCAACCTTGATGCGACAGGTCGTAAACCAAACAGACGCGGCAGATCCTCCACCACCACCGCCACTGCCATGTACAGTAGTACATCTTCATGGCAGCCTTGCTGATTGATTGATTGGGCGACGCGCCCTGAATAAACAATCTGTGTAATTACCACCAACCAAGCCGCTGACGCAAGTAGAGTAGCTCTATTGCATCCTCTTCTGATTCACAACCATGCACTGTACACAAGTAGAACACACCAACCTTTCTCCCTATTTACACGAAATGAACATCTGCACGCCACACACACACACACACCAAAAAAAGGGGTGGACTGTCTTGTCATAAGCTTAGCCCTCCCGTTGAAACCAACGGCTTGTCAGGGGAAGGACTCGCGGGCCCTTAGCGGACGCCACAAAACTTGTTTCCTCCCGTAGGCGCCAACCCCGTGAGGGTTTAGATTTCAACAAGAGCTGCTAAGTGCTTGCGTGTCGTTTTGGGTCTCTTTTTTTTTTTTTTGAACCGCTGATCCTGATAAATGAAGGCGGTGAGATATTCGGGCTGCGGACCCGTGGACGCCATCACACATATCAACTAGATTTGATATAGTTTACGGTATAGATAATGTGCAGACCAGGCGGGGGGCCTCGGGGAATCGTCAAAGTTGTTGTTGTTGTTGTTGTCGTCGTCCTCTTGAGAGAGCAGTGATTTCACGTGAATTTTTGATGGTGGATAAGTGGACGATAAAGAAATAGCCGAGGAAGTATCACGATCTACCGTTGCATTCTCGGTGATGGTTTGCTGATCGCTGATCCTGTGTGGAGGGTCCTGGCACCCTGCCTGGTTTTCTCTCAGCTCAGGTCAAGTGACGCGACCAAGTCTTTTTCTCCTCTTCTTCTATTTTCTCTTCTTCTTCCTCTTCTGATACTAACAAGAAGGAGGAGAGAGAGGAAGGGGGAGGGAGGGAATCCAAAAGGAAGGCAAAAGGGAATTGATTACATTGCTCTTAAAATTGCCCTCCTCGCAGGGCTGATCAAATTGATGATGCACAGATTCACTTATGATCTGCTGTCATGACCTTGGCACCGTGAATTATCAAGTCTCCACATGCTGCTGGAGCAGAGGGAGGCCCGCAACTTTTCCTTAGATGATATGCAGCTGAACCACTCGATCGGGTTCGCTGGGTGGACACTCTGGACCCCACGCGACCTTTCTCTCTGTCGCTCTGTCTCTCTCTCTCTCTTCCTGTGTACCTTGTCTGTTTACTACTACTCCTCCCGGTTGCGTCACCGGATCGTATCAATAACCAAACACTAACACAAAGAAGAGAGGGGGGGGGGGGGACACGTGACGATCACGATGTTCGGTTAAGACGCACAGTGTCGAGCGAAACTAAGCGATGTTGTGAGATCATTTATATTATGAAAAAGGTTAGTAGTGCAAACGCGTGTAAAACTACGTTCATTTTAGACGACCGAATGTGTCACGGCTCGCTGTTACGATTCGCTCGCCACGCACCAACTCCCCCCATCCGAGGACCGACGTACTGTACTATGCATGATATGGTAAGCAAAAATGTCGTATTTATTCTGAATAATAAGGTTCTGAGCTGCCCTCCCGGGGAGCGAGAGAGCTGCGCCGCATGACGAACAGCGGGTCTCCTCAGCCAAGACCTGGGTTGGGCCGGGGGGGAGGGAGGAGGGAGGGCCCACCATCAAGGTTCCCAAAATTAGCCCACCCGGCCGAAGGAAAAAAGAGGGACTGAAGGGAAAAAAGAAGAAAAAAAAATAAGGGACAGGGGGGAAACAACCCTGTGGGTACTCTCTGGCCTAGGTGAGCAAGACCCTGTGGGTGGATGGATGGATGAATGACCAGGGTGAAGAAGAAGAAGAAGAAGGATGGAGGAGGAGGAGGAGAAGGAGGAGGAGGAGAAGGAGGAGGAGGACCTGGGAAATCGGAAAAGAAAAAAAAGAGGACGAGTGTGTGTGCTGTGCTGTGCTGTGCTGTGCTGCGGTAGGATTTACTGGATCTGTCTCAGAAGTTTTTTCTCTCTCTCTCTCCCCCCCTCCATCTGTTTTTGTCTCGAGGTCGAAGCATATGCGGCCGAGTGGAGACATTGTGCTATGAATAATGAATGACCTGGATCAATTGACACCCTGGCTGATGTAGTAGGTATGATTGTGTATAATAGAATGAGTAGTTAGTACAGTTGCTATACATTACATACACAACTATCCGAGGCACAGATTGAGGGACAGCAGCACACTGGCCGAGGGCCTGACAAGGCACTGAGCTGAGCCGAATGAATGGTTGGTGATGTGCTGCCACCCACCCATCCACCCACCTACCCGCCCAACCCCCTAACTGGTAATTACAGGCCCAATGAGGTGCAGAGGAGCTGCCAAGTTTCAGGGACCCAGCAGCCTGTTGAAACATGGACATGGGCTGGTCACTAAGCCTGTTCTGGCTGGTGGTTGGGCAGGTTTAGAGGGTGTCTATAGGGGGGAGGGGTGCTATAGGTGGGAGGGGCGGGACACTCAGCAGTCAGTCAGGAGGGAAGGAAGGGAACTGGTTGGACCCCTGCAGTAGGCACAACAGGGGGTCCTTTTCTCTTTCCCTCCCTCCGTGCCTCTCTTTCTCTCTTTTTCACCCCTGAACTAAACTCGGAACTAAACTGTTTAGCTGCCGGGTCAGCCACCACCCCAACTACTATAGTAGTACGGAACAAGGCGTGTGTGGTTGCGTGTGTGGGTGGGGATCAGTGATGTGACTTGGGCTGAGTTTCTCTCTCTCTCTTTTTTTTCTTTTCTTCTCTCACTTACTTCATACTAGTAAATCCCTTACAGTATTCCCTCTTCTCTATTTTTGATAGTGGAGGGAAGTAGTGGTGGCCACTGTTGGTGACCCGTGCTGACCTGACCTGAGCTCTTGCCCCATCAAAAAAAAAGATCTCGATAAACCATCCCTGACACACCACCTCGGCAATCTCACCCACACTAAAAAAAAAAAAAAAAATACAGGGCACGGTGCCACATTTCTAGGCACAGGCCAACGCGCACAGTCCACTAAATGAGCACTGCTGGTCTACTTTGATTCTTCTTTTGGCCCTCTCCCCACCTCCTTGTCCTCCTCCTGCTGCCCTCCACCTCCACCTCCACCTCCACCTCCATTCATCATCACCACCACCACCACCACCACCTCCTCCTCCTTCTCCTCCTCCTCCTCCTCCTCCAACTCGCTCATTTTGCTGTTGTGGACCTCTTTTGACCTGATCTATTTTGTTTCTTGTCCACATTTCATTCCGCTTGAGGCGGCCAACTGGGAGACATTGCCATTGGGTTGGTTCAAGTGTCTTGTCGATCATCGACAGCTCTCTCGCTTCTCCTCCTCCTCCTCGCCTAAAAGAAGTATTACATCACACCTCTAGCAGGCTTTGTTTTTGGGGGTCTTGAACCACCTCCTCTCTCGTTTATTCTCATCTATTGAACACCCACCCGCCCTCATTCTTTGAGCTTTGTGGCCACAACAAATAAGCCAGCCGCCTTGCCTGCCAGTTTTCTTTTGCCCTTCCTCCTTGTTTTCTATGAGGGTTTCGACACGCCATCAGTAAACGCAACCATAAACGTCAACGCTTCCCTTTTTTCTCTCTAGGATCATCTGTCTGTCTATCCACGGCATAGACACAATCACACACACAAAGTACTTCCACTGTACACACACCAACACGGGCGCTGCTTGATCCAGCCTGGGACCGCGCAATACTACACCAACCTTTTCGTCGACACGCTGTCGTTACCGTTCTACGTTACCGTAACCGTTACCGTTACCGTTACTGTTACCTCCCAGGAGAGAGAAACGACGGTTACTTTCACTTCATTGTAACAACCCCATCCAAACCATCTCCACATAAGGCTCGTGGGAAAAAAGCAAGGCGCAGTTCTTAATTGGGATCCACCATAACCCACTGGGCGGGCCTCTTTTTTTTCTTTTTCTCTCTTTTCTTTCTGGGTTCCCCGTCCAGCCTTGTCACAGATCGAGTCAGTGCAACTCGGCCGATTGAGACCGAGCCCTTCAAATTCTTGATCCAATCCTTCCTCGAGAATTTTGGATGTCTTGAAACTTTTTTGATTTTTCTTTCTTAACCTGGACCCGGACAAGTTCATCTCATATATTTCTTTAGTCCGCCGGGGCATTTTTAAGACGCGCCTGAGACAGGTTCCAGAGAAGGGGGGAAAATAAACCAAAAAAAACTACCCTTGAAACCTACACGCCAAGGGAGAGAGAAAGAGAGAGAGAGAGAGAGACGCTGGCTCGCGTGACCAACAACCCCCCCCCCCCTCTCTCCCCCAGAGTATTCTCCCCCTCCTCCCTGTTTAACAGCGATATGGGGTTTCTCCCCATCAACGCCCGCTCCAGTGGGGACGCCGACATACCACTCACCCAGGTCCCGACCAGCGGCTCTGTCGGCGCCAGGAGGCAGAATCAGTCTATCGGCGACATGTCCAACATGTCCACCGTCGCGAGCAACACCCCGTCGGAGAAGAAGGGCGGAGGGCTGTTCCACCGCAAATCCAAGAACGAGAGGGATGGTGCTGGCGACGAAGGGGTCATCGGCAGGAGGAAGGCCGTGAGGGCGCTCGGCGAGGAGGGCAGGAAGGGCACCTGGGGCGACGAGACGGGCCTCAACGCCATGGGCCGTCTCTACAACAAGATCGTCAACTTCTCCGCCATCACCCGCTACCTGGTCTACGTCGCCCCCGTCGCCCTGCTGCTGGCCGTCCCGCTCATTGTCATCCCCGTCACCGGCCACATCAACGACCTCCACGTCGGCGGCTCCGGCTCCGGCGCCCCCAAGCTGTTCTACCTGTTCCTCTGGATCGAGGTCTCGTGGCTGTCCCTGTGGGGCGGAAAGATCGTCGCCCGCCTGCTGCCGGCCGTCTTCATGTTCTTCTGCGGCGTCGTCTCCTCGGGCACCCGCAAGTACGCCACCGTCATCCGCAACCTCGAGATGCCCATCTCGCTGCTCCTGTGGGCCCTGGCCTCGTGGCTCCTCTTCAAGTACAAGTTCCAGGACGACTCGTACGAGTGGGTCTACGTCATCGTCCGCATCCTGGGCTCGCTCTGGGTCTCGTCGTGCGTCCTCCTCGGCGAGAAGTTCATCATCCAGCTCATCAGCATCTCGTACCACCAGCGCTCCTTTGCCAACCGCATCAGGGACTCCAAGCGCGAGATCTTCCTGCTGGGCCTCATGTTCGACGCCTCCAGGACCCTGTTCCCCATGTACTGCGAGGAGTTTGCCGAGGAAGACTATGTCATCAACGATAGCATCGAGGCCATGCTCGTCGGCAACAAGAAGCGCCGCCGCAGGGGCCACAAGAAGTCGGGCTCTGTCACCCCCATCAACCCCATGAACCTGGTCGCCGGTGCCGGCCGCGTCGGCGGCAAGATCACCTCCGTCTTTGGCAACATCGCCTCCGAGATCACGGGCAAGCAGGTCTTCAACCCCAACTCTGCCCACTCGGTCGTGATCGAGGCCCTCGAGAAGGTCCGGAGCTCCGAGGCCCTGGCCCGCCGCATCTGGATGTCCTTTGTCGTCGAGGGCAAGGACGCCCTCTACGTCGAGGACGTGGTCGAGGTGCTGGGGCCTGGCCACCGCGAGGAGGCCGAGGAGTGTTTCGAGGCCGTCGACGCCGACGAGAACGGCGACATCAGCCTGGACGAGATGGTCCGCAAGGTCGTCGAGATCGGCAAGGAGAGGAAGGCCATCACCAACAGCATGAAGGACATCGGCCAGGCCCTGAGCGTCCTGGACTCGATCCTCTTGTTCATCGTCCTGATGATCGTCGTCATCATCTTCCTCTCCTTCTTCCAGAGCAGCTTCGTGAGCACGCTCTCCAGCGCCGGAACAGCCCTGATCTCCCTGTCCTTTGCCATCTCGACCACATGCCAGGAGTTCCTCGGTTCCATCATCTTCCTCTTTGTCAAGCATCCGTATGACGTGGGCGTAAGTCGAACAATTTTTATTTTTAATTTTTTTTTAATAGATAATCATCATCCATCGAACTGATGATGTCTTTTCTTTCTCTACTACCGCCACCAAGAAAAAAAGTCTCTTACTAATATGGTTTGGAAATTCAATAGGACCGCGTCAACATCAACGGTGAAAACCTCATCGTGGAGAAGATCTCGCTCCTCTACACGATCTTTACCGACCTCAAGTCGATGCAGGTGACACAGACCCCCAACATCATCCTCAACAACCTCCCCATCGACAACCTCTCGCGGTCCAAGGCCATGAAGGAGGCCATCGATGTCAACATCTCGTTCGACACCTCGTTCGAGGACGTCGAGCTCCTCCGCCTCGAGATGGAGAAGTTTGTGCGCCACCCCGACAACAGCCGCGACTTCCAGCAGGACCTGGTCATCGGCATCGGCGCCGTCAACGACCTGGACAAGCTCACGCTCAGCATCGCCATCAAGCACAAGTCCAACTGGCACAACGAGTCCGTCCGCGCCACCCGCCGCTCCAAGTTCATGTGCGCCCTCGCCCTCGCCCTCAAGAAGGTGCCCATCTACGGTCCCGGCGGCGGCGGCGCCACCCTGGGCAGCTCCGACAACCCGGCGTACTCTGTTGCTGTGGACGACGGCTTCGCCAGCGGCGCTCGTGACAACTTTGCCAAGACGGCTGACGCTGCGAGGATGGTGCCCCTCATGAAGCACTCGGCCTCCTCGACCAAGAAGATGAAGCGCAGCGACACCAGCTCCACGAACGGCAGCACGGGACACGTGCAGCACCTCAGCGAGAAGCAGGCGGTGGCCGAGCTCAACGCGCGCCCCGTGCTCATGGATCTAGACTCGGACTACGGCTACAACCGGAGTAATGTGTCTGACAGGGACCGCAGCAATAACAACAACAACAGCAACAGCAACCGCGGCTCGCCCACCCTCAACTCACGTGACGCCTCCGCCGAGCGTCAGCGCACCGAGAACATCGAGGAGATCCGTCAGGACCTCCGCCAGGACCTGCAGCGCAACTCGACTACGGGCCGCAGGAAGGCCGGCGAGACCTTGCCCACCGCGCCGCTGGGCGAGGGCCAGCCGGGCTTCTCGGTCACACAGCACGACAGCGAGGGCAACACGGTCACCGGCCTGAGCTCCAGGCAGTTCTCGTACGACGTCGTGAGCCAACACAACAATGACGGCGGCTCCCTGCGGGCGAGCAGCACCCGCGGGTCGCCGTACGTGCCGAGCCCCAGGGTTGCCGAGGCCGCGCGCGAGAGCTACGTCCCCTTCCAGGTGCAGGGCGGCCGCTTATACCAGAGCCCCCCCGGTGCAGTACAGGCGCCACAGTTCAGCACTGCTGCTGGCGGTCGAGACCTGACTGTCCCTCCGTCGTCGTCATCCTCGGCACCGCCCATGCCAGCGGCGAGCCACGACTACCTTTCTGCCGCCGCGGGCGGGAGCGCAGACAGGCTGGCGCCGACTACCTCGGCACAGTCTCACTCCCAGCAGCAGCACCCACACGGCGCGCGCACTCGTGGCCGCAGCGTCAGTGATGTGGTGGCTGAGGGCGAGGAGAGCGCCGCGAGACAAGGCGCGAGGAAGCAGTATACCAAGTAGTTAAAAAGGGAGGAAGTAAAGGTAGAAGAAAAGGCGCGATTTTTTTTTTTTTGGCTTTTGGTTTTTCCTTTCTTTCGTCTGTTTCAAAAGACACACACCTACTTCCCTATGAATGACGACTGGAGAAGAGGGGGGGCAATTGGGTGGGGGGGGGGGGATTGGCTAATCTCTGGGTTGGGGGGGTTGGTGGAAACACCGGGCAGATGAATACCATAATGACCTAAGACCTGTTTTCAGTACATATTGGGAAAGGCGGCAGAGAGAGGAAGAGAGAGGGGGGGGCGGGGGAATGAGTACAGCTGGTTCGCCAGAAACGGATCAAGAAAGCCCAAGGACGAAGAAGATGTATCAGGTTGGGTTTGGTGGAATTGTAGAGTTAGATATATATTAGAGCAGCATATTTGCATGCATGGGTTTGGTTGGGTTGACCTTGGAGGTTTGGGAAGAAAGGAGGCATTTATTGGTCATACTCGTCACCATTATAGAAGGATAATCAAGTATGTATGGGACATACATATCCTATCAAGGCGGTGTGGACTGGTGATGGAGTTATATATACATATGTATATCATATTGATTCAAAATCTCTTTTGTTTTGGGGGGGGGGGGGCATGCAATCGGTAACCGGAACGAGATAGGATTCAGGAAGTAGCCCTGAATGAGTGGTGATAGTAGTCAAAAGCCCATCATCATCAACCATCATAATCATCCACCTCAACAGACATGCTCCAAGGCCTGCGGCACCCCGTCCCTCTCGCCCAGGTCCACCCGCAGCACGCGCCCAAACAGCTCAAGCAGGACCTCGAAGCAGGCCTTGGTGATGGCCGGGTCATAGCGGCCCTTGCTCAGCTCGTCGCGGATAAAGGCGTGCTGGGCCCAGGCGAACTCGTGCCAGCTGAAGAGGACGCCGGCGCCGCGCATCCTGGCGCGGATGAGGTCCCTGCCTGCGTCGGGCACGTGGGTGTCGCGGAGGCCAAAGATCATGCTGACCTCGCCGCAGAGCTTAGGGAGGAGGTCGAGGGTGTGGATGCTGTCCGGGGTGGGCGGGGTGGGGTCGGAGTTGGCGCTGGTGTGAGGGCCCAGGGTGCGCGAGTGGACGTCTGTGGCGAAGTAGCAGACGGTGGCTGCTATGCGGGGGTCGAGCTTTTTATTTTAATTGCCCGCCCAGGAGGGTCAGGTCAGTTCATTAGTGGTTTTTTTGGGGGGTTTTTTTTTGTGGTGGTGATGGTGATTGGTAATTGGTGATTGGTGAGAGCGATGAGACGGAGAGGGGAAACTCACAGCGGCTCTGAGGGCAAGATGCCCACCCAAACACATGCCCGTCGCCCCGATGCGTCCTGTACAGGTGGGCAGGCTCAAGAGGTAATCGACAGTCTTGTACGAGTCCTGGTCGTAGGATTCAAGAGTCTAGAACGAGGCGGGCATGACCTCTCTCTCTCTCTCTTTTTAGTCATAGATCAAAGAAGAAAGAGAAGGAAGAAAAAAAAAAGGGATTCCACACCAACATGGGATGGGAAAGAAAGGGAAAGAAAGAAAAAAAAAAGATGATAAACTGACCTTCTTCACCTTCCACTCGTTGCCCTGGTCCGTCCCTGGCACGTCGTAGGCCAGAGGCTCGGGACCTGTAAAGTCATGGTAGGAGCTAGGAGCGGCGACAATGTAGCCCTGACCTGCGATCTGGCGGGCGAAACGGGCAACAGGGCCGGTGACCTGGTAGATCTCTGAGAAGAGAAGTACACCTGGGAAGCGGCTGTGCAGCAAGGGGAAGGAGGAGGGTGGCAGGTTCCTGGGTGTCAGCTCAAGAAACTTGTCTCTCCCTTTCTCTCCCTTTCTCTCCCTGTGGGCGATGAAGGCATATATACACATACGCGTTTGGATAGTGAGGAATGGTGGGGTGGTAGACAAAGATCCTCATGGGGCTGTCGACGCCATTGACGGTTGTGGTCACATCTGCGTGGAACTCTTTGATGAGCATGTTGAACAGCAGAATGTGTGTTGTTCTTTCTTCTTCTTTTATCTTGGTGGTGGTGCTGTTGTTGTTGCTGTCGTTGTTGTTGTTGGTTAGTTGGTATGAAGGAGAGGAGAGAAGGAAATGGGAACTCTGCCCTTCAACCCCCCTCAGTGGAGATGCTGGGAGTAGAGGGGTGAAGGGAGTGCCACGGGAGGGGTGAATCTGGTATGGTGGTGGTGGGGCAATCCCTGCTCTACAGGCACAGGACAGGGGCCTAAAGTGGTGGGGCAAGGGGGGGGAGGGGGGCTATAAAGATGGCCTACGGCAGCCTAGGGACCTTCCGAATGTTTTAAGCCTCTGAGCTTGTCAAATAGACCATGGTTTAGTTTGTGTTGCATCATGTATATTTGAGTAGTCTGGGGCAAAGTAATGTTGACTCTTGTTTCCGAGATGAATGGATGGTCACTTCTTCTGGGGGGTTTTTTTTACTTGTGAAAAGAAAGCAGTGTGCAGGTAAACAAGCTAATGTGAAACAAACAGAAGTAAGTACTCTAGAAAAAGCAAGGGGTACCATGAACAAGGGTGGGCTCTCTCTTGTCTCTCAGATAGGCTGTCAAGAAATCATGCACTTTGCTTCAGAGGAAAAATAAAAATGGCTGGAGCCTTTTTTTTCCTTTTTTTCTTTCTTAACCAGACTGTGGCGCAGGGCAAAGACTCAGATTTGGGACATGGAGAAATGGGTACTTCTTAAAGTGCTGGTAGTACAACAGAACTAGAGCGAGGACCTTACCTCCTTACCTGCCTGCCTGTGTGCAAAACCACGTGCCAGCAGTCAGAGGGAGCTGCTGCAGCCTTAGCCCCCCCCCCCCCCAACCTCCTCCCAGCTCCCTACACCCAACAAGACCATCTGGCTCTCTCCTTCCCTCTTTTCTCTCCACCACCACCTCCTCCCTTCCTTGTTTTTTTTTTTTTCTTTTCCCAAACGCCCTCTCTCTCTCTTTCCATCATCAAACATTCCCACACCCAAAACCATCCTCGAGCTTTCAGGCCTCGTCTGGGAATACACTCGTACACCCACGCCCACACCCACGTTACTGGCGACCTCTACCAGGGAAGAGCCACCACCATAGAAAGTCACACACAGTTCTGACCTGTTACAAAACTTCCATACACGGGAAAGAAGAAGAAGAAAAAAAGCAACCCACCCATGGTTGGTCAGGTTGTCAGGTTGTCGTTTGTGTATTGTTCTTCGCCCTCAGACTTGACCTGATCTGATCTCATCTTTTGACTATTCTTGGTGTCGTTGAAGGTGGGCACACCTCCCTTCAAAGGTTTGTTGATTGGGCTCCCATCGATCGCTTGCCCTTCCCCCCCCCCCCCCTAGGCCAGTATTATTGGTTCTGCATCTTGCCTCCCCCTCCCTCACCCTATCGTCACCCCCTGATACCTCTTCTGGTTTCGACGTCCTGTGTGGAGAGAGGGAGAGAGAAAGAGAGAGAGGGACAGGACAAGCATTGTTGGTACTGTCTCCCTCGACGACAAGGACATCATCCACAGCCACAGCCACCTCCACTCTCCACCTCCACATCCCTTTTTGGCAGTGGTCAGCAGGTGCCCATCCCTACACATCTACGTCGACAGCAGCACGGGTCAGTCAGCCATGTACCATTCTTCACACACTACATTGGTAACAGGAAGCTGACTAAATTATATCTTGGCTAGAAATTCCCCTATTCGTCTCCCCAAAGAGGGAGGGCTCAGCCTCGCTTGAGCCATGTCTCTCAAGCGTTTCAACGCCGATTTGCGGTCCGTCCGCACTCGGCTGTCCACCAGCGGGATCCCAGGCGTCGATAGCGTCGAGCGTGGCGATTCTGACGGCGAGGTTGTCTTCACCTTCGTCCATGACAAGCTGTCCGACCCTCTCCCCGTTCGTCTGCTCTCCCAGAACCCCGACGCATACCCCGAGGACCACAGTTTCCTCCTCTTTACCGATGCTGAAGATGCTCCTCCCGAGCTCGTCACCGCCCTCCGGGACCTTCAGAACTACACCTTTGGCCAGAACATCTTCGACTCCCTCCGCGACGTCTCGAGTGGTCTGGCCCGCGCCCTGGACCTGGTCGATGTGGACGGCGACACTAGCATGGGCAACTGCCACGACCAGGCAGACGGCGCCTCTGGCACCCCTGATGAAGTTGACGGTAGCGACCAGGACGAGGTCTACTATGAGCCCGAGGGAGACGAGTACGACGACGATGACGACGACGACGACATCTTTGGCCTGGGCGCGCCGCACGGTCCCTCTTCTGGCCACCGCCATGGGGCCAAGACCTCCTCTGCCACGCTCGTCAAGATCAAGAGGGACCTCCGCCAGGCCCGCAGCGCAGGCGTCAAGGTGGGCGTCCTGAACGGCGTCAGCGACCAGGCCCGCACCCACACGCTGTCGCTCTCTGTCCGTGCGAGCAAGCTCGGCATCTCGGACGAGACCCTCGAGGCCTGGGACGTCGAGCCATCCGAATACGTCGTCCTCCTGCTCCGCGCCAACGAGCCCTATCCCGCCGCCCACAAGGTAGAGCAGCACGGCGCCGCCTCTTTCACTGTCGATTTCCGCTTTGGCAAGTGCTCCAGGTACAAGCCCGACCCCGAGCTGGCGTGGAAGGCATTCGACTCGCAGTCTCGGCATACCAGTGCCGCCCCTGAAGCCCCGCACGGGGCCGCCGAGGGCCCAGCCGTCCAGAAGCTCTTCATCTCCAGTTCCCTCGAGCAGTTCATGAAGGAGAGCTTCATGTCTCTTTTCAGCCTCCGCCTGGGCGGGTCTGCCAGCTGGGACGACGCCCACACCCGGCACAGGGACATGCACGCCCAGCACCGACCCGTGGATGTCGCACGGGAGACCGCCGGCCGGCCACAGGATCCGCAGCTCCAGGAGAGTCCCAAGGGCAAAGATAGCGCGCCTGGCCCAGTCACCGCGACGCCGGACACAGACTGCAGAACCGCAGACCCGGCTCTGCTGCTCGTGGACGCTTTCGACAAGCCCATCGAGGACATCAGCTTCCCCCTGGTGGCCATGCAGTTTGCAACGCACTACTTTGTCCGATGCACAGACTACTGCCTGCGCTGCCACCGTAGGCTGAGTAAGGATTTTGAGGCCCTGAAGCCTTTCGTCTGTTCGGATCCCCTGTGCTTGTTTCAATACATGGCCATGGGTCTCGGCCCCTCCATTGACCACGAAGTCATGACGCAGCCATATGTTGTCGATCTCCTGGTGTCCTTGTGCTACAGCAGCCTCGACCAGCCGCCTCCTTTGCTTGGTTACTCGCACGCGATAATGCCGCCGCCAGTCTATGCGATACGTGATTTCCCGACTGGCCTGCGGCTCAAGGTGCCCGAGGCGGTGATCAGAGGCGCCGGAGACCCTGCCGCAGAGCAGCCGGTGACGGTCTCGGTGGACATGAGGGAAATGACGGGGTCAAAGTTCATCATCCTGGACAGAGCCGCCGATTTCATTCGCGCCTCTGCTGAGAAATGGGTCGTCCTCGAGCAGCAGACCCCATCCGGGGTAGTCCTTCACCACGCCTGTATCACGTCTGCGGACTTCTCGAGGGCCACCCTGGAAATAGGAATCCGGTACACTGATACCTTGTATCCCGAGCAGTCGGAGTATTTCAAACCGCAGTCCGACCCGGTGCTGATGACTCTGTCCTGGTATGAGGCCGACTTCGACGATCTGGACGTTCATAAAAAGGCCAAGGCCATGCTCTGGTTCCTCAAGACGCTCCCGCCCATCGCCATCCTGCGCGAGTACCTGGAGCTGAACCCGCTTGCGACGCTCAGGACTTACCCCAATATCACGCCCTCGGCACTGTCCCTCCTGCAATGGATTGTGGCCTCGAACCGATCGTGCATCCTCCAAGTCACACACGTGCGCGACCGACATGCCAAGAACAAGGACCTACCCGACACCGCCAAGATACGAGACCAGGAGGCCATCCCCTCCATGCGTGCTGGCCATGTCCAGTTCCGATTCGCCCAGGGCACCCCCGACAAAGAACTTCGGTTCCACCGCGCGCTCAAGGAGCGCGAGTCGCACATGTACCCGACTCTCTTTGCCTGGCACGGAAGTAGTCTGAAGAGCTGGCATAGCATCTTGAGACATGGCCTGGACTTCAAGCAGGTCCTGCACGGCCGGGCCTTCGGCGACGGCGTCTACTTCAGCCAGCAGTACGGAACCAGCATGAGCTACACGAGCAGCGCTCAATCTTGGCCAAACTCGGCATTGTGTGCTACCGGCGCCATTGCCCTTTGCGAGATCATTAACCGCCCTGAGCAGTTCGTGAGCACCAGCCCTCACCTTGTCGTCTCGCAACTGGACTGGATCCAATGCCGATACCTATTTGTCACGGTGGGAAGCAAGTCTCCGAACGAGAATACTACACCTCTGATCAGCGCCGCAAACAGCCGCGCCGTGGGCGTCGCACCACCTCCCTCTGCGGATCCAGGCCCGATTGTCGAGATTGCACAAGACCCGGAGCGAAAGGTCTGGGGCCCTGACAACCAGGTCCTGAGGATCCCCGCCAAGGCATTTCCGAGCAGCCGGGGCGCTCAGCGGCACAAAGAACAGCTCCCCAAGTCACCGTCCAAGAGGGACCACAACGCGTTCAATGGAGATGCGGACACGGAAGAGGAGGACAATTCGGACCTGGAGGCTCTGCTAAGCGATGGCGAGCGTCTTCAGCCGCCCTATAAGCGGGCCAACCCCCAGGTGTCGTCGCGAGACTCGAGTGTCGACACCGACACCGCCACTGCGCTCCAGGTCACCGCAAAGCGGCCCTTGACGCCGCCCAGCACTGACTTTCGGCCAGGCACACTGGATCTAAGCACCCTGCCCCGACTTGCGCTTCCCCAGTGGGCCGACGCCAACTCCACGAGGAGGCTCGCCAACGACATCAAGCAGATGCAGAAGATCCAGGCGAGCACCCCTCTGCATGAGCTCGGGTGGTACATTGACTTTGAGAATGTCGAGAACATGTTCCAGTGGATCGTGGAGCTTCACAGCTTTGATGCCGACCTTCCCCTGGCCAGCGATATGAAGAAAGCGGGCGTCACGTCTGTCGTTCTGGAGGTTCGCTTCGGCCGCGACTATCCCTTTTCACCCCCCTTTGTTCGAATCGTCCGACCTCAGTTTCTGCCATTCATGAGTGGCGGTGGTACGTCTCGAACTCCCTTTCTTTTTTTTTCTCCCCTCTCTCTTCTTTTGATAAAAACCGAAATGCATCTATTGAACTGCCCCTTTGTTAACATAATACCTGGGAACAAATAGGTGGCCATGTGACGATTGGCGGAGCGATCTGCATGGAACTTCTGACGAGCAACGGCTGGTTGCCTGCGACGACGATGGATTCGGTGTTTCTATCGATCAAGATGGCTATCAGCTCGACAGACCCGAGGCCTGCGCGTTTGAAACCTTCAGCTGCACCGGATTACGAGCCGTCTGTCGCGCTGGAGGCATTCCAGCGCGCAGCTCTACGTCACGGCTGGGCGGTGCCCAAGGACTCGCTGGAGAATGCACAGCAGCAGCCCTTCTCGAAGCCAGAACAGACGGAGTTCGGTGGTACCTCGAGGCCTCAGTGAGGTGAGATGAGGTGGCACGAGGTTCCTTCCCTCTCCTGCGTCGCTCATGGTGAGCGTGATTATCCTTGGGAAACGACAGTACGAGGCACTGAGAGTTCATACTTGGTCTTTGAGTTTTTCTTTTCTTCGATCTTCTCGTCAGAGGCCTTCTAGAAAACGACAGGATGACTCCACAAAAGAAAGACCATCGACTTTGGATGGACTCACCCGACTGAGGAGGGGGGAAGAAGAAAAAATTTGGGGGATGCAGAAAGCTAAGGGCAGATTGAAACACGAACATGACCTGTGCGAAGACAGAAGCATGGAGGGCTATGGAGAGATGTTCTCTATGGGAGAAGGGCGTCAAGGGTGGTTACATGGTACACTGCACAATGCTGGGCAGCTTCCTCATCTTGGGGCGTCGAAATCGGTCCGGGTGAGTGACGAAGCAGGGCGTTCAGACGGACGAGAGACGGGTTTCGTCTCCCTTTATTTGGCATCTGGTCACGAATCTCCCGCGATGGGTTGGTATCTGCTCGGCGTTGAAGGATGATGGAATGGTACTGGACAACAACTTGCATGATCAATTACTTGACTGGTCAGGCGTGGATGGGGCTCATTCAAGCAGCAAAGTTGCTAGGGCATTCTTTGGCAGTGAAAAATTCTCAAGTTCTTTTTATTAATTGATGATGAGAGCCCTGACTTGGAGATGAATGAGCAAGGTTATGTGCCTCAGGTCATTCATTCTAATGCACATCTTCCAAGGAAAGAAATTCTAGATTACAAGGTGTGAACCTCCCCTTTCCTCTATCCTCCTTTCTTGCGAGGATTGACCCAACCTCCACGGGGCTTAGAAAAAAGGCCCTCTAAATGGTACACCTATCGGCGTTTCCCAGTCGTCAGCATCACTACCCGACTCGCTGCTGTCGTACAAAGGACCCCCAAAGAAGGGTGGCGGCGGGAAACCCATCGGTCCAGGAGCCATTGGCGCTGGCATAGGCATGGGCATGGGCATGGGCATCCCCATCATCGGCCCATACGGCCCAATACCAACTCCTCCTCCTCCTCCTCCTCCAGCACCAGCACCAACACCAGCAGGCATCGTCGCCTTCCTCCTCCTCCTATAATGTCGATCACACAAACCATCAACCCCTCGCCCGTCAGACCGCTGCCGCGGCTGGTAGTGTGCCGCCTCTGCCCTGCACTCACGGTATACACACTCATGGCGCTCGCAAAACCGTCTCGGGGCGGCAGTATCATGATCGCCGCGTGTGCCGCCGCCGAGTGTGATTGGGTCTCCGTTGCTGCTGGTACCTGTCGTCGCGGTGGTGTTGGCGTTGGTGTTGTTGTTGTTGTTGGCGGCAACCTCTGCCCCGCAGCGCCCGCCGTCGCCCTGGCACGAGTGCGCGGCGCAGAACCTGCTTGGTCCGCCTCCTCCTCCTCCTCCTCCTCCTCCCCCTCCTCCACCACCACCACCCAGCAGGCCAGCCAGCAGGAGAAGTCTCGCGTGAAGGGTCGTGCTGTCGTTCAGCATGGTCGCTGCGGTGTTGGCGTTGGTGGTAGCCTGTGGGGGGAGGAGGTGGAGGAGGAGGGCATTCTTCACCTGCTCCTGGCACAGGCCCGAGGCGCACTTGTGGGCGATACAGTACTGTAAGGAGCCTGGGGGGCGGGGGTTGGGACAGGTGCGGAAGCCACAAGCATGTTCGTCGCAGTAGCGGGAGGAGAAGGAGGAGGCGGCGGCGGCGGTACTGGATGTGGTGGTGCCTGTGTGGAGGGCGTCGCGGTGGCGGAAAGGAACTCGGTTGTTGCAGAGGGTGTTGTTTAGAGTTGGAGCGTTGCAGGCTGGAAGGTGATCTGTTTTTTTGTTTTTATGTTTGGGCTGTGGTGAGCATGAGGAACCTGCAGACGAGGAAGAGGAAGCGGAAAAGAGAGGGGCGAAGGGTCAAGGGGAGAAAGAGGAGGACTGGGAGGAAGAGGAGGAGATGGAGATATTCTTCTTCCGTCCTCAGCCTGAAACGTACGTCTCTCACACTCGAGATACCTGATGGGTCCCCCATCCACCCCGTTCTCAACATACACCCACTCCCGACATCCCGCAACGACGCAGTACCGATGATCCTCACACCGGTGCCTGTTCAAGGCCGCGGGCCGCGCGCACTCTTCCACCACGCAGGTATGCACAGGACAGTGCTCGGCCCCCGAGACCCTCTGGTCCCTCCTCTCACCACATCCCTCGGTCCTGCACGCGTGGGCATCGCAGAACTTGCTGCCGCCATTCGTTCCCCTAATACCTCGCGTGCAGGCCGGCTCGGTGCACAGGTGTCGCGCGCAGTACCTATCACTGCCCGCACTGCGCTGCTCCTCGCAAAAGACGCCCAGCCCACCACCGCCCTCGCCGGCCTGGCAGTAGTGCAAGCCACAGTACCTAGCCATCCCCTCACCGCCACCGTAACCACCACCGCCACCGCCGCCGCCGCCGCCGCCACCAACCCCGTCGCGCACATGGCACCGTCGTGTACACCCCAGAGCGGCGCACGTGCGATGGTGGTCACAGAGGCGCGCGGGATCACCGTGCTCACCTTTTCCCTCGACGGCGGCGGTGCAGTCGGCGGCCTCGCAGGTGTGGCGGCCGCAGAAGGCCGAGGCGAGGTTCAGGATGCGGGCTTGGTCGCAGGCGGGTTTGGTGCAGCGGTGGAAAGGGCAGTGGGGGCTCGTGGGGTCAGGGCGGCGGGCTTTGCAGGATGGGAATCCGCAGCCGTCTTTTGGGGGGAGGGCGAGGAAAGAGGAGGAGATTCAGTTTTATGTTTTGGTTTCGTGAGAGAGAGAGAGAGAGAGAGAGAGAGAGAGAGAGACAGAAAGGGGGAAAGGGGGTTGGGAGGACCTACGGTCTTTGCAGTACTTAAACTTTTCTGGGTTTTCTTCTTTGACAGTCCTCCAACAGCGGCCTTCGTCGCCAGTCGCTGTACATCGAGCATCTATTCAGAGCCACTTAATATCAGCTTCACTGGCATTCAGAGTCCATCCATGCGCATTGTCTTGACCCCCGTTCACCACCCTCTCCTAAGAAAAACCCAGAATCCAGCCTCCTCCTGCTGAAGCACGACTTGGTGTATCCACAGGTGAAGGGAAAAAAAACTCACGATTATCACAATACATCGTCCTCCCATTGTTCTGCGCCGAGCAAATCAAACCCCCAGGCAGAACCCGCGCGCAGTAGTGTTTCTGGCAGTACACGAGGTCGACCTTTTGCCCGTTAATCCTCGCCGTGCCGATGGGCTCCTTGCATGCGCGACAGCGGCCGTTTCGGTGGCTGTGGTGGTGGTGGTGGTGGTGGTGGTTGTTCTTGGGACGGTAGGATCTTGGGTACATGAGGTCCCACATGTTGTTGGTCTTGATTTTGTTGGTCGTCTTCTTTTCTTCTTGTTTTTTTTTGGGGGGGGGGAGGAGGGGGTGATGATGGGTGATGGAAGATTACCGTCCTCCGAGGTTTAATTTAATAGATGACCAGATTGTTGTTCAAATCGATACCCTCTGTCCGGTTTCCACTGCTCTTGATGACTCTCTGACAGATTCTTTATTAGTCCCCAGCAAAGAATCAACAGACCACTTTTCAACCAAGTCTGAAACCCGCCCCGACTGAATCACATACGACCTAACAAGTGAAAGAGTCCTCTCAGAATACGCAAGTTGGAAGTAGGAGGTATAAACGTGTGCTCAAACAGCAATGGCGTCAAAGAGAGCCCTGATGACTCCTCCGTAGGAAGTTTGACGGGAGTGGGAGGGAGAAGGACAGGGAAAACGGTGGGAAACTTGGGTTGTTCCCCGATGTTCTGGTTAGGTAGCACATAGAGAGCTGAGGATGTTTCATGTAATACCGTGTGAGTGTGTACTACTCCGTTCGTCAGCCGGCCTTTTTCGTGTCTCCCTCTCCCCCCCCCCCACAAATGGAGGGCAAAGGAAGGGTGGGTTCTGGGTGGGCGGATGGATGTTTGGGGCAGTCAATCAGCCTCACCGTGCTGAATGGGATCATTGAAGCTGTTCTTCTTTCTTCTATTTCGTTCACTGTTCAAGACCTAGGACGGTATCACCGGTTAATGAGTCGTGAATCTGGGCTTGAAGAATTTGAATGCTGCCTTCGAGAACCTATGTCTTGCATTTTGAACTCACACATCAACTGACCATCGACGATACATGCTTTTTCCTGGCGGTAGCACTGAGAGATAGTCATGGCCGACTTCCAAGGTAGCACGGAGATCAAATAGGGAACAAGTCCAAGCAACAGCTTTTTCGAACTGGATTTTCTTGTATTGGTTTGTGTGTGTCGAAGTTTGTAACGTGATAATATATGCTGAACTAGGTAGCACAACCCTCCTCCCCAGGAATAATAAATCAGGTACCTGGTATCAAGTGAGCAACGCAACAAACAAATGCTTTGGTTAGACGACCGTGTGTAACCGAAATAAGTCTCAAAACTAGCCGCAGCGTGACCCAAGCTTGATTGTCTGCGAAGGTCCCCCCCCCCCCCGGGCCGCCTCGTCTCATATTCATCCCAATCTTTCCCTCCCTCAGGAGAAGAATAACAGATTGATGATTGCCATCCCATCTCGGTAGACCCGTACGCCCGATATGTATACAGAAACTCTTGAGCCTTGTTTCGGAGACTCTCCACAATAGAAGTGCCCAGAGAGGTTGTCATCTCGCTTGCGAACGACTTTCCAGCGGTATACCAATGCTTAACATCCTAGGCCGAGTCAATAGCTGCCTTGAGAGCATTCGCTAACAGATCGTCATCTGCTTTGTCCTTGTTCTCTGCTGCTTGTGCTTGGGTCTCGGAGGCCGGCGCAGGCGCTTGAGGAGGTACTGGAGTCGGTGCGGGCGCGGGTGCACTCATCGGCGCTGGGGTCGGTGGAGGCGCTGAAACTGGTGCAGGTGCAGGTGCAGGTGCAGGTGCCGGTGTTGATGTTGGTGTTGATGCTGGCGCTGGCGCTGGCGCTGGGCTTACAGCTGCAGGAAGTGCAGTAGACTGTACCGGAGGCCTAGGCGCAGCAGGTTGTGCAGACTTCACAGCGGCTTGAGGTGGCTGAGAAGGCGCCTGCTGGATGGGCTTCGCAGGAGGAGTTGCTGGGACAGCCGCAGTCTGCCCTGGAGGCGCCGGCATAAGAGCCGGCATGCTTTTTACCGGTGCTGGTGAAGGAGCTGATCCGACAGGCGGCGGTATGGACGCAGGTCGGGGTGCTACGGTGCCAGCAGCGGGCGCTGGGCGAGGAGGAGCGGATGAAGGTTGACCGGCAATCGCTGGCGGTCGCGGCTGCGTCTGCGGTGTGGCCGACGAGGCAGGAACATTTCGTGGAGGGATAGAGGAGGCTGGGGCTGGAGCCATTGGCCGCTGAGCTTGCTGGTAGGAAGGCGGCACCTGGGCAGCTGGTTGCTGTACTGGCCTCTGTTGATATTGGGGATGCGTTGGAGTGCCAGCTTGTTGCAGTGGTCGTTGGTAGGAAGAGGGCGCGGGTGCTATAGGTTGATGTTGGGACTGAGGAGCCAACGGTCTCGGCGCCATTGGCTGCTGCTGCTGCTGCTGCTGCTGCTGCTGCTGCTGATGCATTGTATTGGTGCTATGGCTGGCACCACTGGTTGCCTGTTGCGCCTGCTGCTGTGGTCGTTGTTGCGAGTACCCTTGGTGGGATTGATAGGTCTGCTGGGGTTGGTGAGGATGATGATGAGAAGGATTGGCGCTCACAGGCGTCGAAGGACCGGCTCCCGGCGTGGCGGAACCTGGTCGTGGTGATCCGCTCATGGAGACACCGTGGTTAGAGAGTCCTCCCGTGCCGTTGGTGGTACCGTTCATGTAGGTCGAAGCGTAAGTGTTCGGGCTGCCTCCGGTCTGGACGCGTGCCTGCTCCTCCGCCTCCTTCCGCGCTGCTTGGCTTGGAGCGCGCGTCTTAAGCTCGCCAGTGACGCACTGTAGATAGTACGGCATCTCCGAGTTCGTCTTGAGGAAGAATAATTTGAGATTCCGGGCCTTGTCCTTAAGCTGGACCTGGGTTCGGTCTTTCAGAATGTCGGAGACAGTCCCGTTCTGGCCAAAAAGTTGCAGGATTTGGCTCCAGTGCGGGCCTTTGACCAAGTCGAGGCCTGCCATCAGAGCCTTCTCTTCTTCTGGGGTCCATGGCCTTCGCGTGGAGTGCAGACCTTCTCTGCGAGCGTGTGCTGATGACTTCGCGACAGCTGCTTGTCGAGCTCTTTCGTACAGGATAGATGTTGGGAGCGTCTGGCTGGGCGGAAGGGTTGTGCTTTCCGGTATCGTCGACGAGCCATAGGCATACCCGTCATATCCAGTCAGCTTTTCCGTGATGAGCGATGCTAGACCAGCACTGTCGAATCCACCGTCAGCCCCGTTCCGCCTGACCTGTCCAGGAAATGCCCCCGAGTATTGTGACTGAACAGCGTCCATGAACATCAAATCTTCTTCGCCGGCCTCGTTGGGAACCTCAAAGCCGTGACTCTCGGCGTAATCCAGGATGGAGTCGAAATTGGACCGGATAAACGCACTAAGACTATCCAGAAACGATGCGAATTGGTACTTGGCCTCAAGTGCCTCTGTCGTCTCGAGTTAGCTGTCATCCTCACGTGGTCTTGTCTTTTTTTTTCTTTTTTCTTTTTTGGGATCGAATCGTAGTATGCTCACTTCTCTTTTCCTTATCATGGCCTATAGCCTTGAGTAAATTCCGCCTGTCTGTAAACGGCCTGACAAAGTCATCTGCAGACATGGCAAGATTCGACTCTCTCCAGTATCCTCTCAACTTCTCCTCCAGATCCAGCGGAAAGAACTTGTCCATCAGGCTGTTTCTCGTGGACTCTTTGTCCTCCATGACATTTGCGTATGCGAGGAAACTCTGCGTCTTCTGGTCGAGGTACAGCGCAGAAATGTCTTCCGTAATCATGCCATTTTCTGGAATCATGATCTTGAGAAAGTTGTCGTGGGCAGTAGCCATGGTCGGGCCTCCGGGTCCATAGAAACTTGCGCACATGCTGGCCAGATTTGCCATCTGGATCGTCTCGCGGTCGCCCGGGTCGTGGATATCGAGGTCGTCAGCGCTGAGAAAGACTGTGGCATCTGTGAACAGTTTCAAGACCGCCATGAACGTCTGTCGCAGAGCCGAGTACACCTTTCCGCCCTCGGTCCTCACGTCTCTGATTTGGCGATCGGTGACCTCTGACGGCTGCTGGAAGAGCGCAAGCAAGATCTGCACGGACTGTAGGGTTCAATTAGCACATCATGCGTCCAACCCGAAGCCAATACTTGGTCCTACTTACCAGGCTGCCTAGCATTGGCAGGCCCATGGCGCGTGAAAAATATGTCGGATTTTCAATAAACTTCATCTTCTCGAGACGTCTCCGAGGGGGCGGCAGAGGTATGGACGGCATCATATCCATCGCGCTGTCCTCTGCCGTGCCGCTCGCGTCGTTCGCAACCTCGGGCTCGACCGAGCCGAGGACATTGGATAGCTGCGCTCCAAGGTCCCACGCGAGCAGGCTATTAGCCTCTGCATCATTATCATCATCGCCGTGGACCTCTGCGTTCTGGTCGGGCTGGTCTTCCGCAACGTGTTCCGTCTTCTGTCTCTTCTCGGCGCCACCTTCCTCTATCGCCTCTGGGGTCCTTGACCGTTTTGCTGGGCCCACATCCGAGAGCGGAGAGATCGCTGGCGTGGGCACAGTTCCCTGGAGAATCGAAGCGAGTACAGAGGACATCCCAGCTGTTGCGCCGGACGGTGGTGTCGGTGCGGTGCCAGGGGTAGACAGCACGCCGGTGCCATTTGTAGAAGCAGGAATGGCGATCGAGAGCGGTTGGGCATGCGAAGCAGGTCTGGCGGTCTCCCTCGGCGGATCCTGCGCCTCTTGCTTGATGTAAGCAGGCGTCCTACCTGATGCAGGCGCAGGAGTAGAGTTGGGAGTCGTATCCGAGGCCGGCCTCGTCGGGACAGCGTCAAGCCGCTGCTGTGGCACCCCTTCCGTCTTGATCGGCGGAGTGGAAGCATCTTGTGGACTGGTCGGCTCGTTCTTTGGAGTTTCTGGAGGCCCAAAATATCAGAATTCGCTCCAAATTCCGGCGATGGAGACTTCTCGAAAGGGTTTGCGACAAGTGGCACGGTAGCAATTCCATCTTTCACATGCCGCCTTGACGAAGATTGGGCTGGCCCATCACAGGAAAAAATAAAAACATACCGCTTCTCTCGACTGTCGCTACGGCTGGTGCCGGCGACGCATTCTGTGGAGCGTCCGCCATCTCTTTGGAACATATAGAGTCATTCAGAAATCTCGTGTGGCCGAGTCCAAGTATGGTTGAGAGGAGGGGACTCGAGCACACAAGCGGGATGCGCCGCGAGACCTTCTTTCCAAAATCGCTAAGAATGATTGATTGGATGGGCCGGCAGAAAATCAAAAATGCCCGGGATTTGTTCATGAACGTCGAAAAACTTAGCCCCACAATGGCTACACCGCCTTCTTGATGCAGCTGAAGTCGGCCAGCTTACATAATATCCTGCCCCGAGGTACAGAAGAGAGCCAGTGAGGAAGGCGCGACTCCGGTTTCGACTATCAGGAGATTGAATTCTTTCTTTAGTATATTTGAGCCTCGGTAACTTGTAACTTGCTCACTTGTAGGGTGTCGACTGCAAGTCTGAAGCGCAGGCGTAACTATCGGTGTGTGCTCACTTCGTAAAGAATTTATTATTTATTTAACGATTTCATTCTTTACATTTTACAATGGGCTTTCGAAGTCTTCTATCCCACTTACTTTACTCTCACTATGAGGCCTACGACAAGGAGGAGCCAGACGGCAAAAGGAACAGTCAAGTTTTTGTAGTATGCTAGGCCGATTTTGATTATAAGAGGTGAATGAACACCACATCTCCTTGTTGGCAGATTGCTTTGAGCACTGAATTCTAAAGTTGACTGGAGAATTTCACCTACAGTTTCTGTGTCGAGGTTAGGCGCTCCGAAAATAGCAGCCCAAAACCCACTATTTCTGGAATTCTAAAATACCCTTGCCGAATACATGTTTGACAGGAAAGCTAGAATCGTAACAAATATAGCACCTCTGAGTTAAGACATGCTCCGAGTCTAGTAACAGAGCTTCAGGCATCTGTTATGCCGAATAAAATGAAGTTAAGCGGTAGGACTGAAGTAGATCGTGAGCCTCTAATCGAAGCCCAAGGTCACATTGGGGCTGTGTATGGCTGTATTCGGACAGCTTTGTAAGGATTTCCGGTGCTCCAAAGTAATTGATGCAGCAGATCCTCCTTCCATAGCCCAGAAAGATACTCGTCTCCTGTGACCTTAAGTACTTCCTTGACAATACCAGACACGGCAGCTAATTAGTTTGTCTTTACCTGAGCAAGGAGGAATCAATACTCTGGTTTCAATGCAGAACTATAGAGTAGAGATAGACTTACATATATTAGGTACGGGTGCCACAGTAAGACGGATCAATCTGAACTTCTAACCAGCAACGACTGGCCATCGATAATGTCAACAATAAAATTCTTACCATGGATATGATGGCGTCGCATGCAGCTATACAGATTGATGGAAAGAATCGAGTGTAGTGTGCGTATGTGTGCGTATAAGAGAGAGAGTGAGTATATGAGAAAGACTACCTCTTCCTTGGCCTAATTACCTTGGGCCGCGCAACAACCACCTTATTTACATCACCTGAACGCATGTTCAAATAGCGAGCAACATATTGCCTGACTAGGGTTTGTATGTGCTATATATTATATCGCCCTTAGCAGACTATTTCCCCGCCTCATTTACGCCGCAGTGGTACCGATTCCCCCGCTTTCTATGACGCTTCTGCCATGCAAGTATGATGAACTGTCTCCATTCGACATCCTACATAACTCCACTCGTGGGCAGACCATCACCAAGGCTAGTCATTTCCTACCTACAGTGGCGATCTCAGGATGAAGAAAACAAAAGACGGCACTGATATCCGCAGGAGGGGATCATGAGACTCGAGACTTTTCAACTCTAATTGAGTATTGGTACCTTGGTAGTAGCGCAGTTAATAATGCATGCCTCAAGCCCTAATTAGCCGAGTGTTCTCGACCGAGAGTGCCATGCATCGATAATTTTGGAAGTCATGCCCGTTGAGACGATGGCAGAAGTATCTCAGATCCTTTCCATATCCCCACCTCTCCTCTTTAAGGGAACCTCAAGATGAGGATATACTTGCGAGAATGGATTTCGGCATGCCCCCGCCATTTTATATAATAGTAGCCAGCCAAGCCCTCTGGCCTTCAACAATTATTCCTCCCCAAGTCCCACATGTTGTCGTATCCCCCAAAGTTGTTCACCATGAGAAATATATCCCTTATCGGCTTAGCGGCCCCAACCACAGCCGCCTCTACCATCGATTGCTCTTTTAACTCCATCAAGACTATCCTGCCGGCCGGCGTGGAGTTGTCCTTTGCGCGCCCCGTTGAGGAGAATGGCACTTTTCTCGTCCCGGTTGAGGATGTCGGCTGGCCCGTCGACCCCATCAACCTGCCTAAACTCTGTGCCGTCGCAGCCACCGTAACTTCGGCGGAAAATGGCACGTATGGTTTTGGTATATTCCTGCCTGATAACTGGAATGGCCGTACACTGTAACTGGATCACTCGTCTTTTTTCCCTTTTTTTTTTTACCCATCAAAGCTCTCAGCTCAACGATCACATCTCTGATAAACGGACTAGGACTGTGGGCAACGGCGGCCTGGCCGGCGGCGTGATCTGGTCTGACATGGTAAGAAAGACATGAATTTACTTTGTCAAGATGATCACTTTTTGTCAACTCACTTTTTTTTTTTTTTGTATTCAGGGGACCGGTGTCAAGTACGGACACGCCGTCATCTCAACAGATACTGGTCACAACAGCACCACCACCGACGCTACGTGGGCTTCAAACGACACCGTCGCGCAGACGAACTGGGGATGGCGTGCCCTGCATGAAAGCGTTGTCACGGGAAAAGCCATAATCGAGGCCTATTACGGAATGGCTCCTAGTTACCACTATTACCAGGGGTGTAGCACAGGTAAGAAGAAATGGGTGATCAAACCCGTGAGAGTGTCTGATTTGTATCTTCCTTTGCATTGTATTTTAAATGTCCTGACTCTTGTGTTATTAGGTGGTCGCCAGGGTTTCAAAGAGGCCCAGATGTTTCCAGACGACTTTGATGGTGTCATCGCTGGAGCCCCTGCGTGGTGGACGGTAAGCCTTGCTTCCGGCTTTCGCCTACTTAACATGCCAATCTACTCTTGTGTGGCATGTGAAATGTTAATGTGTCTTTTTCAACTCCTAGTCACACCAGCAAATCTGGCAGTTCTGGCTCGGCTATGTGAACTACATCTCCAATGTTACTGAGATTCCAGTCAGCATGTTTGACCCCATTGCCAAGGAGGTCCTGAGGCAATGTGATGGTCAAGATGGCCTCGTCGATGTAGGTAAATCTTATTGCAGAGGAGGAGGAGACATGATCTGACCATCAGGGGCCAACAACATGCAGACCATCATCTCCGATCCATACGGATGCAACTTTGACGCAGAACAACTCCTCTGTCCCGCAAATGTGACCAACGCCACCGAAGCAGGCTGCCTGACCGCCGCCCAGCTGCAAACCTACACCACGCTGGCCAGCGACTTCGTAGAGACAAACTCCACCCTCGTCTTCCCCAAGTGGCTCCTTGGCTCCGAGCACTTCTGGGACCTGAACATCGACGGCGGCGCCCCGAATGTTATTGGTCTGGGTTATATCCAGTATTTTCTCGGCCTCGGCAGCGACTGGGACTGGAGGGACTTTGACGACGACGTCGTGCAGCTGTCCGAGGAGCTGAACGCCGGCATGGCTGACGCCGACCACTACGACATGACCGAGTTCTTCCAGAAAGGCAAGAAGTTCATCCACTACCAGGGCCTGAGTGATGGAGGAATCTCCACTGGTGCTAGTTTCTATATGTACGACCACGTCCACCGGGCCATGACGCCTCAGGGTGTTGTCCTGGACGATTTCTATCGGTTTTTCCCGATTCCTGGCATGGGGTGAGTACTTCCCCGCCGAAGAGGGAAGACAAATTGTTGTCAATATTTAATTACAGAGAACCAAAAAAAAAAAAAAAAAAAATACTGATCCAGGCGTCGTGGCGAACTTAGTCATTGTACCGACACGGCTGATTTCGTGAATGCACCCTATTACATCGCAGGTATCAGCATGACCAACAACGGCCAATACTCTGTCCCAGGGTACATGAACGCCCAGCATGATGTGCTGCTCGCCCTCATGGGCTGGGTCGAGAACGGGACCGCGCCCGACTACATCATCGGGACGGCCTACAACAACTTTACAACCCAGGAAGCCGTCACGCGCCAGAGGCCGATCTGTCCACACCCGAAGCAGGCAAAGTATGCGGGCGAGGGCGACCCAGACGACCCCGAGAGCTGGACGTGCCAGATGCTCTACTGAAATGACGAGTATAAGTGTGCGGAATAGGCACAGATCAGTACCTACTTGCTATATATAGCAGGATATAATCACAGGATTCTCTCTATAGATAAGCATAGTTAATTTATGCAACCTCAGTAGAGCTTCAACGTTCATGATGCATACTTAAGTAATCAGCCAAACCGACTCGGTCGGTTACTTCCAATTGTGTACAAACCGCCTTACGGCCACACTCTTATCAGGTCGTCGTCCCATTTGGCGTCGTCTCCTGATCACAGCATAAAGCCGTGCCTTTTGTCGGAGAGGCTCTTCGACCTGAATGGCTGGAGATAGTATTATTTTGCAAGCCATATTACACCGACTATCATAGTAGCTTGGTCGTGGCTTGCGTAAGTAAGATTAATACGCAGTGGGTAAGTACTTGAGGGGTACAGAGGTCAGAGGTAGGCTCCGATCAGGAAGAAAGAAGAAAAAAGAAGAAGAAAAAGTGTCCGAGTTGCCATGACAGACTCCTTGTAAGTATACCTGAAAAAATCAACCGATCGGGTACCAAAGATGTATCTCAACGGTCTGGTACCTCTGCAAGGTTCTTCCGGCTGCATCGGAAAGACAGGAGCAGCAGCACAGACGTGCCTTCGCACGGTCGAATCCGGGGTGGATCAATCACAACCACACCTGCAAGCTGGTTACATGGTACAGTAGTACCAAAAAGAATAGCGTCATCTCTTGTAGACCGAGACCCTTCCTTTATTTCTTCTTCTTTTTTCTCTCGCCCTTGTACAGGGATGACTTTAGGCAAGGAAGGCATGGGGTTTCCAATCCAAACCGGACTTAATTTGGTCACATGCGACACACAGCCTCCTCAATGATTTCTTCTTCTTTTTCTTTGGACTGTATCCTCTAATAGTAGTTATGGAGTGAGCCGCACAAGGCCGGACACAAGGAAGCAAGTAGACCTCGGGCTAGGACAATTCTCATCCCTGCCCCTCCTCCAGCACAATAGGAAAGTCAGAAATTTTGATCTTGATTACTATGTACTGTCTGTCAGAGATCAGTTCATTCAAGGGAGGAAAGGAGCCGGCGGAGTGGGTGCGTGCAAAATGGCTTGGGGATCTTTCGGATCCGCAAGGGCGCCCTGCGGCTCGGGGTGGATTCTCAGTTTAAGTGTATGCATTTTTGGAAGGGGAGGGAGGGGGGGGGCCGCCTGTAAGAAAGTTGAGAGTCAATCCTTTTTGTTCGTCGTCGGTGCCACCTGGGCTTGACACCGGGGCCGTGGTGGCTCCCGATGGAGCCTTTACGTGGGGCAACCTCCTCGCTGGCCATTTCCCCGAGATAAGAGTGATTGGTGCTGTGATTTTTTGGGTAGTAGATATCACATAATGGACACGTCTTGAGCACTAACTAGCTTCTGTGAGACATACATGGGTGGCCATGTGCAGGAGATCTGAAGAGGGGAGGGGAAAAGAGAGAAAGAAAATAACAAAAAAGAAGAAAAGGTAGCCTTTAAAGTTTAATTCATATGCTATATACTCTAGTGATGTTGATCAATGGCATCTTTCCAGGTTCTTCAGCTACCACAAAAACCAGGATAAGAGCGTGTGACCCCTTCTTCTGCCATACATACGGGAAAAGGTTGGGGTAGAACTGGCGGGGCTCTGTTAGTGGCCAATGCTGGGAATGCGGGGTGCAGAGGCCGGAGGGGGGGGGGGGCGGGTGTTTGGTCACTATGGCAGCCACTGTGTTAGCCAGTTAGCATGATAGTACATAGTAATCCTTAACGCACTGCCGCCACTGCGGCTTTTTGGCTGGCTTAAGTTATGAGCAGGTAACCGAGTCGGCGCAGTTTGTGGCAGTGAAACAATGTCGTTTCTCTTTCCACGAACTGGTCTTCATTCTTGGTAGAACTGGTGTGATCTGCTAGCTTTGGGGGGGGGGGGAGGGAAAAAAGACGAGGCCATCTGAGAAGGTCGTGACGATGAGTGGATGTGGATGTGGATGTGGGAAGGGCCGCAGTCCTGAGCGGAGACCATCTTGCCTCATTCTCAACCTTCCCCATCCCCCCCTTTCCCAGCCTGAAATCCCTCGGTCCAAAGGAGAGCGGATCATTCGTCAAAAAGAATTACGTTGAGTCAAATCTGGGGTGGGAACAATGATGTTGCGTGTTTGTAATTCAAGAGCGGTTCTTGGGTCCCAAACAATCCTGGCACCTGCCTGGCACGCTGGCTGGCTGGGCACCTGGGGTCGTTAGGGAACTAGTCCCCCGAGTGTGGGGTTTGCCCCATCCGGGGTTGAACTATGAACCGGGAAAGCCCCTCACTAAAGGCCTAGGACAAGACAACCCATCCCAACCCCCTCCCCCCCCCTTCCTCTACTCCCGTGTCGAGATGAGGAGAGGACGAGAAGGAGGAGGAGGTTTAGAAACATGCAAGTCAACCAGAGTCTCCAATATACATTATGGTAGCGCTAGAGGTTTACAGCCATCGATGAAGGTTGGCCACTGTCTGGTCGTTGTCACACAGTATACCCCACAAGATCCTGTTGCTAGTAGCGTCATCTTCTTGATGACGATATGTATGAATCCCTGTGGCATGGCACATGTGCACCGTGTGTGGGCGCGCGGATCCGAACCTTTAGCCCTCAACATAGGTGTGTATCGACCAACTACGCCAAATGCAAGCAGGGGGTGGAAAAAGAGGAAAGTCCTCTAGCAATTTCCCATCACAAAGGAAAGTACAGTAAGTACATGAAGTACATGCTAACTTGACGAGGGCAGCGCCTTCCCCCCTTGCGGATTGTCGACATACCCCGCTCTGGGGAGGAGCCACCCATGACGATGTCCCCCTTGGCAACCCTCGCCACTTTCTCTGTGCCGTCTTCGTATGCGACCTACTTCAACTATTTGACCCGTCGTCCTGCCGCCTACCCCTTCTCTGCCAGATCTGCTTCCTTCCTCCTCTTTCCCTTCATCTCCTACCAACTTTCCAAACGTCTTTCCTACTATTTTGATACCCATCTCTTGTCATACCCTCAACCCCCCCTCCCTCCCTCCCTCTCGCAACGGCAGTGCCAGAATTGAAGATAAATCTTCCCAACAATACCAACAACCACACAAGAAAACATCACATCCCACCAAACCATGTCTCTGTTCACAGAACTCAAGACGCCAGTCACTGGCGCCTACAAGCAGCCCATAGGACTGTATGCTACAGAACTTTCTTCTTCTCCTTCTCCTCCTTCTCCCCGCGCCTCCTGATGATGATTTGGTTCGTCGCGGACTAATAAGCTCCTTTCCTCCTCCGTAGGTATATCGGCGGCAAGTGGGTCGAGGCCGTTGACAAGAAGAAGTTCGATGTCATCAACCCCGCCACCGAGGAGATCATTACCCAGGTCTACGAAGGCACTGAGAAGGATGTCGATCTCGCCGTCGTCGCCGCCCGCAAGGCCTTCGAGGGCGAGTGGAAACAGACGTCACCCAATACCAGGAGCCGCCTGCTGCTGAAACTTGCCGACCTCCTCGAGGCGAACACAGACCTGCTGGCTGCTGTCGAGTCGCTCGACAACGGCAAGTCCATCAACATGGCCCGCGGTGACGTCGGTGCCGTCGTCAACTGCATAAGGTACTATGGTGGCTGGGCCGACAAGATCGAGGGCAAGACCCACGACATCGACCCGGGCATGTTCCACTACTCCAAGGTGGAGCCAGTAAGTGTCGACCGATCTCGCGCTTGGGGTGTATATATATAAGGATATATGCTAATCCTGTTCTGAAAATTTAGATCGGTGTCTGCGGACAGATCATCCCGTGGAACTTCCCCCTGCTCATGTGGGCATGGAAGATCGGCCCCGCCCTGGCGACCGGTAACGTTGTGATCATGAAGACTGCTGAGCAGACGCCCCTCTCCGGCCTGGTGGCCACACAATTTGTCGACGAGGCTGGCTTCCCTGCGGGCGTCTACAATCTCATCTCCGGTTACGGCAAGACAGCCGGTGCTGCTCTCGCCTCGCACATGGACATCGACAAGGTGGCTTTTACCGGGTCTACTCCCGTCGGCCGACAGATCATGAAGGCTGCCGCCGCCTCCAACCTCAAGAAGGTGACCCTCGAGCTGGGCGGCAAGTCGCCCAACATTGTCTTTGACGATGCCGACATCGAGGAGGCCATCCACTGGGTCAACTTTGGCATCTACTTCAACCACGGCCAGTGCTGCTGCGCAGGCTCCCGCATCTTCGTGCAGGAGGGCATCTATGACAAGTTCATCGAGGCCTTCCGGAAGCGCACCGAGGAGAACAAGGTCGGCGATCCGTTTGCCGAGGACACCTTCCAGGGCCCACAGGTCAGCCAGCTCCAGTATGACCGCATCATGGGCTACATCAAGGTGGGCAAGGAGGAGGGCGCCACCGTGGAGACAGGCGGCGAGCGCCACGGCGACAAGGGCTACTTCATCAAGCCCACCATCTTCAGCAACGTCACCCCCAAGATGAAGATCGCACAGGAGGAGATCTTTGGACCCGTGTGCACCATCTCCAAGTTCAAGACTGAGGAGGATGCCATCGAGGCTGCCCACGACACATCCTACGGCCTCGCCGCCGCCGTCCACACCAAGGATCTCAGCACCGCCATCCGCGTCAGCAACTCCCTCAAGGCCGGCACCGTCTGGGTGAACTGCTACAACCTCATCCACCACCAGGCAAGTTTTTACAACCCTCTTCCCGATTTTTTTTTTTTTTTTTAAGAAACGCGGGAGAAACAGGCATACTAACTTGAAGTTTTAGATCGGCTTTGGTGGCTACAAGCAATCTGGCATCGGGCGTGAGCTCGGAGAAGCTGCTCTGGCGAACTACTTAGAAAGCAAGGCCGTTCACATCAAGCTGTCCTAAGGATCATCCGGGGATGGAAGGAGAAAGGAAATAATAGGAAAGAAAGAAAGAAAAAAAAAAGAAAGAAAAAAACCGAAATTGCCAGTGGTCCTTGGAATTGGTTGTAATATGATCATGTATCTGCTTGTTCGACACAGCCTCATATCACACAGCTTGACGTTGATCTTTTGTATACTGTTAGCGTATTTCCAACCCAGCTCAAGGGACGACCAATGAATGCCAAAATTTATTCTAGCTATTGAAGAGGACATCGAATAGATCAAGCAGCTTCTGTTCAGTGAGTTAATACCCTTGAGAACTCAGATGGAATAGTTTTGATGCTCAGAACTCATCTGTATATGCTTTCTAATGAAGCCTTCTCAACCAATAAATATAGAGAAGCCCTGCTGTGGTAACTTGTAAGACTGTCTTCTTGGAAGAACAACCTCGTGCAACGAACTGTCTAGCATGCCTCGTTTTCTTCTTCTTTTTTCATACAGACTTTATGCGCATCTCATAAAAACAATAAAATAAATCAGGCCATATATTGTGCTGTCACATACATCACTCACCGGTAGGATTCCCCTCCTTCTCCTCCTCTCCTCCTCTTCCTCCACTCCAAACTCCACCAGCCAGCCAACCCCAGTAAACCAAGGGGGCGGGCGGGCGCGTTACCGCTATTTTTAGCGGAGAAACCCCCCGGCCACCTCTCTGTCAGCAAGGCCTGAACGGAACGAACCCCACTATACTGAACCCAACCAAGCCACACCAACCCCCCAAGTCAGTCACTAAGTAGGTAGTACTTGTACTGTTAGCACTATTCCCCTACCCGCGATCCCCAAGACGCGACGGGCGCGAAATCAACAACCCCAACCAACCTCGTGTGAATCGAACGGTCCCGCTCGCCCATTTACTACTTCCTTTCGCCTACAACCTCTCATCCCACCACACAGAAACCCGAAAGACAAGGGAAAGAAGAGAAAAAGAAAAGAAAAAAAACCAAGACAAAAAATAGCCACTACACCTTTAGTCTTACCGCAATCACACAAAGGTGGTTATTTTTTTCTTTCTCTTTTTCCTTCCCTGAGAGGAATCAAAACCAAACCCAACCTCTCCCCCCCCCAACCCGACCCGACCCAAACAAAAAACCCTGTCTGTCGTATTTTCCCCCTCTCGATCCCCGCCAAGGTGGGATGATCCAGAAGAGGGGTGGGTTGGTGGAAACCCTGATCCGATCTCAAGGAGAGAGAGAGAGAGAGAGAGAGAGAGAGAGGCAAAACAGCGGGGGAGGCCCAGAACAGAAGAGAAGCACAGATCAAGACGAGAAAGCGGGGTAGGGAGGGTCAGCCGCCCTGAGCACCGCAGGGGAAAGAGAGAGAGAGAGAGAGAGAGAGAGAGGGCAAAGAGGAGAAAGGAGGGAGAAACAGAGAGGGAAGAAAGACAAACCGACCCAACTGATCCCATCCATACCAACCCCCCCCCCCCAAAAAAAAAATGGCATCAACATCCACCCGCGGCGAATTCGAACGCCAGCGCGCCGAGCTAATCCGCGAGATCGCAGAGGTATGTGCCGTTGATACCCCCCCCCTCTTCTTCCCCGCCCCCCAAACCCGTTTTTTTTTTAAATCCATTTCTCTCATGACTGACCGACTGAACCAACCCCCCCACCCCCCTCCTCCTCTTTTCCCCTCCTTACAGAGCTTCGAGCACGTCCTAGCCGGCATAAACAAGCTAAACCGCAACCTAGAGGCGGTCATCACAGTAGGCAACGAGTTCTCCTCCGTCGAGGCCCTGTGGAGCACGTTCGAGAACGTCATGGGCCAGGAGGAGGAGGAGAGGGCGGAGCACAATCGCAGCGGAGGCGGGGCCGCGGCGGCAGAGGGGGGCAAGGAGGAGGTGGAGGAAGAGGAGGAGCAACAACAAGGACAGGGGGGCAGGATGGGCAGGCCTGCAGGGGAGGGGCAGGAAGAGGAGGAGGAGGGGAAAGAGGTGGTGGTGGTGCACGGGCAGGAGGGGGACGAGGAGGAGGAGGAGGAGCATATAGGCGGGGACTTGTGAGAAGTGAGCGGGTGAGGAGGTATCGGAGACGGACGACGGCCGATGAGAAAAAAGAAATGACCATCGCCTGCCTGCCTTGATAGAGAGGAGATAGATGTACTTGGCGTGGAGGTGGAAAAAGAATAACCATGATACCCAATAAACCTACTGCTTCTACGTTGGTACCCCCTCCCCCCTCCCGCCCCCCGAAAAGAATGAAGAGACAGTACATCGGGAATCAATCACAACACACACACACACACACACACACAAGTTCACATCGCGATGACATGGCTTGCAGAGGCCATACCTTGTAGAAATAAGATATTTGTTTCTCCTATCCCTGATTCCTGCTCTCAATGACTGATGGGACAAATCCATGCAAGACACCCAACAACAATCCCTCGAGATGTCCCTGTAGTAAAAAGAAAAATGAGACCACCGTTTGCCCGTCCTGTCCCTCCCGTTGTTCATTGATGTACAGCCCGGTTCCCGGGTCGCCGCCCTCCCCGAACGCCCCTCCGTCAAGTCGTGGTGGCATCAAGCCATGAATGGCATGGAGGGACAGGTGGCCCTTCTTGCGTGTGGTTTTTGTACTGCTGCCCTCCTCACTACTGTCGAGGAGGAGGGGGAGGTATAGGAAGAAGAATTCCAATACGGAGAAAATAATATAGTGCCATGAAAACAAGTACTCCTAACATTAGGCTCTGGCCGAGCCCGCCCTGCCTCGCAGGCATATAGGGAGGGCGAAGCCCATGTGGTACATCCTTCCTCCCAACCCCATTGTTATGTATCATCCATCATCCGTCATTGTCGTTGCGCCAGTTGGCAGGCCCATGACAAACCCTCCTCTTGTGGGCTGATTGTTCTCGAAAAAGAAGCTTCGTGTCGAGTCCAAGAGGAGAATGATGGTCGTCATGTCGCATCGCGCTTCGCTGTCATTACGGCCCCCGCCCCCCCCTTCTCTGTCTTGTGTGTGGTGTTTGGGGGCGTATCGTACCGTGCCGCAGAGGAGGTACGATCTAACCCGTCATTAATGTAATATTAAATAAAAGGTAGTCGTCGCTCAGAGCATCGGGCACTTTCTCCTCTTCTTACGAGCACCACCGATGCCGGGGATGTTGAGCTGGCCCGCGATGCTGCTGCGACGGCCCTTTGGTGAGGCGGTCTCCTGCACCTCCAGGTTCCGCCTGTCGTTAGCGACGACGGTGACGAGGGCCTGCTCGAAGATCTCGTCGACACCCTTCATCTCCTTGCTGCTGCACTCCATGTACTGTGCGTTCATCTTCTGTGCGACGGCCATGCCCTGCTCGCGGGTGACGGGGGTCAGGCCCTGGGTCTTGAGCATCTCGATGCATGTCTTCTTGTAGCGGAGGTCGGATTTCAGGCCGACCAGGATAAGGGGTGTGTAGGGGCAGAAGTGAAGGACTTCGGGGTACCACTGTGATTTGAGATGCGCGTCAGTCATGATGTTGATTGTCTTGTTGTCCTGGTGGAGAGGAGGAGAAAAGAGGGAGGCCTTGGAGGGCGAGAGGGAGAGAGAGGGAGAGAGAGGGAGAGAGAGGGCGCGTTACCTTGTCCATAACATTGTCAAGCGAGTTGGGACAGTCTATGGCGAAGCAGACAAAGATAAGGTCGGTCTCTGGGTACGAGAGCGGCCGCAGGCGGTCGTACTCTTCTTGTCCTGCGGTGTCCCACAGTGCGAGCTCGACGGTCTTGCCGGTTGGTGGATGTACTGGGTATGTGATGTAGTTCTCGAAGACTGTTGGGACGTATTTCTGTTTGTTTTGGGAGGGCACGCGCCGCGCAGGTCAGCAAATACATTCGGTGGCGCAGTAATAGTGGTGGTGGTGGTAGGAGGAGGAGGAGGAGGAGGAGGAGGAGGAGGAGGAGGAATGCCTTCTTCTTCTCCTGCTTCTTCTTACCTCTGGAAAGTATCCCTGACTGTAGCTAATCAAGAGACACGTCTTGCCGCAGCCGCCGTCCCCGACGACGACGATCTTCTTGGAGTAGGCAGGGGCGTCGGTCATGGCTGTTGCTGAGGATTCGCGACCAGATGTGGACGTGCTCATCATAGTGCTGACGGTGGCACCGCTTGACCGCTGGGCTGCTTTCCTATCGCTGCTGGCGCAGGTGCTGTAGCTAGAGGGTGTCTTGCGGCCAGATGGATCATACTTCTCCTGGATGGGCTGGTTGTTGTAGTACGAATTCCGAGAAATGTAAGACGAAGCCATGCTCGTTTTATCTGTCCTTCACTTGGGGGAGGGGGATTTTTTGGGGCTGCGAATGGATGCGCTGCCAGTCCAAGGCGGGGTCCCCTACGTTGCGTTGCGTTGCGAGCGGGCAGGGTGGCCAGGCCTAAGGCAGGAGGAGTAGTACAGTGCACGCGCAGTGCAGACTGTCGACACAAGAGATTGGATCGGACTTGATTCTCTCAGCTGTGGCCGACAGAGGTGGTCTCCTTCCCAGGGTTGTGGACACAATTTGGGCCGCCAGCTGCAGTGCGTAGGTGATAGTTCAGATGGAGAAGGGATGGGAAAGAAAAAAAAAAGGAAACAAGGATGCAGGCGATGATGTTTGTCCTGGCCTGCTGAATGGGCCTTTTTTGTAGGTCGAGCAAGGTTGTTTTTAATGTTGTTGGTCAAGGGCGGCAGATGGGGAATGTGTTCTGGGTTTGGTTGGTTTGTTTGTTTATCTCGTAGTGGCTGCAGGTGATAGAATGCAGGATGTGAGTGACTGATTGGTGATGTGGCAGATGCGAGAGGCAATAGAGATGCAGGAAATCGATCTTGTTGATCTCGAGGGCTTTAATTCTCCTGTCTTTGTGTGTGTGGGTGTGTGTGTTGTTAGTCCAGGTTTCTTTTTCCAGTTCAGTCTCCCAAGGACCAAGGTTTCCCAGGTCAAGAAAAGGTCACGTCAGTTTATTTTTGAGAGTGGGAAGTCGGGATGGAGGACCCATAAAGCCCAGGTTGTAGGTTGCAGCAGGTGACGATGATGATGTGAAAGGGAAGGGGGAGGAGGGAAAGAGGGAAAAGGGCACAAGAGATGGGTACGGGTATATTCGAGTGGGTGGGTAATGGATCGGCTTCCAAGACAAGAAGGTTGTTTCTGAGACAACACTAGCAGCTCCTCTGGCAAATGGCAAGAAGTGGGAGGCTGGTGTTCAGACACACACGAGCACGAGAAGGAACAGAGAGATCAGATCAGATCAGGATATGGCTGTCCAGATCTCTGTCTAAAGTATGTTTACTTGGGGCGGGTAGTGGAGTGTCCACAGCAACGAGCCGGGGGCGCAGTGGTGTGGTTTTGTGTGTGTGGGAGGGAGCTCGATGTTGCAATTGGAGCAAGCTTAGGCTGGGCTATGTACCTTAGTGCTATGTTTGTAGTATGGTATCTACTATGTATAGTGTCAGGTACATGGCAACCCCCCCCCCCCCAGGCCTCTCAAGGGTTCCTCTCTCTTTTTCCTCTCTCTCTCTTTATCATACACAAAACACAGCGCCTTTTTCCAAAAGATTATACAAAAAACTCTCAATCATACCACATTTGTAGGCTCCCTCTCTCCCTCTTGTGGAACTTCACCATGCAGCTTCAGGTGTTCAGCTCCGATTGGCACCTGAACGGACCACCTGCAAACGGTAACTACACCCCAAACTGCTTTGGGGGGGGGGACCCAGCATGTCCAGCTCCAAGGGCTCTGTCCAATCCCGCCTGTCGTCATAAGCCCTCTGAGAGCCTGGCAAGTTACAGTGGACCTCGTCCATCGGGAGTGGGGGAGGCCCCTTCTAGCGATTACACCCCCTGCGTCTTTTCTAAATTCAGGTGGCAGGGCAGGCGGTTTTTTTCGGTGGCTGGAACCCCCCCTCCACTCTCCTCGCTCCTGCAGCCTGCCACTACCACGGCGCCCCCCCTCCTTCCCTCCTCCCCATGCTCTCTAGCAACAACAACACCTGGGGGAAAGGGCGGGCAGTCACCAGCTAACTGACCGGCAATACCACCGACTCGACTCAATTCACTCACCTCCAAGTGCCTGGCCCCTTCCCTCCCCGCTCATGCCCTGAGCCCATGTCTCCCGTCCGTGCACGCACCCTGCATCACACGTCCCAGAGAAAATTCCCCAAATCGCGACTAAAATTCTCAAGCGCGTTTCTCGCTCCGCAGAAATCTTCTAAAGAGAGGCTCTTTCCTTCGTCGTCAGCCTCAAAAACAGAAAAAGGAAAAAGAAAGAAGAAAAAGAAAAAAACCGGGAATTTGGTCCACGACAGCCTGCTGCCACCGATTTTCAGGGTCCCTCGTGTTCGTGTGTGTGTGTTCATCACACTTACTCACCTACTTTCTTCTGGCAACTGACACAAAACAAGAACATTCTGAAGCCGTCATCATCTTCCATCATCATCACCAGGACGAGGCGGGCGTGACGTATCTCAACAATTTTCCCTTTGTCTAGAACAGTCCTTGTTCTTGACCGATATCCACCCACCTCTGGGCACCCGCGTGACCTGCTTTTACTCCCCCCCCCCTCTCTTCCATTCTTTTCCCTCCCTTCCTTCTCCCCCTTGCAGGTTGGACTTCTTCAGATCCAGCCAGACAAGCCAAGAATCATTCAACCCTTGTCGTCTTTTCCCTTGCGCGCGCACACAATGGAGAAGAGTACGGCACCTGTCAAATATGTCACCCTCGTTTCCAGCGACGGTCTCGAGTTCACCCTGCCCCGCGAGGCCTGTTATGTCAGCCCTTTCCTCAAGAGATCCGTTGACCCCGAGGGAGGTTTCCTGGAGGCTTCCACGGGGCGTGTCACCCTCGAGATGTTCAGGTGAGTGGTTTTCCACACAGTCCTCCCGTTGCACTGCCACGTCTCCTTCTCTTCCCTCTCCCTCTCCCTCCCCCTTCCCCTCTTTCCTCCGTTGACTCATTGGCGGTGTCGATGATGAAACAAGAGATTTTCAGTTCGCTGTGTTCTTTCTGACAGAGCCTCCTTCTCCTCTTATGGACTGAGACGGCTCTGGGTGAGCTCTTTACCTACACTTGATCTGAGATGCCTCCCCTCCAGCAGCCCCCCCCCCAAAAAAAACTCTTTCATAAGCAGATTATTCATCACCTCTGAGGAGAACCCAGGTCACATGACTAATCACTGTCACATATAGCTCCCTCATCCTCGAGAAGGTGGTCGAGTACCTGATCTACTGGTACCGCTACAAAGACAGCGAGGATGTTCCCGACATGGAAATCCCCGTCGACCTGTGTCTGGAGGTGCTCACGGCCTCTGACTTCTTGGGCCTCGACAGTTAGTGACATGAAAGAAAAAGAACAAGAGGAAAGAAAGAAAGAAAAAAACCTTGCCATCTCAACCCTGCAAGCAAGGCAAGGGGGTTTAAAAAAAAAAAAAAAAAGGCCAATGTTCACGAACGATGGCGGAAAGATTGGCCTCTCTCCATGACACGACACGATCTCTCACACACATTGCATTTCCTGGGTTTAGGGGGCGTTCAGGTTGGTAAGGTTTGGGTAAGGAATTAGGGCAACAACAGGACACAAGGGCATGAGGGACCATGAGATATGTGCTTTTTAATCATGATACCCTGAACCAATGTCATGAGGCTGATTGATGGCCGGTTGTGGTCACCATATCCATCTCAGTCGTTTCCCTTCTTTTCCTTTCTGCCTTATTCTTCTTACCTGGTCGGCTCTTGGTCTACGTGGTCTAGGATTGGGTATTGCAATCATCAAGGGCGATGCTATGCTATGCTATGCTATGCGTGACACACACGTCCCCGTTACCAAACCCCCCTGTGATGAAATACTTTTTTGCAACCCATTCAATAAGCATATGCGTTCGACTCCAGTTCAGTGGGTTGATCGTCTAATACGAATGGAAGATTGATTCTCTTGGGAATTCTCCCCCACACTCTGCTTGACTCAAGAAATTTCTTTCCTGTTGAGATCTCGCTTTTTCAGAGGGGAGACAAACCAAACCCCCTTCTTCAAGCTCGGAAGGGAAGGCAAGGGAATGAATGAATGATTGATGACCGTTTACCATAGCAAAATGAAATCAATATTGAATTTTTGAAGACGTGTCTTGGGTATCTAATTCCACATCTTGAAGAACCTTGCTTGCTTGCTTTTTTTTTTTTTTTTTTTTTTTTTTTTTTTTTTTTTGTTTCCACGTGTGTAATAAAGTTAAAAATTGATTCCTCAACCAGGCACCACAACCGCCAGGACAGTAATGTAAAAA
>JACWQW010000002.1:705856-745726 GCA_014849355.1 Cryphonectria radicalis
GGGGGGGCCACACACAAAAACCCACCCGGTAAAAAAACCCCACAAACGCGCGAGTTAATATAAAAAGAGAGAGAGACACACACCCACACACACACACCCCCAAAAAAAAAAAAAAAAAAAAAAAAAAAAAAAGAAAAAAAGAGGGCAAATCCAGTGTCATCCTGCAAGCAGCAAAGCAAAGCAAGAAAACCCTCTCAAAGGATTGCCTCATTGAGAAGGGCCTAAAGACGTTTCAGGAACAGCATGCAGCCTGCTCTCGCTAATAGGCCAATGGCGGAGGAGGAAATGGCATTGGCATAACACACAGACAACCATCACCACGCCGAGATTCGTCGTGTGTGGCCGGGGAACTGCTGATCCACCTGGTTTCTTTTTTTTTTCTTTTTTTTTTTTGGTGTGCGGGGAGGTGACTGAAGAGGAGAAGAGAGGAGAGGAGGAGGAGGAGGAGGAGGAGGAGAAGAAGATCGGCGCTGCCTGATCTGACCTCGGGATGACCAAATTGGTGACCGAGGGCGGGATAATGAGTGCAATGCAGGGAAAAGCTGGCCTTGCTTCGCATCTCCGCACCCTCGTTCCTCCTACCTTTGCGCATTGCCAAAAGTCTCCAGGTCGTATCTCTACAGTGCTCTCCTTGAAACCTTTGGGGGAGGCGAAAGAATACTCACCTGGTAGGGGTGAGAGCTCGACTAGGAAAAGAAGAAGAAAAAATGTACTACACTACATAGCAACTACCGCAGTACCTTTTTTTTTTTTTTTTTTTTTTTTGTTACTGGCGGCCAGTCCCACTCGCGTGCCTTGGCCCGCTGTAATTACAGGGCGGGAAGGCGCTGACATGTGACAGTCTCCTCTCCTCTCTCTGCCTCTTGTCTCTCTCTCCCTCCCTCTCTCTCTCGGTGGGCGGGCGGGCACCAGTGGTTAGTTAGTACATTGTATCGTGGCAGATTAGTACATCGTGGGGAAAAAGAGCTCTGATATCCTGGGGCGCCAAGAGACCGAACCCTATACGCATACACAGTAGTAGCAGATTAATATCGCAGTAGCGGTGTACTGTGCTATGTACACATGGACACCCCCCGGCTGGGGCCCGGGAGGGTTTTCCGCAAGAGGATGTAGTGCCAGCAGTACTCTGGGCTGGCAAGAGGGTGCACCTGACACCCCCCGTTGCGCTATCTCACTAGGCGGGATGACGCCCTGAGCAGGAAATAACCCGCGGTTCAGCGGCCTTGACTCGGGGGGCAAAGACCTAGGACCCACCCACCCAAGCTCACATGGGGACTGGCGCAAAGCGGTCTTCTCCCGTTAGTTGTCAGGCGGGGCAAGGGGACCCTCAGTTTACTTAGTCAACTACAACTCCTCAAGTCTAAACTTGCACAATCAGAAGACTAAGAACCACCACGCTCGTTTTCCCACCAACACCACCAACCACCATCCACCGTCTCCCACTTCCCTGCCGCGAGCCTTCTGTCCGTGCTACAACCATCACACTCGAACACGCCCCGGCTTTATTCTTATGGGAAGAGAGTGTCCTCTAGGGAACCCAGGCTGGACTGGCATCTTTTAGTTCTCTTCCCATCGTTCGAAGAACTTTCTTTCTCTGTCCCTGCTGGGCATTTTCGGTAAGGAGCAGCAGAACCATATGCCACTACCTCTTTCGTCTGGAAGCTGACTGAGATCGCCTGCATACCAGTACCAACTACGATTCACACCAACACTTACTACTGCCACTGGTACTATCACCACTGCCGCTACCAACACACATTCTTTTTGCCCCTCCTGTGGCGGAGAGAGCGAGCGCGCGCGCGCGAGAGAGAGAGAGAGAGAGAGAGAGAGAGAGATAGAAAGAGAAAGACAAAGACAAAGAGAGGGAGGGTCTCTGGAAGATCTGTACCAGGAACTGCACATCCCTGTCCACGAGCATCTAGGCACAACACTTCTTCTCTCTCTCTCTCTGTGTGTGCTGGGGCTGCCAATTCCACCTACGACAACAAAGCCCGCATTCTACTTCCCTGCAAGACTGCCCCTGGACCATTTCCCAGATCGACGTCGAGCCCAAAGGACTAACAGCAACGGCGCCCCGAACATCCACGAGAACCAGGGCTTGATTCGCTACACAAGATCGGTCGACTCTGAAGGCTGCTGGTGCTTTGCCGAGGCCAGCTCTTGGCCCTTTCCATCTTGCTCGTAATCATGCGATCTTGACCTTTAGCATCACCTTACAGGGTTCCGACGTTTGCTCTGACAAGGAAGGGCTTCGTGGCAAGAAGAAAACCAAGCCGGGATTGTCATTTCGTGTGCCGGAGGATTGACGCCTATATCTGCCCCCCTCCCCCCTCTTCTCCGTTTCGAACTCTCCTCTCCTTCCCTCCTCTCTTCAGCCATCACCAACCAAAACGAACGACACATTCACCTTCCCAGAGACGCACTCATGCTGGCAGCATATTCGGGCCCGACAATGGGTACGAGGCGGTCGGGTTCTGGTGGCGGTGGCCGCGGCCGCGGCCTGCCGTTTGGTTGTAAGTCACCGGTGATCTTTTTACTGAACCTCTCACCTCCCTCCCTCTTGCGATGAATCTTGAAGCTGACCCGTGTCGTCTCTTGTGGAGTAGATGTTGGTCCGGAGCGGCTGCCAAATGAGGAGCAGGAGTTTGTTGGCCCGATCTTTGACATGTTCGAAAGACAGCCTCCACCGCCACCGTCACCGTCACTGCCAGCTCGTGGCTCTCCTGTTCTCTCGTCCACTGAGGCGAGTGAGCTCAGCAACCTCCTGGGTTTGGTACTATGTGGCGAAGCTTATGGTCAGTACAGTTTTGGCGAGGGCTTTTCCAGTGACGAGTTCGACATGCCACCCGCCCTCGAGGGCGTGTCTACGTCCTTCGGGCTGTCCATGCCTGCGCTCCCTGGCGGTGACTTTACCCTGCACCCTGGACACGTGCCACCGGCAGATTCCCTGTCCTCTGCGGCGATGCCTTCTGGAGCAATGCACCCACCGCTCCTCGAGGCCGCCGGCCTTGGGCCCTCGCCCCCCCCACTCATGCCGTTTCATCCGCCTGCACCCGTCTCGGCTCCTCCTCCCGCCTTTGCTCCACCATCTGCATTCACCCCGCAGCACTCTCCAACCATCCCGCGTCACGGTGTTCGGTCACGATATTCACCTGATGTGATGGAGGCTGCGGCCGTGCTTCACAATCGATCGCACAGCATGAGGAGCATGACTGACGTGCAGAACGAGCCTGGCTATCAACAACAAGGATCACGGCGCAGGTCGTCCAACCACCACCACCACCTTCATCAACAACAAGGTAGAGGACCACCAGGCCGACATCTACGATACCAGGAAATGGAAGAGTTCCAGAAAGAAGGACGGCGTATGTCGCAGTCCACGCATGCTGCCGAACAGGCGGATACATGGGTGCCTTGGATCTTCGGAACAAACGCCGTCCGGCCCGAAACACGCACCACGCAACCACCTCCCGCGCCCGTGGCCCTGCAGTACGGCACTGACCAGAGCTTTGCCAATGACAATCGGCCGTTCGAGCCGCTGCTGGAGAAGGAAACGTCCACAGCCCTGTCGGAGCAACAGATGAGCTACATGTCCGCGATCGAGCTATCTAGGAGCAACGACACGACACCTGGCCCGGATGCGGCGCAAGCCAGCAGCGAGGGTGCTTCACAATCCAAGGCCCAACCCAAGGCACTCAAGATCAAGATTGAAGCGAACGGCAGGAAGGCTCGGAAGAGCAAATCCGGTGGTGACGACGATCTGGATGACGACGAGGAGCCACAGAGCGCAGTCTCGAATTCCTCGGCTCGGAAGCGCAAGTCAAAGGCTGAATCAACAGATTCGCCCGGCTCAGAGCTGCGCCTACCCTTGTCTTTCAAGCGGAGGAAATCGACCGCGTCAAAGAGGGAGAATCTTACCGAGGGCCAGAAGCGGGCGAACCACATCAACAGCGAGAAGAAGCGCCGCAAGGTCATTTCTACCGGCTTTGAGAACCTCCACCTCATGGTCCCCCTTCCCAGCACGGGTATGACGAGCAAGAGCGCAGTGTTGGAGTCTACCGTCTTGTTCCTGCAGGAACTCATAGACGGTAATGCACATCTCAGGCAAACTTACCTGTGAGGGATTAGCACATTGGACGTCACTTGCCCGGTGCGAATCATTGATACCCTAATCAACACCAAAAAGCTGCATAGCAGGCGCATAATAGGAATGGGGGAAAAACAGTCGGCCCAACTTTTTAAAGGTTTTTTTTTTTTTTTTTTTTTTTTTCATTTCATTGGTCATCAAAGGGGGGGGGGGTTTACTTTTGGACAACGAGTATGAATTCACTTAATTCCCCCCTCCCCCCCCCTTCCCGACGATGGCGAAGGCGTTTTCGAGCGGCAGGTGGATGGGAGATGAGTCGGAGCGAGAGGGTATGGGAGTTTTTTTTTCTTTCTCTTTTCTTTTCCTTTTTCGGCTGGTTGGTTCTGGGTCTCAAAATTGATATCCCCGTCTGGCGACTTGGACTCGTTGACTTTCTGTCTTCCCCCCCCCCCCTACCTCTCTCTATTTCATGTATATCATCACATTGGTGGTCTTGGAATGGGAAAACGCGGCACCTCTTGGGAATGGGGTCGAGAGGGCTGTCTAGGTTGTTGTACCTATCCCTACTTCATCTCTAAGTGGGAGAGGGGGGGGGGGTGAACATCACTAGACTTTTAACGACTTTGGACGATCCTTGAACGGAACATGGGCTGCTGCTGTTGTTGTTAATTGAGGAGGCGAAGGATTCGGATGACCTATGCTGTACAGTATACTCTTTTCAGTGCATACTCATTCTCCAGTTATGATGACCCAACAATATTAATTTCACCAAGCGTAAATACTTCTGCTGATCAGTCTCACTTGACTCACTCGTCTGTGTGTGCTGTGTGATGACAGAATGTGCATGGAAGAACACCCTTTTTTTTCTTTTTTCTTCTTTTTTCTTCTGCTGCATTGAAACTTTTGCATGAGTTAAATGGGCTGGGAATTCTCAATGGCATTCCCCCATCTGAAAAAGACCTATGGGTCCGGTCCGGTCCTATTTTGAGAGAGAGAGAGAGATAATGGAGTGAGAGGTATATACATGAGGGGCTACTAATACCAAGCCCTAAGACTTTTACTTTTTCTTCTTCTTCTTCTTCCCGTTCAATTCAAAATCGCTGCTGCATTCTTGTCATCACAAACTAACATCCCTATCTGTAAGGATAGGGCTGGGGGCTTGTCCACAAGACCACCTAAACTCACTCAAAAAGTAGACTTGAACTATTCCTTCCTTTTCTTTTCTTTCCCGTCAACCCCCCCCCCCCCACCCCTTTCAACACCTCCTCCCCCACGCCGTCCATATAGACTCGAGATGGAAAGGACGGGGGGGGGGGGGAAGGAGAGAAGAACATTTTTATTTTTTTCAAGTACCAAAGCTGACAAGCGAGGAGGGATGGGAAAAGAATACCATAGAGACTTGGCTTCACCACAAGTGAAAAGGAGAAGGAGGTGATGAAGTACGTGGCTTTTGTGTGAGGGAATCTGCATGCACAGACAGGCCCCATCATTTAGCATCATCACAAACCTTTTCTTCTTCTTCTTTTTGAGTGCGGGTGAAACATAAAAAAGGTATGTGTTTGTGTGTGTTTGTGTGTGTGTGTATTACAAGCCTGGTGGAGGAGGCATCTGTTTCCTGATGTTAGCTGTATATTCGATTTCCCATTGACGTAGGGTTGAGAAGGAGCCTCGAGGAGAAAGGGGGTCGGGGGGGGGGGGGCATTGCATACATTGTTGTATCCCGTCGTTCCAGGAGGCGAGCCTGAAGGTGGAGGAGGTGCAGGAGCGCTGGGCGGAGGCGGTGGTGGAGGAGGCTGCTCGGCTGGAGGCGGAGGGGGGCTGGCAGATGCGCCTGGAGCACCGGGAGCCGCGCCAGGGGGGGCGCCGCCCTGCTGTTGCTGAGCGGCCTGCATCGCTGCGTAGTACTGCTGGTAGTACTGAACATAGGCCGCATAGCCGCCGTACGCGGCATACGGATCCTCGCTGCCGGCCTGCTGCTGGCCGGCACCGTAGAGCTGAGCATACTGGGCCGCGTAGTCTCCGTAGGCGGCAGCAGCGGTGTTGGCGGTGTTGGCAGATGGGGAGGAGACAGCCGGGGTGTGGTTGGCTTGGCCCGGGTTAGGAGAGTTATAATTGTTGTTGTGGTGGTAGCCATGGCTGCCTTGGCGGTCGCCACGCCGGTCGCCGTATCTGTCCCCGCCGCCAAACCGCTCGCCTCCTCCTCCTCCTCCTCCACCACCGTATCTGTCGCCTCCGCCGTAGCGATCACCACTGTTGTAACGGTCTCCACCGCCGTAGCCATGACCACCCCCGCCGCCATAGGTGTTGCGAGGAGGACGAGACTTGAAGTCCTCGTACTGCTCCTTGACGTTGACCAGGAGATCTTCACATAGCTCCTTTGCCGTCTGGACCATCTTCGGATCCGGACCACTGCGCGGGGGAAAGGAGATTTAGATGGATTCTCTAGGAAATCATCTCGATGGGGAGAGAGAGGGAGGGGAGAGGGGGGGGGGGGTTAGGGTGTACTTACGCAACATGCAGATACATGTCCTCCTCGGCCTCGCGGCCAGTCGCGTTCTCGATGTAGCCAGAACCACGGCCCTTGATCTGCACGCGACAGCCCGTCTCCTGCTGAATGTGCTTGACGTACGAGCCGCCGTGGCCCACAACCTGTGCACGGAGGTTAAAGCCAGGGATGGGCTCCAGGCTGATGGGGATCTTCTCCTCGGGCCATTTGCGCTAGATTTTTTTTATATGCATGTCAGTAAAGAATGAAGGGGCATGACCTGAGTCCTTTCCCCCGGAGCACACGTACTCGGCCATATTCATCACGCTCGACCGGCTCCTGCTCTCGGCGGCGGAATCGTCGCTCGTCGACCAGCTGAGGCAGTTCCTGTTGCATCAGTTCCTCAATCTTCTTGACCGCCAGCTCGAGGCCATCCTTGGACGTGCTGGTGACGTGGAGATACAGCGGCGGGTTCTAGCAAGTCTGGATCAGCCAGTCTGTTCGAGGTCTCCTGGGGAGAGAAGGGTTAGGAGAGGGTTGTTTTCTCTTACGGCTGCGGTGGCCATGCTCTTGTCGGGATAGTAGCTTCCACGGGTGGTGACATCTTGGTTAAGAACAAAATCGTCAACTTTCATTCTTCAAACACGACGGCATCATTTCTGTATTTTTTTCTTTTTTTTTTCTTCTTTTTTTTCTTGGTGTGTTGGGTATATAAGTAGGTAGGTAGGTGGGTAGATTGGGTGGTAGCATACCAGCGCCGGTCTCATCTTTGATCTAGAAATTCAAGCAGGGGAGGTCAGCAGCGGCCAGAGAGACGATTTGTACGCGAGCTATCCAGCTTCCAGTGTAAGCAAGACTGTTTCTCGCATACAGTTTTGTAATAATGGAGGATGGGAGATTTTTTTCTTCTTCTTTTTGCATCTGACGATGGTATTGTTGATCAGCAGTGGCCAGGCAAAGTATTTACCATTTTCTGAGTAGAGCCCTTGGTCAGGGTATATCGGTTGCGCAGGTCGTTGACTTCGATGTCCTTGATGTAGTCGCCGTCCGCGATGTACATCTCGCCGTTGATGGTGCCACCCGGTGGGCCATCAGACTTGGCCGACTCGGATCGGATTGGGGGCACATCGACATGCTGGATGCCCTTACGCGCCTGGAGCTGGGCGTTGATCTTGGCCGCAGCGGCAGCTATGTTGAAAAGCGACGTGGGTTAGTTATTGCAGTTACAGTCTTCCGGAAAAGCCTGCCGTCCACTCTTTCTTCTCTTTCTCTCTGTCCCCTTCTCTTTTTCTCTCTCTCTCTCGAGGATGGCGCAGCTCTCCTTTGTGTCTTCTTCTTCTTCTTCTCCTCCTCCTCCTCCTCCTCCTCTTCTTTCTCCTCCTTCTTCTTACCTGCAGCAGCTGCGGGATCAACGGGCGCATTATTGGTAGGAGATGCAACCGTCTCGCGATCCTTGGACAATGGGCTCCTGTCCCGAACCGAGTCTTCCTTGCGGGCGGAGGGCGATCGAGAACGGCGGTCGAACCTCGAGGTCTTTCGAGGCTCAGGCTCCTTCTGGTCGAAGCGCGACCGCTTGGTGGTGCGGCGCTCGGTGTCATCCATGCTCTCGAGGGGCCTGTGTAAGATTTGCTGGGGTGGTAGCCGAGACTTTGTGTGTGTGTGTGAGGGAGAGGGAGGGGGAGAGAGAGAGAGAGGGTAAGAGAGTCTTTGTGTGGAGAAGGTTTGGAGGGTTGGGACTGGACTTGTTTGAACGCGAGGCTGGAATTTCTGGCGTTCAAAGTGAGAGATTCGGCTAAATGTGGGGGGCACTTGTGCAGGGAGATGCTTTAGGCCCCCTTATCCCTGCACACCTCAACCCCCAAACTCGAGTTCGTTTTGTGATATTTTTCTACATGCAATCAATGCTGTGAAGGAAGAGAAGAGTATGGCAAGTCCACCACCACCACCCTGACCTCCAGCTACAGGTTAAAAAAAAAAAATACAAAAAAAGGCCTGAATATACAAGTTCCATTATCTATCACAAAAATCACATTCAGGCATAATGATGCCCCCGGCCTCTTGCCTCTTGCCTCTTGCTAATAATGCTTACGTCCTGGGAAAAGGTCTCTTGTGAGACGACTACATTCTTGACTACATTCTTTCTCTCTTTGGGTCGAGGACTATAAACTGCAAAAAGAAAATGTCAAATATGTCTTGGTTGTCTATTTTTTTTTCTGTCTCATCATACAAGGAAGCACCAGAAATGCTCTACCGCTGTTGTGTTCCATTTCATTATGGTGTAGCCTTGCTCATGCTGATCAACCTCTTCACACCAACCTGTGACTTCAGGTCAGCACATGTCTTCTTTGTGGGGGCAAGGGTCTGGTTCTTGTCTCCCAGGATGGGACATCCAAGCAAACACTTACCATCCAGTTACCACACTCTTCTGTCTTGTTCTTTTGAACATCCACCTGGATCTGCTGTGCCAGGTCATAGTTCTTGCCCGCAATAGCCTCGGCCAGCTGGTTGAGCTGGTCAATGGTGGCAGGCTTGACCAGCTCCTCATTGTTCAGGTGGTCAAAGAGCAGGTTCAGACGCTTCTGCGTGTCCTTGACCTGTGGCGCAAAGTTCTGTGGCGCCTTCGATGCGACGCGCTGCATGTCCTGGCTCAGGATATCGACCATGCGCTGGGCATTGGCCGGGATATGTGACCGGTCTCCGGTCGGGTGCCTGGGCTTGGGCGGAGGTGCCGCTGCGCGTGGGGGCGGTGGGGTTGGTTGAGCAGCTGGAGGTGGACCGCCCATGGGTGGCCCGGCCATCGGAGGGCCGGCCGGAGGCGGATGTGCCAGAGGAGCTTGGCTTGCCGGAGTTGAGGACGCAGAGTACGGCGCGTACGGTCCTTGCCCGGGTACCGCCTGAGTAGGGGGCGCGTACGGGTTGGGCGGAGGTGGTCTGCTGGCAGCCGGAGGAGGCGGTATCGAAGCACCTGGCACTGGGGTATGACTGGCATGCTGCGCCGCCGGGGCAGGGGCGTATCGGTTTGACGGAGGGGCACCAGCTGGTGGCGCGTTGTAGGGCGATGCGGTCCGCGGGACACCAGGTGGAGGTACTGCCCCTGCGACCGGTGGCGGAGGAGCATAGGGGTTGGAAGTCGTAGATGCCGGCCGCACTGGCATATTGGTCGCCTGGCCCGTCAGGGGCGACGTGACGCGAGGGAGATCGGACGCCTTTGGTGGAGGTGGAGGGGGCGTGGCGGTCCCGCGTGGTGGAGCTCCGAAGGGGCTCTGAGGGGGCGGCCCAACACTTGGCGTCTGCTGGTTCGGGAATGGAGATGCGACGACAGCCCGGGGAGTCGACTTTCGGGTCTGTCCCTTGACTACAGTGGGTGTATCATTCCAGTCGCCCACGTCCTTCGCTCTCAGGAGAGGCGGGTTAGAAGTGGGGGTTGACCCTCGGGGTGGACCACCCATCGGCGGAGGCACCATCGCCGGCTGGCCGTATGGCGCGTATCCTGCTGGCTGAGGGGGGGCGTAGCCTGCCGATGGCTGGTAAGGAGTCGTCGCAGATGGCGCGTATGGATTGGCAGGCGGGGCATAAGGATTCGAGGCTGGCGTTGAGGTTGGTGGGACGAAAGAGTTGGCAGCAGGTGCTGCTCCAGGTGGAGCGTAAGGGTTACCGGCTGGGGTCGGGATCGGGGCTGGAGACCCAAACGTGTTGATAGGCGCAGGAGCTTGAGCCGCCTGGTATCCAACCGGCTGCTGTCGCGCTGTCTGCTGCCGCGTACCTGGTCGAGCGGCGGTGGACGATGCTGTACGTGCAGCAGCCTGTGCCGGAGCCTTCTGGGTGGCGAGCCTGACGCGGTTCCTCGCGACCTCCGCTGCAGGATAGTTCGCCGGCAGCAGATCCAGATATTTCTGGGCCACGGACAGCAGGCCATGAGCCGCAACGATGTCTGCATACTCGGTGTACTTGTCATATAGCGCGGCCAATTTCCAGTCGGACGTCAGGCTGGTCTCCTTGTCGTTGAACTTGGTCACATGCCTAAAGACAGTGACCTTCTCAATGAACTGCTGCAGCGACCTGGCGTGTACCGAGAAGGTCGAGTCTTCACTCGGCTCCTTCATGCCGGCCTGCTCAATCTCTTCGAGCTCCTCGACCCAGATGGCCACGGCCTTTTCCAGCTTCGAGCCCACCAGGTAGCAGAACGATGCATCCTTGCGGGAGCCTTGTTCCAGGATCCGGTCGCCGAGGGCCTCGCAAAGATCAGGGAACTCGTCCGGCTTTGCGAAGGTGCAGAGTGATGCCATCGTCTCCTTCCAGTCCGCTAGATCCGCATTGTAGACCACATCCCAGAGGTTCTCGGTGATGACGGAGCTCAGCAGACGAAGGTAGCTAGGGCTGCCCTTCTTGCTGGAGAGGTACGCCGCCTGGACCTTGTCTACCAGCTCTTTACCACCGCAGTTAGCGATGATGAAAGCATCTGCCATACGGTCCTCTTTCAAACAAATCTCTGCCGCCTTGGCAAAATCTCCAAGCATCAGAGCCTTGGTGATGCGGTCTTCCAGAGCCGTGTTGCCCACGCTGAGCAGGTGGAATGGATCCTCCGTCTTCGCTCCCTTGTTGGCTGCCAGGCCCGCCAAGAAATCATCGCCGTCGTTGCCGTCAAACATGCTGACCATCCTGCGATGTTTGCTCTTCTCGACGCCGTTCTCCTTTGGTGCTAATGTTTCAGCCTCCTCCGATGTCTCCTTCTCCTCGCCATCCGCACCCGCTTCTTCCTCTTCCTTTGTGAACCCCAGATAGTCAATCACCTGTTGGCGGGGGTCTGCGGCAACCAACGTCTCCATGACCAGCCAATCGGCCTTCTCCTCGTCCGTCTTGGCCTGCTCCAGGTGCGATGTGCAGATCTCTTTGAGATTTCCACTTTGCAGCGAGGCTTCAAACTTCTCGGCCTGGGCCGTGACATCAGAGTCGACGGAAAAGTGTGAGATCACGACCTTGGAGGTTCCAGGGTGGCCAGTGGCAACCGTATTCTTCTTAAAGATGATGACCTTTCCGCCAAAACCAAAAGATGCACCAATTGGCCTCTTCAGCCATGCGGGAGCCTTGGGCAGGGAGAAAGAGGCGCCTTGTGGCTGTGTTTGTGCGCTCGTGAAGAAGTCCTCCCCATCTAGGCTGTTCTGTGTGGCTGTCTGCGCAGTGGAGGGGTTGGTGTTCTGTAGGGTCTGGATGGCAATCTTCCCGTCGAAGGATGCTGTTGCCGACAGACTCGGGTTGTGTGGGTTGAAGCGGGTCAGGAAAGTCCAGTTCGTGACCTCTGGGAACTCGCCGTAGCGCTCTCCAGTCTGGGGGTTCCAGAGCAGCGTTCGGTTATCCTTGCCACAGGAGAGGAGCAAGTCGGCATCTTGCTCACACCACGAGAGGGACAGCACGCCCTGCTCGTGCCCCTGTAGTGTCCGCTCTGGCGCATTCGAGTTCCTCAGATCCCACAGGAGTATAACGGGCGTGTTATCATCAGGAGTTGCCGTCAGCAGCTTTGTCGAGTTGTGCGGGTCCCATGCTATTGCGCTGACCCGCTTCCGGTTGTTGTTGAGCGTCAAGGACGCCTTCTTGGTCTTCAGGTCCCAGACGGTCACAAATCCTCCTGAGCCTCCGGTGGCCAGGATATGTGAGACCTTTCTGTTCCATGCCACACACTCGATATCGTCAGATCGAGCTGCGGCGTTGCCCAGGCGCAGTGGGTTCTCAATATCGTTGGTGTCGTGGATCCACAGCTCTCCCTTATCGCCTGCGGTCGCGAGGATTTGGGGCTTCAGCGGGTTGAACTGGAGAGACTTGATTGCGCCGCTGTGTTTTGTCGTCTGGGCGATTTGCGCATCGGGGGACCCAGAGACAAGCTTCTCGGCGTCCCACAGCTGCAGTGAGCCGTTCTCGAGGGCGCCGGCAATGATGCCTCGAGTGTGTGTATCGTCTGGGGGGCCCCACGCAAGATCATGGAATCTGCAGGAAGGGGACATTCAGCACAGCACTGGGGGAGAGCTAGATCCTTAGGGCAAGACGTACTTTGAGTCGACGGCGATACTGGCGATGGGCTGAAGCTCGAGTCCCTGCTCCTGGCTGTCCAGGTTCAGGTCCCACAGCTCAAGCTTGACCTCGTCCGAGAAGCTATCGTCGACGGCCCCAGCGCGGGTTCCGGTGACCAGCAGAGGCTTGGCTGACCCAGAGGACCAGGCGAAAGCCGCGGTCCTCGGGATCTCTCTCAATCGTACCATGTTGGCGCAATCGTGGTCAACAGTCGCTGGTGGGAGGGGAAATGGGGACGGGAGGGGCTTTGACGTGGGCGCGCAAAGGAGTAGTCGTTGCTGCTGTGAGCTTGAAAACAGTCACTCAAGTCTAAATCGCTAGGCAGGCATCGAATGAATGAAGATTAGCAGCCTCATGCACAAGCAGCTCTGATGGTATCGGAGAGAGTGACTGCTGCAGGGTTGCAAATGTATAAGAAAGACGTAGAGGACAGAATAGTGTTGACATGGAAAGGTGATACATTGTAAGCCCGGCTTAGGCTGAAGGGCCAGATTGCCCTCGTACCAGCCAGGATTCACAGCTGCCGCAGGGGTCGGCTTGGGTGAGACGGCCATGCCTGATTGGACACAGCCGTGTCCTCAGGGGCCCAAGCTTGGAACTGCCCCTCCAACAGCCCCCAAGCGCGCCGGCAGGCTCGTCTTGGCATCGCGACTTTGTGGTGCAGGCTGCTGCTAACTGACCAAACACTGCGACCTCCCTCACCAGACCATATCCTCCTCCACCATCCCACCAACCCTGCAAAGATGACAGACACAGCAAGGTGGAAAGCAACGGTGTTCGTCGGTGGACTCGCGCCGGTCGTCACGATCGCTACAATACACGACGCCTTCCTCCCCTTTGGAGACATCGCAGACGTCTCGCTTCCCAAGAATGAAAATCCCAATTCCAAAGACACGGAACCACATCGCGGTTTCGCCTACGTCGAATTCGAGGATGCAGAAGATGCAAAGGAGGCAATAGACAATATGGATCAGGCTGAGTTCTTCGGGCGGGTCATAAAAGTCACACCGGCAAAGGCACCAAAGAGTGCAGACGAGGGGCTAGGAAGTAAAACTGCGATATGGGCACAGGTATGTCTACTACATGTGACCGTCTTCCCTGTACACTATTTGACCGTGAAATAGGAGAGCTGGTTGGCCAAAAATGCGGTTGATGAGGAAGACAGACTCGCTGCAGAGAAGACGCAGGCATCAGAAGACTCGAGGGCTGAAGACCCGATGCAAGGTCTCGAGGATTTGGATGTGGCGGGGCCCCGACAAGCATAGTCGTATCTTGACAGACGGCAAGACGGACGGCAGAAGTGATACCCCAAAATGCGATGTGCATGTAACGGCGTTCCGGTGGGAGGGTAGATGGACTCTGGGTTTTAGTGGTAATGATATGAAAAGTTCTTGAATTCCAAGCCGAAAGACCTGACACTTTTGGTGGTGCTCGCCCTCTCTATATCAAATGTACAATCACATCAGCCTTCCTCCCATTGATGTGCTCCTGCCTATGCCTCCACTGCTCCAAATCAGTGGTGCTCCTCGGAAGCGTCGTGGGCAGCGTTGTCCGCAGCTCGGTTTTGACGCTTGAGACGGATGGTCTTGTCGGTGAAGAAGTGACGCATGCTCGAGTAGCCGGCAGCGAAGACGGCAAAACCAACGACGACACCTATGACAATTGTCAGCTCTCGTGCCTGATTAACCATGACTGCGCAGGTGGTGACGAACCGAGGGGGATCAACTCGGCAGGAATCTGACGGAATCGTCGGAGGCGTTGAGAGATGGTGTGAGCTATGGCCGTGTATCGGGTACTGTCAGTCTCGTCTCGAGTAGAGCATGGTCTTGTACCAATACTCAGCAGGATGCATCATCATCATCATCATCGAAACATACCGGCCTGCTCCTCGTTCTGTTGTATGACATGGCCTGGTTAGAGAGGTGACGCCATTCGCAGACACGAGCGGAGGGAGGGACTTACGGGCACTGGGCGCATCATGGCCCTGGTGGGCTGGAACATCCGCATGGCCCGCGTGGCATACATTTCGACAATGGGTATTGTTTTTGAGTGAGTGGAGATGAGGTCGTTATGAAGCAGGTGCTCGGGCAGTTCAGGGCGTCAGGTCGAAGCTGGTCGCAGGTAGGGCAGGTGCTTCTTCTCCTGGTTCGATGCCGCGCCAGAGGAAGCTTAAGTCGCAGGTTGCCCGTCTCCAAAAACAGCTGCCCCACCCAGCCCCCCGCCCAGCCAGTTAGATCGCCCAATTTCCAACACAAACCGGCCGGAGAGGGAAGAGCTGCTCACCTCTAGCCGACGACTTACTTTGGCCTTGGATTTCCGGCCGTCCCATAATTCATCATCGACCATCTCCCAGCTCCGTCTACCAACCCACGACAACAGTCGATTGCCATTGAGCTGCACAACCCCTCTCCACTCAGCCTCCCACCTACCCCACGATCAAAATGTCTGACGACGAGCGTGTTACCAAGCCCTTCAAGTTCGTCACCGGTATGTCGAGTCTCTCTCCTCTGTCCCTCCCCAGGCCGATCGTATGATTTTCTCGCGCAAGGCTAACTAACGTTGACTTACAGCTGGTATGATTTACCCCCCTCCTCTCCACGGCCCCCGACATTGCGCAACACGATGCTACCGACGACAGGTGCTACTCTTGCTACTGTCATCAGGCTGCGATGCCGCCCCACAGCAGCATACTTTTGAAGGGATAGGCCCCAGCTGACTCGAGCTCTCTCTCTCTCTCTGTGCTAGGTGTCGACGCCCGGTTCCCGAACATGAACCAGACCAAGCACTGCTGGCAGAACTACGTCGACTACCACAAGTGCATCCTCGCCAAGGGTGAGGACTTTGCTCCCTGCCGCCAGTTCTGGCTGGCCTACCGATCACTGTGCCCTAGCGGGTGGTACCAGCGTTGGGATGAGCAGAGAGGTAGGAATGACTGATTCTCAACGAACTATTGCAAACTGGCAATCGCTGACTGAACTAATCTCTCTGTACAGAGGCTGGAAACTTCCCAGCGCGCTTGGAATAGTTTGGAAAGTAGGAGGATGGCAAGACAAAGACAGTTGGGATCACGCGGTACGGCTGCATAGGATAGCCAATGTAAGATGCGAATGCATGCGTTGTGATGTTGGTTGATCTCGCTGGCTATTTTTTTCTTCTTTTTCTCCATGTGACATGGTATCGTCCAGGCTCTGGACATTCGCTTCATGGCATCCTGCACCAGGATTACCCACTACAGCATCGTAGGCCTCCCATATCTCTAAGGGCATAGTAATTAAGTTCTGAGACCAAGAGTGAGATGAAATGTATTTTCTCCGGTATCATGAAGTTGAATTCCTCAGTGAACAGCTAGAAGAAAAAAACACAGCCTTTTTCCCGCTTGCCAAATTCAATGTGACATGCCCCAACGCCAGACTCGACGCCATATTTCAAGATCTTCACGGCACACCGCTGGTTCGTGATAGGAACGGCATTCTCAACGAAACGAACGCAAGGCCCGCACCCTTGGCTCACTTCTTTTGACCCTTCTCATCCTCTTCCTCATCAGAGCTCATGAACTCGTCGTCTTCCTCAAAGCCAAAGAAGCTCCGTGCCTTGGTTGTCAACGCAGCAGGCACGTTGCCCTTGCCTTCGTCAGACTGAGGTGTCGTGGCCCCGGAGCTCCGCTCTCCGGCATTCCCCTCATCCTCAGCGGAGTCCTCATCGATAGCAGCAGCCTCCATCGAAGAAGTGGACGAGCCAACGGAACTGCCCATCAGGTTATCCCTGACATTTCCCTCCTTCATCGCGGCAAAGACCGCATTCCGCGTCCTCTCTACCGCCTCCTCTTTATCCTCCACCCACTTGCCATCCATGCGCCCCCGGTTCACATTTCGAATCTCCTCTTCTCGGCGATCCGCGGCCTCCACGATGGCCGTCCAACGCTCTCGCCTCCGCTCTTTTTCCTTTTGTTCCATCTCCGGCTTGATGGCGAGGTATTCGGCCAACGCTTTCGCCTCGGTGACGGTGCGCAGTCGCCGCCCGTCCAGGTTTCGGCTCGAAGCATTCTCGTCGCCGCGGTTCTTCTTGCGCTTCGAGGACATGCGACCACCTGCAGCTCGGAGTTGCGAGCCGAAACCGCCCTTGCCACCGCAGAGAGGGTGGGTGAGGCGCAGCGAAAGGATGTCCTCGGAAGAGGAGGACGTGAATGTGTTGAGTGCGCATGATGAGCGCTGTGGGAGTTCGACGTTGGAGTTTGTGGTGAGCACCAGCGAGTGAAAGGTATCTTCGTCCAGTCGTGCTGGTAGGCGGCTGCCCAGTTCATTCCATAGGTCTTGAACAGGCGTTGACGAGGGTAGGGGCAGGCAGAGTGTCTTGGGTAAGCCCAACCCGTTGAAGCTCGTGATGAGCACGTTGACGTAGTTTGAGTCCATGGCTACAATATGACTGTAGGTACTGTCTCGATGGCTGTTGATCGGGCGCGGACCTCCAGCGTTCTGGTCTGTACGGGATGAGGCAAAGTTGGGACTCTCGGGTTGTCGAGTTGAACAGACAGGCGCGCGTATGCTAGGCTGATAAAGATAGCGGCTATGCGGAAAGGCGCATGGGTCACGCTTCTCACGGAAGGCGGATATTCTCAAACCCCTAGCGCAGAAAAAGGCGGGTCCTTAGTCACTCTGCACCGCACATTTGGCGAGGCCCCAGAGCAAGAGCCATCCAGCACAGAAATCCAACGCCGTCGCGGAAAAAAGACTGTCGCCCATCGTCGCTCCGGACTCCACGATCAACCACCCACTCAACCAGCCGGCAAACCGATCGCAACCATGCTTATTCCCAAGACCGACCGCAAGGCGATCCACGAGGTATGAGAATTATCATCTGCAGACGCCCAATCGACAATTCGAAGAGGTCTTTCCGAAAAGGTCGATATCGGCATACGATCAATCTGCAATTTTACGATGCAGTTCCCACTCGGAGGGACCTCAACGAATTGGAGCGGAATACTGCAAGATTTGAAAAAGGGCGAAAGGCTGATGGTTCTATGTCGATAACAGGCTCTCTTCCGTGAGGGAGTTCTCGTGGCCCAGAAGGAGTAAGCATCATTGGGGAGAGAGCAGATGTTGGGCGGGGCATCGGAATCTTTTGACTGACTGAATGCTTTTTCCCAGCTACAACCTTCCTGAGCACCCCGAGATCCCCGTCAAGAACCTGTATGTCATCAAGGCTATGCAGTCCCTGAACAGCCGTGGCTACGTCAAGACTCAGTTCTCTTGGCAATACTGTGCGTGATAGACCCCAACCCATCGATGGAAGGCTAGAGAGAGCACCCGAATCGACGACTCCGACGATGATCATCAAGTCGAGACTGATGGCGATTTCTCTACTATAGACTACTACACCCTGACCCCCGAGGGTCTCGACTACCTGCGCGAGTGGCTCCACCTGCCCGCTGAGATCGTTCCTGCCACCCACATCAAGCAGCAGCGCTCTCACGCTCCTCCCCGTGGCATGCTCGGCGAAGAGGAGCGCCGCCGACCTTTCGGTCGTGGCCGTGGCGACCGTGGCGACCGTGAGGGCGGCTACCGCCGCCGCGATGCTGGTGAGGGCAAGGAGGGTGGTGCCCCTGGCGAGTTCAACCCTCAGTTGTAAGCCAGACCCTTCGACGACAAGCGAGCTAGACTTGGCGATTCTGGACATGTTATACTGACCTATTTGCTAGCCGTGGTGGATTCGGCCGTGGCCGTGGCGCTCCCCCATCTTAAGTCGACTCTGATCTCTGGGAAAGGGAAAGGAATCTGCATGGACGCTCTTTGGCCCGGACGTCTACTCCAGGCATGGACAGGGTCAACAATGGATCAATCGAGAAACCATACGCCAACTTTGGGATGGGTGAGGCGTGGACGGGTGTTTGCTTTCGGAGTTAGGAGGTTAGATCTCCTCGGAAAAACATAGCATCAAGGGATTCGTCTGCCACGCTGGGTTTCGGATGCAATATTGCAGTGATGGACGAATCAAAAAAAATCCTGACGACTTTTCGAAGAAAGAAAAAAGACCTTTTTTTGATTTTCCGTCTGCACTTACATACCATTGCGTCTCCGGTACACACATGTAGCCTGGCCGAAACGTGACGCGGATAAGCTTTCAACAGGCTGGACGAGGTTTGTGCCTGGCGCAGATCACCTGAAGGTGCCTGGAATCCGATATGCCTCTAATAGCTCAATCCCCAGTGGGTTATAATGAAGGATAGATATCAAAAGGATTTGAAGCAATTCTTTCAGACAAGGGGCCATGCCACACCTGCTCATGGAGTTTGCCCACCTAGAATTACAGGAGGGAACCACTCTTGTTGGAAAGGCAGCAAGAGATCTACCGCCAGACACAGGATCCACGCAGCCACCGATGGCCACCAAAGGAAGACGCAGAAAGATGGGACATTGAAGCGAGCCCCAATCACGAGATATCTGCCACATACCACAATCTTGCCATACGTAGGCTCCCCCCCCCTCCTCCCCCATCCTACCAAGTACCAAACCAGCTGGAGCGCAGCAAGACCGTGCAGGTTGCAATGATCAATGCCTTCTTCCTCAGGGCACATATTTGCTCCCGTAGCCCCCCAAAGATAATATTCAGGCGTAACAGAGCAGACACACAGGAGATAGGTGTGCGGTTGAATTACATACAGTCGCAGAGACAAGATACGCCGTATCAACTGAAAGGGATAACTACCAGTGTACTTGCACTACATAACTGCAGTAGCCTCCCAACTTCTACATACAGATGTGTTATATACCGTTCTGAACCGCAGTGTACCACTGTTCTCCACACTTTGGGCATCTTTTTCCCTTGGGTGTCTACTTCGTTGAGGTAAATTAACTTACAGGATGACTACCCTCTTAGGAATCCCGGGGTCGCTCTACTGCTCACGTTCGGCACAACTTTCCACTCTAGGTTTTGTGCCTTCCAAAACTACATGGCAACTCACAAGACTCATCAGTGATCCGAGGGCGCCTCCCTTTTTGCTCCTTGGACTCAGCAACAACAGATATAACTACCGCAGCTGGAATATTTCTGGTAGGTACTACACGAACATATTCAGTTTCAACTTTGCTGGCCACGACACCACCGCTCATCTTTTTACGTTTACCATGTACTGTTCGGCCGCCAACCCAGCTGTCCAGGACTGGATCGGCAAGGAGATCCACGACGTCTTAGGGCAGCGCCTGTCGAAAGAGTCGCCCTACTCGTATAGCCGTCATGTACGACACGCTGCGCCTGTACACGCTTGTGTCCACGTCCAAGATCACAAGTAGGGAAGCGCCCCAGCCTCTTACGGTCGGGATCAGGGAGCTCGTCCGCTCGGCGGGGAAGATGATTGGCCCGAGCTACGTCTCTGTGCAGACGGGCCCCCAGCACTGTGCTCCAAGTATTGGGCCGAGGGCTCGCTGGAGTGGCGATCCTCGCGGTCCATCAAATCCTCTGATCTAGCTAAGCTGGTTGAGGAGGTCATCACCCCTTGGTGCGACTGCATGGGGTGGCGAGTTTTTGCAGTTTGAGTTTTGTGTCTGTCATACGACGACATTGCTTATGGATAATCGGGTGTATCAGGTGATGAAAAATCGCAGGGAGACTCGAGAGGAGGCGCACAGGAGACTTTTGCGTCACATCGAGACGAAGTCGCCCGTCATCCTCTTAGAGATGCTGCACCATGGGCGCTCGCTGCTTTACTGGCAGCAGCGGCACTAGCTGGCAGGCGGCCTCGCAGACCTGGTGGTTGATGAATATTTGAGTCTGTGTAGGATTACTTGGATCTGGACCTACAGGCATGTGCGTGTGTTTGGGGGGGCGGGGAGTCCATATAATTATTATCGAGATGCCTGCAGACCGAGCTTTGAGGGTTGGTGTGTGGAATAGCAGGGACGGATCCATACTAGAGTTTACTGTTGAAATACAACCTTTAGTCTTCCTTTAGAGAATAAAGCCTTGCTGCTCAAAGACTAGGCAGGTCCTATTCGCAGGAGTCCACGGTGCTGTGCAGATCTGGGGAGATTTTACTCACTTCGGTACCCAGCAGCGCCACTGGAAGGAGCTTCATCCCCTAATTCAGTGGCTGGTTTCTCAGAGCTACGGCGTCCAGTAGAGTTTTTTTGGGCTCTCTAAAGTTCAGATCGCCAAGTCGTAAGGTCAACAATACGAGGCAACAAGAACAGGTGACAGTTGCTGCATACGTACAAATGCAGACCCACCCACGCTACCGATAGTTCCCGCAGGACTGACAGGAGCTGTTGAGGGTTGGCCTATGGAACATGCATGCTAAGAATGACGAAGACATGCTCCACCATTTCTCCCAAGACGGAAGCCTCAGCCCACATCCCAACCGATACTCAACCGATCGATCAACTTTCCCACAGCGACTCACATTTGCATAGGTCGTACATGGCGAAGCTGCATCGAAACACTGCAGCATACATAGTAACATAATAAGACCGGCGGCTAGTGGGCCGTTTGGGATTTAAAAAAGAATTGGAGCTCCAGATGGGGGCTGTCCCAAGAGAGGAGCGGAGGAACTCCATGGAAGCAAAGAACAGCATCGTTTTAAGAATATGCAACAAAATAAATATAGCTGTGTCTCCTGCTCCTTGCTGGCATGTTTCTGCTCGGTTTCTCCTCCTTTTCCTTCTCTCCCCTCCATCCTCACCAGATCCGCCGTCTCCTATTCTCTCCACCAAACTATCTTCACCACACCTGAATTTACTCTATTCTATAGCACTAAAGATTCTATCTTTTAAGTCACAATGGCGAACCTCCCCAAGACCATGAAGGCACTGCAGTGAGTAAATGCCTCGCCATGTCCAGCTCCAAGGAGCTCACCATCTCAACTTCCGTGGCATGTCCCGGCGAGGGTTCAGTCTTGACTTGGAGAAGCTCGTTCCCGAATACTAGCTAACACCAATCTTTGCCCGCCAGATACTCAGAACCTACCAAATTCTCCATCATTCAGACTCCTCTTCCTGAGCTCAGAGATGATGACATCCTCGTCAAGGTGAAGGCGTGTGGTGTGTGCGGAACTGGTGAGAACCTGCCCTTCCGGTTCCTGATGAGAAAGAACAACCAGACTGCCGTGTGCTCGTCCAAGCCCATGTGCTGACCTCCTCCTCTTCGCCGTTCACAGATCTGGTATGCAGCTCTCAAGCACAGGAGTTGTTCCCTCCAGAGATAAAAATGCTGACTGGACCGCAAATTCAAGCACATCCACGAGGGAGAGTTCATTGCTAAGTTCCCCCTGATCCCTGGACACGAGACTGTGGGCGTGATCGCCGCCAAAGGCAAGGTTCGTGCACGTCGAGGAAACAAATAGAAGCTTCCTGGGGACCATGATAATGCTAAAGAGATCACACAGAACGTCAAAGGTTTCGAGATCGGTGACAGGGTGGCAGCCGACAACTCGGAGCTGTGCGGCCACTGCTTCTACTGCCGTCGTGGCGAGCCACTTCTGTGCGAGGACGTAAGACGAACTTCTCCATCCCTCCTAGAGAGCAGCCCGATGCTACAGAGACGCAAGCAGCTGACCACCATTTCTCTCCTTCCATCATTCCATAGTGGAACGGCCACGGTACCACCCTGCCTGGTGGCTTCGCCGAGTACTGCGCATACCCGCAGCACCAGATCTTCAAGATCAACAACCTCAGCGACGTCGATGCCACCCTGATCGAGCCCGCGTCCTGCGCCTGCCACGGCCTGGACAAGATCCGCCCCCGCCTGGGCTCCTCGGTGCTCATGTTCGGAGCCGGCCCCACAGGCCTGATGCTCGCGCAGCTGCTGCGGCAGAACGGAGGCTGCGACGTCACCATCGCGGCGCCCGGCGGCCTGAAGATGGAGCTCGCCAAGAGCCTCGACGCGGCCGACCACTACGTGGAGCTGTCCCGCTCCGACCCCAAGCCCCAGTTCGACCAGATCAAGGTCGAGAACAAGTACGGGTTCGACGTGGTCATCGAGGCCACCGGGTCCGTCAAGCTCCTCGAGGACGCCATCCACTACGTCCGCCGCGGCGGCACCCTCGTCGTCTACGGCGTGTATGCCCACGCTGACCGTGTCTCGTGGCCGCCCGCCAAGATCTTTGGCGACGAGATCCGCATCATCGGCTCCTTCTCCGAGACGTTCATGTTCCCTGCCACCGTCGCCTACCTCGACAGCGGCAAGATCAAGACCAAGGGGATCGTCAACAAGACGTTCAAGCTGGAGCAGTTCCAGGAGGCCCTCGACTCCATCAAGAACAAGAGTGCCATCAAGGCTGCTATTGTCTTTGATGACTAAAAGAAAAGAAAAGAAAAGAAAAGAAAAGTAGACCACCAACCTTACATAGTATGCGATCCGGGGGGGTTGGGGGGGTTTGTTGACCCGCTTTGAACATGATTGCTGACGACGACTTACGGTTTGACATGAGAAAGGATTCTTGGTTTAAGGGAAAAAGTGATTGGTGTTGAGCCGGGGGGGGGGGGGGGATTTGGAAGTCAGCAAGCAAGTACTTGGGCAATAGTATTATAGCCAATGCCACTTACTACCAACATTTGGCGACCTAAGCAGATGCATTTTTCTCCTCACATGATATGATTGATGCCACGTTGAGTTAACTTCCATAAGTAATATGTATGTATACATTGGAAAGGATCGCTCACTTGGCACCACTAGATTGCTTGTCCACCACCACACTGTAAGATCCAGACTCGTATCGATTGCTTCTTGGAGTAAGGTCGGACCATGAATGTTCCCGACCCTCCCCACGCTTGTGGGAGCCTGTTTCGAAGGAAAAGTTCATCTTGGGACTAAACCTTCAATCCATGCTGCTCCTACGGGTGCTGCTTCTTGGGTTTTTTTTGGTTTTAAATTAACCGAGGCTCACGGGTACGATTCATGCCAAACCTATCCCAAGCACATGTCTCCTGCCAGCTGGGGGCCACTTGGATTATTTGGAGGAGGGGAAACATCCCACACGGCTACCGGCCATTCATACATGTGAACTCTCACCCAAAAAAAAATAAAAAATAAGTAAGCCATGCATGAGGGTGTGATGAAGGAAGGCGGGAGAGGGGGCGGTTGCAACTTTTCCTTGAATGTGATGGAAAGCTATAAGTGCACACGGTCACGCCCTTCGCCTCCTTCCTGATCTGCAGGTGATGTTGATTTTGTTTCGTTTGGATTTTAATATTTGTTCTACTTGACGCACGATCCTGCCACGCGCCCCCTTCGGATAATTCAGCATCATCTTGTCTCGGTGATTGAAACCAAAGCCGCCTTGTGTGTTGGAACAGCCAAGATGGATATGATAACGTCGATCATCTTAAAGCGGTCCACGGTGACTGTTGAGCAAATCAACATCAAAAAGGCCACCCCCCAGTACGTTTCATCATCCTCCATAAATGTATACATCATATACTGATCCTCTTGACCACATTCGATGTGCCCCCTCCCCCTCAAAAAAGCTCCCTCACCATGTCCCTAGTGAACCGCGTCACGGGCACGGGCCCGACCTCGGCCACCATGTCCCCCATGCTCGTCGACCTCGTCTTCGGCGGCGTCGCCTGGGGCAAGCTGCAGCTGCCCGAGGTGGTCACCTCGCCCAGCGGCACGGAGGTGTCCTGCGCCGAGCAGGAGGTGGCCATCACGGACCAGGGGGCGTTCCATGCGTTCGTGAGGGCGCTGATGCGGGACGAGGAGCTGCGCCTGACGCTGGACAACGGAGACTGCCGCATCACGAGCAGGATTATGGGGTTCCAGGTCAAGAGCAATGTGGTGTACAGCAAGGAGCTGGTGATCAGGGGCATGGGCGGGCCGAGGGTTCGTCTGGTCAGGACTGGGGACGGGCAGAACACGGTGAGCGTGGAGAACCCGAGCCCGCTGGCGATCGACCACGGGATGTCAATGTTTGATATCGTCGTGGCGGATGGGAACGGGGAAGGGGTAGGGGAAGGGGAAGGTGGCGGGGTGGTGGCGGCGCAGCTCCGAGGCGAGCTAAGCATCCCGCGCGGGGCGTGTGAGTGCACGATGGATATCACGTTCACGGGCATCAAGGTCGCGCCGGGAACGAAGGCCAGGCTGGTTGGGCGGGGCACGGAGGCGCAGAGCTGGATGAATGACACGCTGCAGTACATCAACTCGGGGCTCGAGGTGACGGAGCAGTTTGCCGCACTGACGGGTTGAGAGGAAGAAGATGTAGAGGAACAGCACTTGGGTGAACCTTTAGAAGAAGAAGAAGACAAAGTATCTTGTCTGTCTTGGAAATAAGAGTACTATTGCTTCATGACTGATGGATTGATTGCGAAACGTCTTTCGAGTCCTTGGGCTCCCCCCCTACCAGGTTCGTAACGATCGATGGATGGGATGAGTGCATCATTGATAGGCGAGCGGCGCAGAGATCATTAAGGTTCTCCAAGACCCCGTTTACCCAGACATGGTTTGTCGTCTTCTGAGGCTTTGCTCTGTTGACAGGATTCAAGATCGTCGGCATGGATACTGAGGGACATTTTGCGGGGGTTTAAGCGAGTGGCTCTGAACACTAAACACCAGAGGCAGCCGACATGGTGAAAATGCCTCATGTAAGACAAAGGGGGGGGGGGGTTGATGGGAGGATGGAACAAGAAGAAGTTGGGAAGATGAGAAAGGAAAATGAAAAAATTTAAAAAAGGAAACCAAGAGAGGGGGATAAGGGGAAAGGGGGGGGGGGGATATGTTGCTTGCTCCATGGAGATTGATTTTGAGATTTTGCAATATCGTGACCCAATCCGGAAGCAGCATCGCAATTTTGGGCCTGGACGTGGTTAGATTTCCAACAAAATTGGACACCCAAGGAAACGCTGCTAAATGGATGTCAGCAACGGATTGGATTGACTGAGCTTAGCTGACCAAATGCTCGTAATGAACAATTTTGAGTCTTGTTATCTGAAGTAACCCCAAGTATAAGCACTTTCTCTGGACGCTTTTGGACCAAACTAAGTTAGGCGGGCGATGAGCATGGATGCATTGGGCGGCCGGAAGCAGCCTCAGCTTACTACCGCTGGAGGGTGCTCAGCCCTGACAGGCCGGGCTACTGCTACAGCCTCACTCTTCTCAGCCCTGTAAGTATAAATGATATACATGCGGGGATCATTACTTAGCAGCCACGCCAGTATGCCAGCGGGTGCTCTTCTGTGCTGCAGCAACGAAATTAGCAGCGCCAGTCGTGTCGTGTGCGTCCTCAGACCACTCTCTTCTCAAGATCATGATCAGATGGTGCATTACCATACTATGTATACTATGTATGGATGGTCTCAAGATGGATTCAAGGTTAATTACATAGTAATTACTTGCCGTGATACAGTTCCCATGGTGACGTTTTTGTGGCGTGGCATTTGTACCTCTGTACCCACCACACCCTGAAGTTTTGGGCTCAATTTCCCGGCCATCTGGATCTCCAGCAGGCCAAACTGAAAGCGTGTTAGTGAGTATGGGGAGGACCAGGGGCCGTGGCTGCACGGGACCGGCAGTGACAAGGCCTGTAGGGGCCCAGGTTGGGTTGCGACCCTTAATAAGGGCCTGCAGGCCAGCCAAATGGGCTATTTTTCGTTTTCGACATCTGGGACTTTTTGTCACCAGCCCGACACGAACGACTTCTTGTCGACCCAAGCACCGCTCAGGTTTTTTTTTTTTTTTTGTGGCACTGAGAGACTTCTTTAATCTACTAGTAGAAGAAGAGAGCATCCAGTAGCAGCAGCAGTCCTCCCTTTCCACATGCGGTGCATGTCTTGGCCTCCAGAGCAGACATCAGTCCTCGAGCTGATGAATCCATGATCATCTCTTCTTCCCTGCGTCGACCATAGACGTGTTTTTCTCCCCCGTCCATAGCTAGTGAGGAAGAGAGGAGAGAAGAGGGTTGGGCCTCCTACTCCGACTAGCTTCAGCAACAGCAACCAACGACCTGCTCGTTTGCCCCCGCCCCCCCCCCCCCCTTCTGGAGGGACAACGTCAACACCACATTGATGTACGATCTTGGCTCTTCGCCAGCCTCGTAGGTCTTGGTCCCCCCCCCCCTGCCCCGGCCCATCCTCTGGCTCTGGTCGACCTGCCCACTTGTTCTTGTCTCACGCCCCGTGAGCAAGGGGTGTCTGGGCTCTGGGCATCAGCAACAGCTGTTCGACGGGTCCTCATCTGCGTCATCGCAGTCTCCTCCTTGGGGGTTCCACCCACCAAGTCACCGGAAGCAGCTACCCACTCGCGTACCCATCCATCCATCCGTCCATACATCCTCTGGACAGGGCCCTCCCCGAGCGCCTACATAGTCCCTCCTACCTCGACAAGACTTCAAGGGCCTGGCGGAAGCTCGCGTTGCACACACAGCCCACGCGGACCCCAATGGTGCCCGAGCCAGTCGCACCGGGGCAGCTACCACCATGACAGCGGGCTGTACACCATGACTCTCTCGCGATCTCTCCCTCCCGATTCAACGGCGATGGCTGCCCCCTGGCCCCCCCGTCCCGAAGCCATCCCTCGTCCACCGCAGCGCGATCCTCCATTACCGCCACCATCGCGTCCCTCGCTCGACGCTTCGACGGCTACAACTGAGCTGAGGAAGATACCACGAAGAAAACCCGTCCCTGCTCCGCCAAACGTCCCTCCCCCCTCCGTCCCTCCCGCCCCTCCGGCGCGGGCAAACACCTCCAACTTCGTGGGAGACTCTCGAGGGCCATCTGATCTGGTCCCCACCGTCTCGAACCCCCAGCACCCGGCCCCTCCGTCCAGGGCTCCGAGCCACGGCCGGTCCATGAGCCACCCGTTCCCCTCCCTATTCGCCCCCAGGAAGAAGACACCCCCCAAGAAGGCCGCACAGGATGACTTTGACTCCGACTCGGATTCCGACGCAGAAATGTTAGGGCTGGGTCCGGGTTCCAAGTCCAGGGCGCCAGCACCGCCTCCAGGGCCGTCCATTGCAAAGCCGTTGGGGGATAAGGACTTTGCCTCGGGTAATTGTATGACGTGCGGTGCGCTGTCGAGGTGGCCTAAGGGGCTTAGAGTCTTCAAGTGCACCCTCTGTGTGACCATCAACGATCTCGTCGACCTGAAGAGCACGAGGGATCCGCAGAACCACTCCCCAGCCGGAAGAAACGCGGCGCCGTCCGCGGATGTCGGCCGTGCCAGCTCCAAAGGTGAGTCTACCGTGTTGATCGTGTACAAGAGGAGAAGAGGGGAGAGAAAGAAAAAAAAAAGAGAGAGAGAGAGAGAGGGAGGGAGGGAGTGACCCTTTTCTGAACAAAAGAAACAAATAAACAGGTCCTATCTCGCTCGAGATCACGAAACGCCTCATCCGAGACTCCCTGAGGGGCTACCTGAGCTCGCAGTTGGGCATCAGACGACCATCGATCGATGCCAGGGAAAGAGGGTCGTTTGAGCAGTCGAGACCTGGCCACGGCAGTTGGCGCGCAGGGGCAGGGGTGGTGAGCAGCTCTTCTCAGAACGCGGGGGATCCCGCTGTTGTGACACCCACCATTGAGGTTTCGGACTTGGAAGCGATGGGGGCTCAGCACGGGGCTGACTTTCTGGATTTTCCACGCTCGGCCCCCAACTCCTCGCAGAGGTCGCAGTCCTCGTCATATCCGGAAAACCGACCGACTGTAAGACTGGTGAACCCATCGCCGACGGAACAGGAGCACCCCTCGTGTGTGGATCCTGAGGGGAAGAGGCTCTTCAGACCGCTGGAGGACTACCTTATCAACTGCTTTGCGCCGCCCCTACACTGTGTAAACACGTCATTTATGCAGAGAGTACCAAGGGCCCCAAGCCGACGAGCCCCCCAGACGTCTAAGCGCCGCCCTTCGGCAGCCCGCCGCGATTCCTCGCCCCAAGACCCTGCGGTCCCTGAGCTGGACGCCAAACTTCTCCTGCTGGGCGACTTCGCCGAGAACGGGCTATGGTGGACAGGCCGTAAGGAGGAAGCCATTCCAGTCCGAACGCCTTCACACCGCGATGAGGAACATTCCATCGTCTCGAGCAGGAGCCCCAACATCGACTGGGCAGACGTGGACGCGTGGTATTATGCAGTGATCAATGCAGGAGAAAGCTGGACACAGATCTATGAGGACCTCGCCGCGGCGGCCTCATACGTCCCGTCGGCGCCCGTCGACATGTCGCGCCTGGAGGGGGAAATCCTCCAGGCCCAGGAGCATCTTCGAAAGACCCTGCTCAAGGTCACCGAAAGCCTCCTCAAACGACCTGGGCGGCTGATCAGAACCCCTGAGGACCTCCGCTTTATCCTCATCATATCTGCTAATCCTCTCCTGCACTCGTCCTTTGAGACCTTTGCCGGCCGCTTCATGCAGCCGCAAAACAGCCATGCGGTTGGCACTTTTGGTCCTGGACCTTTTCGCGGCCACGGCCCGGTCTCTGGACAGCATTCCCCCATCATCAAACGCATTCTTGGCCTTCTGTCTAATACACCGCCTGAATGCCACAACCACCTAGTGTCGTGGTTCTCCAGGCTTCCCGAGTCTCGCTTCGTTCAACTCAAGGATTTCGCCGGCGGCTTTCTGGCGTACAGATTGATCCGTCAGAACGAAAAGAAGTATGAGACCAAGGTAGATGTCACCGCGGGGCTCATCCCGCAGCTGGCCGCCGGGCGAACACCTGCATCCTTACACGCTGCACTGGGCCAGTCTTCACGGTCCAGGAATAAGAAGCCTGTCAGGGATCCGCCCAAGAAGATTGTATATCATGACGACTGGCAGACCAAGGCTGCCGCTCGTGTCCTGGGTCTTCTTTTTGCAGCAAATAATAGTAATCACCGGCGACCCGGCGCAACGATGCTGTCGTCGCAAGACGAGGTCTTGAATAGCAGCGTCAAAGACCAGGTGCAGGCTCGGGGTCAGATAGTACCGACCAGTGACTTCTACGCCACCCTCCTCGACGACTCGGACCTCGTGGCTGATTTCGAAGCCTGGGAACAAAAGAAGGGCAAATTCTCGTTTTGCCAGTTTCCTTTCCTGCTCAGCATATGGGCCAAGATACAGATCCTGGAACACGACGCCAAACGTCAGATGCATATCAAGGCGAGAGACGCCTTCTTTGACAGCATCCTGAGCCGGAGGAACATCGAGCAGTATCTGACCCTCAGCGTGAGGCGCGACTGCCTGGTTGAGGACAGCCTCAAGAGCGTCAGCGAGGTCATCGGAGCAGGTGGGGAAGATATCAAGAAGGGACTGCGGATTGACTTTCAAGGCGAAGAGGGTGTGGATGCTGGCGGGTTGAAGAAGGAGTGGTTTCTACTGCTTGTCCGGGAGGTCTTCAACCCCGATCATGGTAAGTTGGAACAGCTCGCTCATCCTTCTTCGCAGTCTTGACCCCGCACCAAGGTCGTCAACAACCAGTTTTTCGTAACTAATAACCATATACCAATCAGGCATGTTCGTCTACGACGAGGATTCGCAGTATTGCTACTTCAACCCCAACACCTTCGAGACGTCTGACCAATATTTCCTTGTGGGCGTGGTCTTTGGCTTGGCCATCTACAACTCGATCATTCTCGATGTCGCCTTTCCCCCGTTTGCATTTCGCAAGCTCCTCACGGCCGCTCCGCCTACCACGTCGGGCCTCTTGACGCAGCCAAGGCCAGTCATGTCATACACCCTGGATGACCTCGCTGAATTCCGGCCGTGCCTTGCCAAGGGCCTCCGGCAGCTTCTCGACTTTGACGGCGACGTGGAGTCGACCCTCTGTCTCGACTTTGTTATCGAAGTCGAGAAGTATGGCTATATTGAGAGGTTCCCGCTCTGCCCCGGCGGAGAACACAGAGCCGTCAATAATGCCAACCGTCGCGAGTATGTTGATCTATACGTGAAGTATCTTCTCGACACGGCCGTCACGCGACAGTTTGAGCCATTCAAGCGTGGCTTCTTCACCGTCTGCGGCGGCAACGCGCTGTCGCTATTCCGCCCGGAAGAGATCGAGCTGCTGGTACGGGGCTCTGATGAGCCTCTCGACATCACGGCCCTGAGGGTGTCGGCTGAGTATGAGAACTGGGCCAAGGCGCCGAACCCAGACCAGACCGAGCCGACGCTCCGGTGGTTCTGGGACTCGTTTCAGAAGGCGACCGCCCGGGACCAGAGACGACTGCTGGCGTTCATCACTGGTAGTGATCGTATTCCCGCCATGGGCGCCGCATCACTGACCATAAGGATCTCATGCCTGGGTGATGATATCGGGCGGTATCCCACGGCTCGGACGTGTTTCAACTCGCTGCAGCTGTGGCGGTACCAATCACCGGAAAGGCTGGAGAGGCTGCTCTGGGGCGCTGTCCACGAGAGCGAGGGCTTCGGGCTGAAGTAAAGAGGGGGGTGGGGGGTAAATGCGTGTAATGGATGGATTGATTGATTGTTAGTGTTATCATTGTTATTGTTGTTGTTGTTGTTGTTGTTGTTGTTGTTATTGTTGTTGTTGTTGTTGTTGTTTCTGTTGTTGATTGTGTTTTGTGGTCACGGCATATTTGGATTGCACGGCGTTTGGGTGTCGGAACACAACTCGCATACCACACAACCGGCCGGACTAGGGGAGGGGTTTGCATGGCATCTGTTTGTTGACCCCACAAGAACAAGAAGAAGATTATTCTTTTGGATTTTGAAAAGAAAAGAAAAAAAAACCATTGTCCTCTCAAGAAGAACAGGTCGAGGCTTCACTGCCAATATGCCCAGGTAGACAGACATAGACAAACGTTCCTAAAAGGGAGGGAGGGACGCAAAAACACACAAGGCGTCAGAACGAAATATATCTTTTTTCTTCTTCTTCTTCTCTTTTCCTGCGAAGACGACGCTGGTCGATCCCTACCTGACTTTACATTTTATGTCGTGCCCCGGTAGTGTGAATAGTACAGTAGTAATTTCACTAGTCACCACCTTGTTTCTTTTTTAAGACTTCCAAAAATTTATCTCACGAGACCGAACTGGCGGTGCGGTAGCATGGATACTTTGTTCATAATATATTTGTTGAATTTTTGATCGCCGCTGCTGCTCATGTTTTAGGCCAGATACAGACTTTTCCTCATGGCAACCCATAATATAGCTTTCACATCCTCTCATGTTCCCCTCCACAGCAATATTTCGTGTGGGCTGAGCCCCCCCGCCTCGCCTTTTCTTCGCTTAGTCGCCCTTGAGCGCATTCGCCTCCTGCCTCGCCCTCTCCAGCATCCTCTTCTCCGCCTTGATCTTGTCGCGGAACGCCTTCTGCACTGCCCTGTCCGTCTCGGCCTGCCTCTCGATCTCCTCTAGCCTCTTCATCTCGGCCTGCTCCTCGTCGCTCGGCTCCAGCTCCTGCGCGCCCGTCTTGGCGATGAACTGCCGCAGTATGTCGTGGGATAGGACGTTCTTCATGTTGATGGTGACGACCGTCTCGCCCTCGCTTGGGGGCGGGGCGCGGGTCAGGCCCTCTGTGCTGCTGGCTATGTTGATCCAGGCGTCGGCTAGGGCGACTGGTTTTCTCGGGGCTGTTATCGCCTCGCTGGTGGCGGCGTCGGGTGCTGCTTCTGCCGCCTCGGGGGAGGGAGGGGAGGGGGTAGTAGCGGAAGAGGAGGAGGAGGAGGTCAATGTCATGTAGATGGAGAGGGTAGCGGGGCCGGACTGGTCCTTGGTCCGGTTCACGACCATGGGGACGGCCGGGTTGTGGTATTTTAAGCGGGGGAGGTTCTCCTGCCAGAACTTGCGGGGGCCGTAGTGGCCTCCGTCCCATTTCTGGGCGAATTCGAGGTGGATCTTGGTCACGGTGGGCGGCAGAATGGCGGCGCCGGGGCCGTTGCGGACGGACATCAACTGTTGGAAAAGAAGAAGTGGGTGTGTTAGATCAGAGAAGCTCCTGGGTTCATCTTCTTTTTCTTTTTTCCCCCCAAGACGGACTGCACGATTTGATACTGGTAGGTCTGTTGTAGAATCACGAGTGGCTGAGGGAGGAGGCCAAGGGGGACAGAAAGCATACCCTCTGTGAGGCGGGGTGGTCAGCAACTGTTATGTATACATTCTCAAAGGAGAAGAGTGTGAGAGCGCAACTCACGAATTTTACGTTGTTCATCCGCCGCCCTATTGCGGACATCTTGGCTGATGTATGTGAGCGCGAGGCTCAATTGATATGCGAGAGGTTCGCAGTAAAGGACTCTCGTCAAGATCTTCCCTCGCCCTCGGTGTTGTGGTGGTGGTGGACTTTTGAGAGCGCAAGGAGCAGAGGCCGACGAGGGTCGTTGTAGGGTAGAATGTTGAAATTTCGAGGTCGCTGCCGCGGGTAGGCGCGTTGGCGGCAAGCAGCTGCCGTTGATCCCTGTCGATTGTCCTTCGCGGCCGGCAGCGGTCAAAAAAGTGAAGGTGCCCCCCCTCCAGAAAAGTCCCCAGGTACTGTGACCCTTTTTCGTTCTTTAAACGACTTGGTTTTTTTTTGGGTTTTTTTTTCTTCCCCCTTTCTTCATTTTTTCTTTCATTTTTTTTGGTGAAGAAATTACAATGGCGCACGATGAGGGCCACAGGGAAACAGATTACATGCTCGCGACTGCTGCGGAGTGCTCTCAATATCGAACATAGTACCGGCACCAGCAGCGCTGCTGCATCGCATCTTCCGCTGTACCTATGCCCGGCCGCTGCACGAGCTTCCTCGACCCTCTCGCGAGGCGGTCCCAAAAGAGCTGCAGCTCCTTCGAGGGCGCCGAGATGTCAACTCCCTCTACTTCCAATGCGACAGAGCCGCAGGTCACACGCAGATGCTGTGAGACCTTGCGATGAGGAAGACGTCTCCTCCTCCCCTGCCGAGCCGGTCCCTCTTCGAAAACTCCCCGTCCAGTGTCATGGCTGCGGCGCACTGTCGCAGACCGCGGTCCCGAACGAGCCTGGATACTATGACCTGAATCGCAAGGCCGTTAAGGTGTTTCTGGGCCTGCTGAGGGAGGAACGGCGTGGCAGGCCGGAAGATGAGATTGTTCAGGCTTCCTTGCGGAGCCTGAGCAGCGACAAGCTGCAAGAAATTGGCGTGAATCCCGACCTTTTCAGGACAGGGAGGACCAAGGAGGGGGAGGAAAAGAAGAGAGAGACGATAGATTCTTCTGCCGAGCCTCACGCTCCTCTCTGCGATCGCTGTCACAACCTCGTCTACAATAACACAGGCGAGTCGATTTACCACCCCACGATGGAGGCGATCCGCGACACCATCGAGGAGTCGCCCTACAAATACAATCATGTCTACCATGTTCTAGATGCGGCCGACTTCCCCATGTCGCTCCTACCCAAGGTGCACCAGCTCCTCGACCTCATGCCCCTGCGCAGCAAGAACAGGCGGCAGAGGGGGGGCAAGTTCTACAGGGGAAAGAGGACGGAGATGAGCTTTATCATCACGCGGTCGGACCTGTTGGCGCCTAAAAAGGAGGCCGTAGACAGGATGATGCCGTATCTTATCGAGACCCTGCGGGAGGCGCTCCCTAGGGATTCGAGACACGTGAGGCTGGGAAATGTGAGGTGCGTGAGCGCCAAGCGGAGCTGGTGGACCAAGGAGCTCAAGGAGGACATCTGGAAGCGCGGCGGTGCAGGCTGGATGGTGGGAAAGGTCAATGTTGGCAAGAGCCAGCTGTTCCATGCCGTTTTCCCCAAGGGGCGCATGGGCTGGCAGGAGTCAAAGCATGATATCTCGGTGGCTCTTGAGGCACGGGACCAGTTCCCGCCAGGACAGGAGGGGGAGGAGGAGGAGGAGGGGAACGAGCTCAATCCCGTCCTGCCGGGGATTCACCGTCTCGAGGAAGACTCTCTACTCCCGCCGCCGCAGCCAGAGACGAACTACCCCCAAATGCCGGTCGTGTCCGCCCTTCCGGGAACCACTGCATCGCCTATCCGGGTGCCGTTTGGTGGAGGCAAGGGTGAGCTGATCGACCTGCCTGGCCTCGAGCGCAGCAACCTCGAGACATTCGTCCGGGAGGAGCACCGGCCGTCGCTGATCATGAAGGCCCGCATGACACCTGAGCAACTAGTCCTCAAGCCTGGGCAGTCACTGCTGCTAGGCGGGTTCATCAGGATCACCCCACGGACGCCGGACCTGATTTTTCTTGCCTACGCCTTCACCCCGATCGAGGCACACCTGACGGCGACGGAGAAGGCCATCGAGATCCAAAACCAGGAGAGCCAGGTCAAGGTGGCTAACATTGCCGTTCCGGGGATAGGGGAGAAGACCCGACATGCCGGGTCGTTTGAGATCAGGCACGACGTCACAAAGAAGCGAGCAGGGCCCATCACGAACAAGCACGCTGCCGGCATCAGGGTCGACCGCCTCCCGTACCGTGTGCTCTCGCTCGACCTCCTCATCGAAGGCTGTGGCTGGGTGGAGATCACGGTGCAGGTCAGAACGAGGGACCTGTTCAGGCCGCAGCCGGCTGCGACGCATAGCTCCAGCGTGGGTGGTGGGGAGCATATCCTCCAGAGCTTAGACTTGTCCGATCCGGAGGCGCAGGACAAAGTTGGAGAGGCCTATGGCCAGGAGAGCGATGAGCCATACTGGCCGGTCGTGGATGTCTACTCCCCAGAGGGCCGGTTCATCGGCTCTAGACCTCCCATGAATGCATGGCTGTACAACAAGGTTCGGAAGACGCCTCAGACGAGCAAGAAGCGGCCCAGGAAGAGCATGACGGGCGCCAAGAAGAGGGAGAAGGAGGCCAGGCGACAGAAGGCGTAGATATGGATGGTTTTAGGATAACCTCGCATGAAAAAGAGAGAAAACAAATGTAATTCTCAGTGCTGTAATACGAGACACCTCTTGGGCCATTTCATCTGTACTAGTCACTCTTGTTCATTCTGCGAATTCTTGATTCACCTGTTTGTTCCAATGCTCTACGGCACTGGTTGACTAGGTAAAGTATTCATCCCAAACTGGTACCACTGCAGAACCTTGGGGGGGCTTACCGGGCTACCAGTAGTGCTACGAACACCCCCCACCAAACCCTCAATCAGCTAGCGCGGCAGCCGCCAAGCAAACCAAGCGGGATGACGTGGAGGGGAAAGGAAACGTCCCTTCCCCCAGGATTTGCCCAAAACAAACTGCCGGCCGGCTTCCTTTGGGCCGCTTTTTTTTTGGGTGAGAAATCCAACGTCACACCACAACGAATCAAACCATGTGAGGCTCTTATGTGTGTGTGTGTCTCTCTCTCTCTCTCAGCTTATCAATTCGCGGAGAATTTTCATCCTGTCAGATTTGGTTGCTTGACTGGATTCGTGTTGGGCTTCTGCGGCAGGTCTAATCGGGTTTCTTTGTTTCTGGCAAAGTGTCTCGCCACGACTCTTTCCAACGTCACCCAACCATCACCAGACGACACCCCGAGCTCAATTTCCAAAGAAAGGCCACCACCACCAAGACACCAACAAGAAGCTTTCGCTCTGACTCGAGTAGCAGCCTAATCAATTCGATCTTTCCCAACAATCAAGCAAGGATCGGCCCACTCCCCAACCACAGAGACACACACACACTGCTGAAGATGGTGCAGTCACAAACGCCAGCCGCAACTGGCGGCACAGGAGGACCGGCGACACGGACCGCACAGCCCGCCGCCGGCTCGCAGACGGAGACGCAGAGCCAGACACAGCCGATCCTGGTCCTGCGCGGCGACCGGGGGCCGAGGGGCCAGGGCCCGAGGGTGCAGTGGGATGAGAGCGTGGTGGACAATGAGGGGATGGGGAAGAAGTCGTCAAAAGGTTGGTCGGTCTAGCAAATTCTGCTCCGCCCTCTCGGCCTTCCAAGATATCGGGCGTGACTTATTCTTTGGCTAACATGATTTTCCGCTTGCAGTCTGCTGTATCTACCACGCTCCTACGGCTCCCGGCGAGTCCAGCGACGAGTCGGACTCGTCTTCGAGCTCCTCTTCCTCCGATTCGGACTCAGATGCCGGGGAGGGCTCCTCCAGAAGGGCGGTGGATGCGGATCAGGTGGGCAAGGACAGCCGGTCACATGGAAGGGGCCGGAGGCCAGCAGGCGGCGATTCCAGGGGGAAGAGGAGGAAGCCCAGCCCGAATGCCTACGAGAAGGTGCCGAAGCCGAAGCCCAGGGGTGGAGCCGACGGCGGTGGGACAGATTGAGGGCGGCGAGAAGAGGGGGCGATAGTGCGAGGAGAAATACGCGCGGTTCAAGACCTCTAGGAGAGGGTTCCTACAAGCCGGGCTTTACTTACGTACACGAGACAAAGATCCTCGGCCGGGCTGTCGATGGCAATGATGATTCACGAGAACGGCTGGGCGCAACTACAGCATTCATTCAGGGCGTTGGGGAGCGGAGACACATGGTTGCTTCCGGGCTGGGGCGGAGAAGGGAACAAATCACCCAAGGCGTTGCATTACTTTTACAGAACGCTTGCGTTTGCGACGGGACGGGACTGGACTGGTCGGTTCGACGATGATTTCTCGACAGCTATAGTCAAGAGTTTACTATGGAAGATAGACACACACAATTCACTTGGTGGTCCTGGACAGGTGAGCGTGCATCTCCAGTCTCTGGTGGTGGTGGTGGTGGTAGTGGTGGTGGTCCAACCATCCGTACATCTTGCTGATCTGGTCTGGTCTGGTCTCGTAGCTCTTTGGGGGGGGGGGGGGGAAGAGAGGATCTGCACCCTTTTCAAAGTCGTGCCCGACGTGCTAGCCCAAGTAGCAGCGAGGCGATACCAAACCACTAGTCGGGCATCCATACTACTAGTACTGCGGCCTTGCAGGAAGAAGTATTGCCTCGCTTAGGAATACTTGCATCTACACACACATCTAGAACATGCCCAACTTCTGTTGGCGTTGAGCGCCATGCCACACACACACACACACACACACACACACACACATCGATTTCGATATTACTACTATCCGGGCAATTTTACTAGTTAGCGCCTGTCTGACAGTCGTTTTATAGGTAAGTAAATGCTATTATACTTTACCAGGGCTCAGCTGGGCCGCAACCCTAAACCCTTTTTTTCTTCTTCCTTTCTTTCTTTTCCTTTTTCGGGTTTTCTCACCGTTACACACAAAAGCAAGCCGTCAGACCGGGGGCGGGGGGTACATAGTAGGGACATAAGAACTAATGTACAATATATACATATTGATCAGATGGCACGCTTTCTGGGATGATGATCAGATGGCGCGCAGGTGGTGTGTGGCAAGGTAAGGGGTGGTTTATCCCTCGGGTGTAACATTGGGATGTTCAGAACAGACATGGACATGGGATGGGATTGTTTAAATGATGGTGATGATGATGATGATGATCGCGTCAGCATCCATGTGGCAGGCCTGTCTGTCCTGCTTGTCGAGTAGCAGAGCCATCCCGCGGGGGTTAAATACGGTCAGCGAGCAGTTGTGTGTGTGTGTGTGTGTGTGTGTGTGTGTGTGTGTGTGTGTACGTGAAGGGCCAATTGAGATATGTACTTGTTCAGCTTCAAATTTTATTTTTTTTTCCTTCATTAATTTTATTTTTTTTTCTTCTTGTTTTCCCCTGTTGGCTTTGTTTTTCTTCTCTCTCTCTCTCTCTGTCTCACAAATATACGGAACGTATAGTTATGCATGTTATGGCCTATTGTACAACCCAACCTCGGTCCATTGGCGCACAAATATCCCGCCTATCTCACCCTTTTCTTTTCCCCCCTTCATCTTATTTTCTTTCTTTTTCTTCTCCTCCTCCCCTCCCTTCTGCTGAAGCGGTTACTCCTTGGGTCGGTAATGATGCCCAAACCAAAAATCACTAGTCTTGTCACACGCGACCCGGCAGCTCACCTGCAGCTGAAACAGTGCCACTCAGAGAAAGAAGAAGCTTGTTGTTGTTAGTCTCGTAGTTGTTGTTCTTGTTGTTGTTTATTGTTTCTTGTGCCCATCGGGAAAAAGGCAAACCGGATGTGCTGCCGGCGGAGCTTCATTCTTCCCCCTTCCTCCCGCATGCAACTCGAGGGAATGCAGCTCGCCTTGTCTGACACTTGTCTCGAGGCTTCGGTGGAACGAGGGGAAGTTTACCGTGACTCCATCATCCCCCCTTGACGGCTGTGGTGGTCCCTTTGTTGGGGGGGGGGGCTACTTACTATACACATGAGTGTGTTATACGAGATGGCTTTTTATCTTGTCTCTCAGCTCAGGCAACACCAGTATAATGAGTGGCTTTGTTGTCTGGGCTTTGCTAAAAAGGCGGACCGGAGGTGTGATGCTCCTCAAGGGGGGGTAGAACAGAGGTCAGTTGACAAGCCTTCGCCAGTCCCACCACTGCTGTCCTCATGACGAACTTCCCTCCTCAGCCTATCCGTCCATCCGACCATCCCTGGAAGCAAAGCACGCACGCCTTGCCACAGATGAACCGTGCTCACTGAGACAGCAACATTCTTCTTTTTTTTCTTCTTTCCCCTTCCCCTTTCCTTTCTTTTCTTGTCGTCTGTCGGCCAGGACCAGTCAAATTCGCGAGGTCACTTGCTCGCTTGAGCCCGCATATGATGCAATGGGACCTTCTTGGTGTCCTGCAGCTAGGCTTGCTTCTTCGAGGGGACCGGTCGGAGGAAGTGGCTGGCTGGCTGGCTGGGTTTTTGGCCCAATGAAAAAAAAAAGAGAGAAAAGGAAAGGAAGGAAAAAAGAAAAGAAAAAGAAAGCATTGCGAAAAGGAAAGGCTGGACTGGACTGGTTGGTTAGTTGGTTAACGAGTTCTCCACAGGGCGGAGATGTTTTTTTCTCTTTCTTCTTCCCCCTCTTTCGATGGGACGCGTCTTGACGGTGTATTCTGGTGACTCAAGAGGGAGGGATACGGCCTTGGTAAGTAGTAGTATTGATGGGTGTGGCTTGTGTTGTAAGTATATGCTGGTTGGCTGGGGTGGGAAGCGGCAGTTGGACGGGAGAGGGAAAAGAATGACCTGGGGCGGGCAGGGAAACAGAAATAGCAATACAGTTACTACTACTACTACTACTACTACTACTACTACTACTACCACTACTACTACTACTACCACTACTACTACTACTACCACCACTAAGCATTATCACCACCTCTTTTCTACCTATTATTATATTACCTTGCGAGGGTCTGGACCTCTGGACCTCTGGGCCACACGGCGCCATGGCAAGTGGATGCCCACTTACGGGAGAAGAAGGGGGGAGGGGGGTGGGGAGGTCTCGTAATGTGGTGTGCATCGACCACCATGTACAAAGTACTTCTTGTTGTGCGGGCGGCCCGGGGGGGGGGGGGGGGGGGGGGGGGGGGGTGGGGGGGGGGGGGGGGGGTGGGGGGGGGGGGGGGG